>OX422217.1:94539353-94799353 GCA_949130495.1 Sambucus nigra
TCCGAATCTCTCAGGAATAGTTTACCGATAACAACATCACAAATAATGGAGGCGAACACAGTCACCATCTCATGGGTCACGCACATACCTACGCTCCCATGGTCATGCAGACTTATTAATATCACAATAAGTCCTTCTATGATCTATGTTCATCAAGGTACCAGTCTAAATCCCCCCCGTAGGCACACAAGGATTAGAGGGTCCTAAGCGAACGCAAACCTCCCCCGTGATAGCAAGTATGGTAGGTATGTTATACACATAAACTATATACTAAGCATTCACACATCTTAGATATCACCATTTTAATAAGGTATTTTCTACATCATTATACCATTATTCCAAATTTATATATTTCAAGTCTCCCGTTAATATAAGGTTAACTTGCCGACACGTCTCACGCCGTAATCCCTTATCCTTAAAATCTATCTTAAATAGACTATTAAGTTCCGATTATTCCCAAATATAACATCTTTATTCTTAAGGTCTTTACTTCTGCCCTAAACCTTATTTCATCAAATTACACAATTTTACACTATTAACCCAAACGTTATCTCACTTCACGAATTTCAATAATCTAGAATAATTCCTCGAATTGCATTCTAATTAAAGTCCACTATAATAATCACACCTACTGGTCTTCCCTAAGGGTGAGGGTATTCATAAGTTCTCCAAACATTTTCTCCGAGGGTTTCCACCATAAAAAAATCAAATTAAGGAAAATTTTACTCATTCTGGGAAGGTCGATCGATCGACCTATGAATGTCGCTCGATCGATCTAGTCGATCGATCGACTGATGAATGTCGATCGATCGATCGAACAGGTATGGCTACGGACTGCTTCGTTTTGCAGATTTTAATTCATCCCAAAACCAATTTCTAACGTATGATTCTCAGATATAACGTCATAGTAATGCCATATAACAATCCAACAGTATTACTAACGTCCATAAATCAATAATTCAACATCTAAAGGCTACATATGGATCAATCTTCATAAAAACCTAGTTTTCCAGATTTTCTCAAGAACATGAACCCTAACATAATATCATCATCAAATCCCAGAGTTTAATTCGTTTTTCTTTCACCCAATCATGTATTAACATCAGATTAATCGTCATCAACTATTCTACATGCAATTTATCCTCAAAATTCAGACCTAAGTTCAATTAATCATGGGTTTTCATTCATCTTCCAAGAACAATTATAAATCTTCAATTTGCTAACATGGAAAGAACATTTGCTGAAGTTAAACATAATTAAATCACTTGCCTTGGTTTGATTTCGAATTTGGTGTTGATTTGTAATCTCTTTCTGCAGATTTCCTCTATCTCTTTCCTTCTCCAAGCTCTCCTTCAATGGTGGCTCAAGGTGGCTAGGGTTTGGTTTGAAGGAAACTTATGAAAACCTATTATAATAAACCTCCGTAGCTTGTTGGGTTAATAAGGGTTGGTTGGGTCAATCCTTATCAGATTATAACTCTCCATTTTTCGTCACTTTTAATTACCCAAAAATACCAAATTACTAAAATACCCTTTATGGTGCCGGGATGGCCTAAAAATACCCCGGAACCCAAACTATACCCCCGGCTAGCGTTTTCTGACTATCTCGACCCTTCCGGACGCGTTGGCGCACTCAAAACGACCATATGGGTTATAGATTTTAAATTCACTTTTATTAATAAAAAAAAATATACCGTGACGCGGCGGTCCCACGCGTCTCAACAAAATTTCTAAAATGCCGTATATAAATCCCACGACAAATTTTCAAATTCCAAGTTCATATATAATCATATATGCACATAATCAAATACTAACTCGTATCACATTAGTATTTATAACCCGGATTAATTTCCAATAAATACGCAATTTAATTAATTAATCCCAAAAATAAATATAGCCAAAAGTACGGGGTATTACAGCATCTTTGATTTAGAGCCCTAACATTAGGAATGTTGTAGTCATCTTTATGCGTTGGAAATTCGTGCTTCTGCGATTTGTCGATGTAAATGTTGAACTTATCCAGATTAAATTTGTAAACTTTCAGATGGCCCGTTAGGGTGAATAAGCTAATGCCATTGGGGAAGTTAATGAGCCAAAATAACTCACATCTCAGGTGTCTCCGAAAAGGGTACCAATCGCCGAATTTGCAGGCATTGTAGGACAAGCAGGTACCACTGCAGTTTTACAGTACCACGAACGCAACATGCAGCTCGGAGGAGGAAAAATACCTAGAGAGGTTAGTCAAATTCATGTGACTAGAGTTGAAAATTGTGCGAAGACACAAAAATTGCTGCAACAAACCCCTCAAGACCAAAACAGTTCCAGAGGTAACAAAATTTATGTGGAGGGCCCAAAGTGTCAGGGCCAACAAGGTTGGGGTCAGAATGAAGTCACAAAGAGGTGTTTCAAATGTGGAATGGACGGACATTAACGCCAATCTTGTCCGAATCAGACTGGGGAGAAAATACAACCCAAGCAGCGAGGAATTTCGGGACTCTGCTATAAATGTGTGCAACAGGGTCACAAGTTGAGAGATTGTCCTCGACTTGACATCGTTTTTCCACAAATTTCTTATCAAGACTAGCAGGACCAAGGAAAAAGTGAGACTAGTCAACAACGTAGTAAAGTGAGACGATTTCGCGGGAAGTGCTTCCAATGTGGCAGGAATGGCCATAGGCGTCAGGATTGCGCAGAGAGGAATGGGGCCCCACGGCAGAAGGGCGCCAGTAATAAACCACAGAAGCCAGCTCCACCATCCATTCCAGCAGCCTCAGTTCAACAGAGGCAATTACAGTATGTACGTGTATGTAACGTCCACCAGATAGTAGCACCTCAGGCCCCAATCGAGATACAAGGTACGTTCCTTATGATGGGTGCTATGGGTTGAGTTTTAATTGGTACCGGGGCACCTCATTGTTTTATGGCTATTCATTTTTCATGAGCCTTAGGGGTGTTAGACACGGCGAAGAGTAAGGTATCATGCGTAGACTCACCATTTGGGGAAAGAGTCTTTGATTTTCTTTATTTGAAGGGTTGAAGATACAGAAATTGATAACTTCATTTTTAACTGCGATCAATACTGATGTTAGATATGCATGAGTATAAGGTCGTTATTGGCATGCTAGAGTTTCGGTAAGAGTATTGTCCCCGCTATTTCGAGGTGGGAAAGGTGTTTGGTGGCAATGCCTCGCCCAGAGGAAGGATTTGCCAATACGAATGAAAAGGTAGAAGTATGACTGTTATCCTCCAAGGATGAGGCATGTTTCATGTGACACGAGCGAGTCATTATATTTTGTTCATTGCTAGATTAGCATCTGAGACGAGTTTAATGTGTATAACTACTAGGGGTGTAAGCGGTACGGTTTGGTCGGTAAATAGTAGATACCAATACCAAAACCAAACTCTAGATGGTAAAACCAAACCGTACCAGTTTACCACCCGGTACACCAAAATCAATACCAAAACCAAACCGGCTGGTATTTCGGTTTTTTCGGTAAATTCGGGTTTTTTCTGGTTTCGGTAAATTCTGGTTTCTTCTGGTTTTTTCTAGTTTCGGTAAATTCTGGTTTTTTCTGGTTTATGGTTTCGGTTTTCTCTGGTTTCGATAAACAACGCTAAAAGTCCCAAAAAACCAAAAACAAAACCAACCAACTTTTTTAAATATTAAAACCAAAACCAAAACCAACTTTTTTATGTTTTGGTAAATTCGGTACGGTAATTTTGGTAAATTCGATACGCTACAATAATTTCGGTACATTTTTTTTTATTTCGGTGAATTCGGTACGATATGGTAATTTCGGTACGGTATTTTCTGGTTTCAGAAAATTCGGTACGGTAATTTCGGTAAATCGGTTTTTTAAATATTAAAACCAAAACCAACCAACTTTTTTGCGGTAATTTCGGTTTCGGTAAGACTGGTTTCTGATATTTTAATAGATGAAACCAAAACCATTTTTTTTCGGACCAAAACGGTACGGTACGGTAAAAACCCGTACCGCTTCCACCCCTAATAACTACAAACGATATTATTATATGAATATTTTTCCCTAATGTAGCGGGATTTTCCTTAGTGCTATCCGCGGAGGATGAGTGAGTATATTAATAATGTTATATACTTTATTGAGATTACTCGTTTTAGTGACGTGATATACGAGTATAATATGGTATTGATTACAACTTTATAGAAATGGTCAGTACGATAGTAGGAAGTTAGTGCAAGGCTATCGGAATTGTTGTATTAGTGCAGCATGTTGTGTTCTGGCGAGGCCTCACCTGCAAGAGGGTTGGACTCGAACTTATATTATGTATTCTAGAGACTTCGGAAGGGATAGTGGGCTCGAGATATTCGATACCGGTGTGCGTAGGGACTTTGTTGTTATGATTCAGTATATATTGGGTTTACTGTTGAGCGAAAAGATTTGACTCATTATCATGTGGAGCGCTCAGGACTTGGTGATAGGTAGAGAACCATGATATATCTACCCTTTAGAGATGTGATAGTTAAGAGTTAGACTCCTATGTTTGGGATTAGTATTTTGAGAGTCCTGGTTGTATATGTAAGAGGTTTACAAATAGTGATTACCACCAATACTGGATGATAGTGGATTGGCGAAATGTTCTTTGTGTAGGTGTAATTACGGGAAATGATGAAACCTGTCTATCAAGAGATGGAGTAAAGGGGTACATGATATGGACAGAGGGCCTAACAGTTCTCGATAACCGACAATGCTAGGTAGTAGTGTATCGAGGGGGGTCCTTGTTTGGATTTTGCTTTGCGAGACATCCCATGCATGAAACTTACCGTAAGGTTGGAAATAGGGAGATGTATGGTCAGTAGTCCATGAGTTCAGTACCTCGGTCGTACAAGGAACAGGTAATTGTATATGTAAGATGGAAGTTGAATTATGATTTAAGGCCAGTAAAGCCGATTGTGTGGTAAGAATGCATTAAAAGTTTTGATTTATCGCCATGAGTTGAGGGGTGGAACAATGATAGGAGGATTTAAAAATTTCGATTTCTAGGGTGATTGAGAGTACCCAAGTGTTGTAAATGCGTTCGGAACACAAGGGAAATAAGAAGTTTAGATGATTTTTAGTGTGGATTATGTGGGAGAATTTTTAATACAAGAGATGAGACTTGTATTTGTTTGGATGTATAGATCATTAGTGATTTATTTTAATTATTGTATTTATTCGAGAAAATTATTGTACTTATCTGAAGAGATTTGAGATTTGTAGTCCCTCTTTTGTTGATTGTGGGATTTAGATGATCTATACCTTGTATTTTGTGGGATGTAGGTAATTTTATCGATGAGTAGAGCTTCGTTCGCTCTCCCTGGGCGGTCAGGGTGTTATAAAGGTGGGCATCCTGGTTAGCTAATGTTAAAATCGTCCGAGTGGAAGGGAAGTGGGAATGTACGTGAGGAATATATGTTTGTGGGACTAGCATAATGAGGCGGAAGTAGTAGAGCAAATTAAACATAGCATGAAGAACGATAATACATATATATATATATATATATACATATACATATACGGGTGTGATTAGAGTAACTCACCCGAATTTAGTGGGAAGGCTGTGGAAAGCCATTTAAAAGGGGTATTCCTTGAGAAGGGTAGAATTTAATCATTGTGGAGAACGCTCGGAGCGGAGTTGAAATTAGTCAAATGTGAAAGCGACTTGCGCATACAAAGAGTGATGATGTTAGTATGGTTTAAAAGGTCCAGAAGTGCACTTCATGGAGAAAAGTGCATGGGTCAGAACTTTTGGTACACGCCAAGGAAAGAAGGGAGTATTAAGTGTCACCTAATGTGAGACATTCCTAGGAAAACACGATGTTTAGCATGACATAGTGAATAGTCTCTGCATGCACCACTCATAGATAGAGATCGGTTGAAATAAGAAGATAAACCATAGAATTGTGTGGCTATCGACAATTCCTATAATGGGAGAGGCCGATAGAGTCGGTAAAATTTCTCGGATGGGTTACCATCTTCAAGACAAGATAAAGGGTTCATCCGAACGTGTGGAATAAATCTCCCAGGAAGGAAGTGATTGACATTCCTTTGGGGTGATTTACAATATTAACTAATGTGCCCCAGTCTTACTTTGAAAGGAAGGGATCGCGCCGGTACGTGGTCCTACACAATATTATTTTCTAAATCGGGATGAGATTTCTGAATCCCACCTTCAATATGGGACTTCAGGAAAACAACGGAGATAACGTTTCGTTATGAGTGGGAGGTATCACCCATAGCCGAGGAGCAGGCGCACGGTGATTAACGGTTAGTGGGGCCTCGTGAAGGTAATTTTGGAATCTTGGTGATCATTTCATTTCTACAACGGATATAACTAGCACGTGAAGTATAGTATGGTAGAGTTCCGTGGAAGCACTCGTACCTATTTGTCGTGAACGAGATGCTTACTGAAGTTTTGGTGTGGAAAAACCTTAACTATTCTCCCTCTGCGTATGTTTAGAGGTGAGCTGATAATCAGAATTTTGGATCGGTAGAGAATAATCCGATGACTATGGTGGAATTCCATGATTATTTTAGGCAAACAAGAGTGGTCAGATGTTCGTATGGTTTCTCCCAGAACGGGAGTTTTGTGCTTAGATAAATCCGAAAAGTTGTCATGTGATGAGGTGCGGCCTCCCAATGATATAAAAAAAATGGGAATTAATAGTGTATATGCGTGTCTTAAGCGAATGTTGTCGGATAGGAGCACAATGTGAAGTATCTTTAATTAAGAGTGTTAAACCAGCTTGCTGTGAGGCGCGGGCTATAGTGATTGAGCGCCTTACTATGTGGATAAGTTGCGTACTGTTAAGGTATCCAAAATGTGTTTTACCAGGTAGGCCTTATTTTCCAAATTTTGAGACGAAATTCCGTTATAAGGGGGGAGTATGTAATACCCCGTATTTTTATGGCTTTTAAAATTGGGGAGTTATTAAATTTAAATTGAGATATTAATTTAATATTAATCTGGAAATTTATTTTTACATTTACTAACGTGATGTGAGTTAGTAATTATGGGAAAATTGTTGAATATTACTAGACAAGTAAAGTAATTAATGAGATTCATTTTATTAAAAATTGTCATGAGTGAATTAAATGGCAATTATGGAAATTTAAGTCGGGACGCGCCTGTGTTGTGTCAGGACTAAATTACTATTATATAAAGTGAATAAATTATAAGTTGCTCGTATGGTCGTTTTGAGTACGTCAATGTGTCCGGAAGGATCGAGATAGTCAAAATAATGTACCCGGGGGTTTAGTTTGGGTCATGGGGCGTTTTTAGGCCTAATTAATATCCCGGGAGGGCGTTTTGGACATTTTACATTTTTGGGCATGAAAACCCACAAAAATTCTAAGGGTATATCAAATGATAAGAGTCATCTTCTAGGGTTAGAAATACCATAAACCAAAGACGGCTATAGGAGAGGAAGAGGAGAGGTTTTCCAAGGAGTTCTAGGCTAAGAACTCTACCGTTTGCGCCGCTGTCACCGCCACACTTTAGATCGCGCAACGAGGATCACAAACACACCAATTTCTCCACAAATCTGAACCAAGAATTCCCAGGCAAGTATCTATCTTGCTCTATTTCAGTTAATGCTCCAATTATATTAGCCTAGGATTGATTACGATTAGTTTTTGTGAAAGAAAAACCTATTTGGAGATGTAAATCCGCATGTTGTATAAGTAATAGATGTATTCTGGAAACCCAATTCATATGTAGAGATTGAACCACAAAATTTTAGTAAATAAAGAGTATGAAATCTGGTAAAAGAATGGGAAGAAACTAAACAAAAGAAATATTAGGGTTCTTGATGTTTTAATGGATTATGCCCTTTTAATTCGTTTTTCATGATGAAAATCTGCATGCTTAACGTAGGAAATCACTTATTTGAGGTTATAATACTTATAGTATAAATCATTTGGAGTTTGGTAGTCAAAGATATCATTTTGGATGATTTTGAAAGAGAAAACCCGTAACTGAAAATTCTGCAGATTTGCCATACCTGCTTGATCGATCGATCGACCCTAGAGCATCGTTCGATCGATGATTCGATCGATCGAACACCTGCCATCAATCGATCGACCCCTCCTGTATAACTCATATTCCCTTTTTTATAGGTCGTTCCAACTTAAATGATTAGACCTTCTTGGATATTAATGTTAGAATATTTTCGGATATAAAGAAGACCAGTAGGACTTTAGAAATATATGGAACCGTTGATGTAAAATGAGATTAACATTTCACGGGGGTGTTTTACATATAAGGTACAATGGGAACATTTGTTAAAGGGTGAGTCCCGTAAGGAAGTTACGTTGTAAAATAAATGAGTACCTACTGAAATTACACTTGGGGAGATAGGAATCCACGAGTGTTACGTAGTAAGTTGGAATAATCCCATGAATAAGAATAAGAGATAAACCGTTATACGTGATAACTAACTAATGATTAATAAGAATAAATATCATGATTATGGGTCGTGAGAGTGTACCTAAATTTGATATGGGAATAGTAGTATACATATATGACTGTGTTTATTCATATACTATATACGTGTAAAAATTATGTCCGCGCTACTTTCTATCCCTGAGGTTACCGCGCTGGGACAGTCTTATCTCGATGGGACCTTTACGGGGGATATTGACTCGTACCCTAGAGGATAGGAATCCTTAGTACAGGCTATCGGATCGATAGTCAGACGGTCCGAAGAGACGTGAGGATGTGCTGACCTCTTAGTGACTTGGAACTATGCTTCGCCTCATTTTGTATGTGTTTTGTGTTAATACAGTTCGAGAGTGATTCCGAAATTGTATTTCCCTTATTACGAGTGATACGGGGACTGGATAGCAGAGTATGTCCGCACCATAAATTTTATGTGGGGTGCTGTTAGAATATATATATTATATGAGTATTTAATATATATATTTAAATCTGAAATTTGGGAACTACCTACTGTGACTATGGTATGTAAGAAAAGAGTAATTATTTCAACTTGGGAATAAGTGTTTGAAAAGTATAATGTGTTACTGAGAAACTTGATAATCAAATGAGGCTTATGTGAGAACTTTACTGTTTAATAAAAAAAATTAACTTCCTTAACAATTGAAATCATTGGCATGAAATCTTATGAGTAGCTTAAGATAAGATAAGTTAAATTGTTGGGAGTATTAGTGCGATAGGCATGCACATTAGAAGAGAGGTGAGAATTTCTCAAGGGAGTGTGGCACTAAGATGTTGGGTGCATTAGCCGGTAAGCATTTTAAATACTTGCTAAACTAATTTTAAACTGTTTTACAATCGGGCTCTGACCCGTTTCCTATTTTCTCTTCTCTCTTGTATATATATGTATATATATTACAGGTGCCCAGCCATAGGGGCGTCTTGCGTAGGATCCTTTGGAAGGAACGCGCTGCAACTTAGGTGGGAGTTGCAGGCCTCTTGCTTAGTCGACCTCATTGTTGATTCCACTTCTAGTACTATTTATTCAGTTGGGCATGTGTCTCCCTTTTCCATTATTCAGTTGTTTTATCAGAGATTGTGATTCGTTTATTTCCAGTATTTATACTTTGGGATTTATTACTGTCAAGATGTTTTCCTTTAAGTTTTAAAGTTGGAATTAATTAGTTGGATGTTTAATTATTTGGATTATATGTTCCAGTATAGTCGTGGTGTGATTCTTAGACTATGAATTTTGTAAAGTTTTAAATATTGTTTTTTTTTAAAATGAAGTTTTGAAATTGATGTCTAAAAATGGTTTTGAGTATGTAATACCCCGTATTTTTATGGCTTTTAAAATTGGGGAGTTATTAAATTTAAATTGAGATATTAATTTAATATTAATCCGAAAATTTATTTTTATATTTACTAACGTGATGTGAGTTAGTAATTATGGGAAAATTGTTGAATATTACTAGACGAGTAAAGTAATATATGAGATTCATTTTATTAAAAATTATCACTAGTGAATTAAATGGCAATTATGGAAATTTAAGTCGGGACGCGCCTGTGTCGTGTCAGGACTAAATTACTATTATATAAAGTGAATAAATTATAAGTTGCTCGTATGGTCATTTTGAGTGCACCAATGTGTCCGGAAGGGTCGAGATAGTCAAAATAATGTACCCGGGGGTTTAGTTTGGGTCATGGGGCATTTTTAGGCCTAATTAACATCCCGGGAGGGCATTTTGGATATTTTACATTTTGGGGCATGAAAACCCACGAAAATTCTAAGGGTATATCAGATGACAAGATTCATCTTCTAGGGTTAGAAACACCATAAACCAAAGACGAAAAAAGGAGAGGAAGAGGAGAGGTTTTCCAAGGAGTTCTAGGCCAAGAACTCCACCGTTTGCGCCGCTGTCACCGCCACACTTTAGATCGCGCAACGAGGATCACAACCACACCAATTTCTCCACAAATCTGAATCAAGAATTCCCAGGCAAGTATCTATCTTGCTCTATTTCAGTTAATGCTCCAATTATATTAGCCTATGATTGATTAGGATTAGTTTTTGTGAAAGAAAAACCTATTTGGAGATGTAAATCCGCATGTTGTATAAGTAATAGATGTCTTCTGGAAACCCAATTCAAATGTAGAGATTGAACCACGAAACTTCAGTAAATAAAGAGTATGAAATCTGGTAAAAGAATGGGAAGAAACTAAACAAAAGAAATATTAGGGTTCTTGATGTTTTAATGGATTATGCCCTTTTAATTCGTTTTTCATGATGAAAATCCACATGCTTGACGTAGGAAATCACTTATTTGATGTTATAATACTTGTAGTATAAATTATTTGGAGTTTGGTAGTCAAATATATCGTTTTGGATGATTTTGAAAGAGAAAACCCATAACTGGAAATTCTGCAGATTTGCCATACCTGCTTGATCGATCGATCGACCCTAGAGCATCGATCGATCGATGATTCGATCGTTTGAACACCTACCATCGATCGATCGACCCCTCCTGTATAACTCATATTCCCTTTTTAATAGGTCGTTCCAACTTAATTGATTAGACCTTCTTGGATATTAATGTTAGAATATTTTGGGATATAAAGAAGACCAGTAGGACTTTAGAAATATATGGAACCGTTGATGTAAAATGAGATTAACACATCACGGGGGTGTTTTACATATAAGGTACAATGGGAACATTTGTTAAAGTGTGAGTCTCGTAAGGAAGTTACGTTGTAAAATAAATTAGTACTTACTGAAATTACACTTGGGGAGATAGGAATCCACGAGTGTTACGTAGTAAGTTGGAATAATCCCATGAATAAGAATATTAGATAAACCGTTATACGTGATAACTAAATAATGATTAATAAGAATAAATATCATGATTATGGGTCGTGAGAGTGTACCTAAATTTGATATGGGAATAATAGTATACATATATGACTGTGTTTATGCATATACTATATACGTGTAAAAATCATGCTCGCGCTACTTGCTATCCCTGAGGTTACCGCACTGGGACAGTCTTATCTCGATGGGACCTTTATGGGGGATATTGACTCGTACCCTAGAAGATAGGAATCCTTGGTACAGGCTATCGGATCGATAGTCAGACGGTCCTAAGAGACGTGAGGGTATGTGATGACCTCTTAGTGACTTGGAACTATGCTCCGCCTCATTTTGTATGTGTTTTGTATTAATACAGTTCGAGAGTGATTCCGAACTTGTATTTTCCTTAGTACGAGTGATACGGGGACTGGATAGCAGAGTATGTCCGCACCATAAATTTTATATGGGGTGCTGTTAGAATATATATATATTATATGAGTATTTAATATATATATTTAAATCTAAAATTTGGGAACTACCTACTGTGACTATGGTATGTAAGAAAAGAATAATTATTTCAACTTGGGAATAAGTGTTTGAAAAGTATAATGTGTTACTGAGAAACTTTATAATCAAATGAGGCTTATGTGAGAACTTTACTGTTTAATAAAAAAAATTAACTTCCTTAACAATTGAAATCGTTGGCATGAAATCTTATGAGTAGCTTAAGATAAGATAAGTTAAACTGTTGGGAGTATTAGTGCGATAGGCGTGCACATTAGAAGAGATGTGAGAATTTCTCAAGGGAGTGCCACACTAAGATGTAAGTTGCATTAGCCGGTAAGCATTTTAAATACTTGCTAAACTAATTTTAAACTGTTTTACAATCGGGCTCTGACCCGTTTCCTATTTTCTCTTCTCTCTTGTATATATATGTATATATATTACAGGTTCCCAACAACAGGGGCGTCTTGCATAGGATCCTTTGGAAGGAACACGCTGCAGCTTAGGTGGGAGTTGCAGGCCTCTTGCTTAGTCGACCTCATTGTTGATTTCACTTTTAGTACTATTTATTCAGTTGGGCATGTGTCGCCCTTTTCCATTATTCATTTGTTTTATCATAGATTGTGATTCGTTTATTTTCAGTATTTATACTTTGGGATTTATTACTGTCAGGATGTTTTCCTTTAAGTTTTAAAGTTGGAATTAATTAGTTGGATGTTTAATTATTTGGATTATATGTTCCAGTATAGTCGTGGTGTGATTCTTAGACTATGAATTTTGTAAATTTTAAATGTTTTTTTTTAAAATGAAGTTTGGAAATTGATGTCTAGAAATGGTTTTGACACTTAGCTTAATTATTTAGGGTGTTTAATTGGAAAAGTTATTTTTATGACAGTGATGCTAAGAATGAACCAACCATTCACCTTGATTATGATTTAATAAAGGACTGATCACCCGGTATTTAAATAGGCGGGGTGTCACAGATTACCTATTTTATAAGAACAATCAATGGAAGAAGATGAGTTATTTGCATAAGGAACCAATGAGACTTTACCACAATAATAGTCCTGCAAAAATTTTGGTGGTTGCTTAATTCTAGTTGATTTTATGATATGTGATTCAGTAGGGATGAAATTTACCAAGTCAGTTGGATGATCACTGTCGATATGAGAGGAATCTGATTCACTTGGATTCTGTGAGGGCGTGTTTTGATCAGAAAAGATAGGATTATTTGTATGAGAGGCTTCATGTTGAAATGTTTTAGGAGGAAATAGGAAATTGGGTATTTCAGAATTAATAGGAAGAATTTTGAATGGAAAATTGGTTTCATGGAAGACAACATTTTTGGAAGTAAAGATTATGTTTGTGTTTAGGTCCATGAGTTTATAACCTTTTACATCAGTTGGATATCCTAAAAATAGACATTTAGTTGCTCTTGGATCGAACTTTTGTCTGTGACTAGTAAGTGTAGATGCAAAGCATAAACATCCAAAAACCTTTAAATGAGAAAAATTTGGTGGTTTATGAAATAACATTCAAAAGGTGTTTTATTTTGAAGAAGAGGAGTTGGGATTCGGTTTATTATATGGGTTGCAGTCTACACACAATCACTCCAGAAAATTAAAGGTAAGTTTGCTTGAAACATCAATGATCTAGCTGTGTTTAATAGGTGTTGATGTTTCCTTTCAACAACTCCATTTTGTTGTGGGGTTTCTACGCAACTTTTTTGGTGTAAAATTCCATTTTCTGTGTAAAATGGTGCAAGAATAAATTCTGAACCATTATTAGTTCTTATGGTTTTGACAGAAGTATTGAACTGAGTTGTCACCATTTTACAAAAATTTGGCAACAAAAAAGAGACTTCAGATTTATTTTTGATCATATACACCCAAGTGCATCTTTTCAAATCATCTACAATAGTTAGGAAGAATTTAAAACCAGAATAGGAGAGAGTGGAAAAAGGACCCCATATGTCACAATGAATCAAATCAAATTCTTTATTAGAATTGCTTTGTGAGACAGGGAAAGAAAGTTTTGTTTGCTTTGGTAGTGGACAAATTTCACAGACATTTGTACAATCAAGTGTTATTGAATTGTCTATTTTTCTAAGAAAAGGTATTCTGGAATTCGAGACATGGACTAATCTGTAATGCCAAAGGTTTGACTGGTTTTGAGTTGTAGTTGATACAGTGACAGGTGTAGAATTAAACTCATATTTCTTGCAGGAATTAGCATTCTAGGAAGCTTGAGATATGTGATAAAGCCCTTTTTTCTCAAAGGCAATCCCAATCATATTCTTCATTGATTGGTCCTGTAAAAGGCAATAAGAACCAAAAAAGGAAAGACACAGATTAGATTCTTTGGTTAGTTTAGAAACGGATAGTAGATTGAATGAAAAACTTGGAACTCACAAGACATTCTTTAAATGTAATGTGCTGGAGAGACTTACAGTTCCAGTATAGGATGCTGGAACAATTTGTCCATTGGGAAGATTAATGAAATTAGTAACTGGTTTAGGAGGAGAAGAATATAACAGTGGTGAACAGATCATACGATCTGTTGCACCAGTATCTAAAATCTAAGAAAATTTAGAATTTAACTTGGTAGAAGCAGAATGACATTTATTTAAAGGGTTACCAGAAAACTGAGAGGTAGTGGCTAGATTTACTGCTGCTGGGGTTATACCACTGTTCTGAGTAGATGAATTTGAATCGGCAAGTGCTAAGAGTTTATTGAATTCTTCAGCAGTTTAACAAAACCTATGATTCTCATTACTATTTTGAATGTAGACCTCTTCAGTTGAAATGGCCGCATGTGCAGAGGGAGGATTTCTTTTTCCCTTGGGTCCAGTCCATCCCGGGGGATAACCATGCAATTGAAAGCATTTGTCAATTGTATGCCCATTATAGCCACAATGAGTACAATGGAGTGAAGGTTTCTTTGACTTATCTTTGAAGAACTTGGATTGGGTATTCTGATTAGGCTGACTAGAGTGCTTTTTCTAATAAAGCATGTGTTTCAGTAGGTATGAAATTCGTCAATTGCCTCTGACTTTCTTCTTGAAGAAGTAAAGAAAAAACTTTAGCCATGCTAGGCAATGGAACAACAAGTAACAACTGACTTCTTACAGAAGCATAAAAATCATTTAGGCCTACAAGAAACTTCAACACATAATCTGACTGATGTCGAAGGAGTAAGAAATTGAACAAATCACATATGCAAGAAGCCATCTGGCCACATGTACAGGTTGGAAAAGGCCTATAGCTGACATATTCATCCCATAGAGTCTTAAAAGCACTGAAATACTCTGTAATGGATGATGAACCCTGGTTTATACAACTTAAAGATTTTTCAAGATGAAAAACCCTTGGGCCATCACTTCTCAAATATCTTATTTTCAATTCATTCCAGAGATCTACAACAGAGGTGGCATAAAGCAAGCTATTTCTAATATCTTTAGAAATAGAATTCATAAGCCGAGAAATTACTAAATTGTTAGAACGAAGCCAAGCTATATGAAGAATTCATTGATTAATAGGAGGAGCAGAAATTGAATCATCAATAAAGGCTGCCTTGTTTTTAACAGTCAGAGCAATTGTGATCGAGCGGCGCCAGGCAATGCAATTGTCTCCTACAAATACTTCTGAGACCAAGAGAGAACCTGGATTATCACTAAGATGGAGATAATATGGGCTAGAAGAGTCATCTGAAGGATTTGGAGGAGATTCTGAAGAATTATTAGAGTTTACTTCTGTCATTTTACTAAGAAAATGAAAGAAACAGATTTAGGGTTTGAAGATTGTCGAGAAAATCCCTGAGCAGAATGTGTAATATGAATTACAAAGATAGAAAGAAGAGAATAGATGCGGAAGCAAGTATGATTTTCAATATGATACCATGTTGATGACTAGATAATCAGAAAACAAGAACTAAAATCTTGGAAAGAAAACAAGAGAACTCTAAAGCTTGTGCAATCTGAATTTACTAAAATGAATTACATAAGATTATGAAATACAGAGAATCCTTCTAATATTTATACTACACAAAAGTCAAAACTGTTACAACAGAAACAAAAGTCATAACTGTTATAACAGAAACAAAAATCATAACTGTTATAACAGATATAACTACATTTATCTCAAGTCTACTCTGGCCTCTTCTCTGCTTTTAGTTTTTCTGCCTTAGACTTCAATTCTAAGTTGTCAATATGAGAGGCTATACTCCAAGAGTACGTACGACCAAAGTCAACCGTGTGCACGGGTAAGTTTGGACTTTTCACGGTCAAGAACCGTGATGAGGCTGTGATAATACCAAGACTTGTCACAGTCAAGGATCGTGACATGATTATGACAATTATTACTTTGTCATGGTCCTTGACCGTGACAAGTCTTGATCACCCCAATTTATTAGTGATATACTAAGTGTAAAAATAACAGTGATAAAGGGAAGTTATCACGGTCGAAGACCGTGACACAAGGCATTACCACCCTCATACTTGTCACGCCCTTGACCGTGACAACCCTACCCAAATGGTGTAGCGTGTGGGTTTTAACATCAATATGATTGTTATTGAAATATGCAAACCGATATTGAATTTCCTTGACTCGAGGTCTTTGTCCCTCTCATCTTTATACAAAATGATACAAGTCATTGTAATGCACACCAAATCATTATGGTACTTGAACGACGTTAAACTTTCAAATGGAAATTGAGTCTATATAACATTCAATGCCCTCTACACATCCTTGCATGCACCATATTGGTACCACACAAAGTTATTATGTTTTGCGTTCCATGTCTGTGAAACTGTTTATAGAAAAAATGCCCAGCTTTGGTATATAACGTCGATGAGGTAATAACCCATACCGTTCAGACATTAAATGGAGTAACTCCACTGTGTATAAGTTCCTAGAACACAATCAATTAGTCTAGGACATTAAAATCATTGTCTACTCTGAATATACCAAAAACGCATGCCAAAACTAGAGGTGGTGGTTAGTTACGATCTCCACTATAATAGTAGATCTTTTGGGGACTGAGATTTGTGCCCTGCCATGCAACGGGATAATTATTCAATTCCCAGTGCTTACAATTTATAATGCCTCGCACTAATGCAAAAATTTTATGTTTCTCATTTACGAGTAAGTGTTGGGCATCCTAAGCCATAAATGTCCTCAACTGCTCGGTCAAATACAAAATGTAAAATGCATTACGCCTCTATAATGCCTCAATACCAATACTTTCCATAATTCAAACATACATGTCAACTAAACCGAATTCCCATCTATATGTGGATTCGCATAACTACAATCATTAGCTTGCTTAGAAAATATTCGTCATAAGAAGAATTGACGATGAAAGAGTTTTTCATCATAATTTGGAACTTTTTCAAAATAATCCTCCATTAATCGAAAATGTCCTCTCCCTACTGCGATCGAAAATCTTACGATCCAACATAGAACACTTACAATGTGATGATAACTATTTCTATTTGGCTTTTAGATAATCTACCATAACAACACCAATAGAGTAAATAATAACTTTGTCATAATTAGCACAATTTGTAGACAAATAAAAAAGGATCCTTATGACAACCCATATTTTCATATTTTAAGGTAATAAGTCTCAAATATAAAGAATTTAGACATCAAACAAGTAAATATCATCCTCAACATGTAAACAAGAATACACAAAGTAGATATATAACCAAAAGTATAGAATAAATGAACCCAAAATACGATACAAAATATAAATCAATATCCACATGCCACCTCCCATAACTTGAGAATCCTCAAACTAACTAGGAAAATATCCATAATCATGAACCATAATTTACAAAATAATATAATGAACTTGAATCAAGAGAGAACACCCTATGTCTCTAACATCTCAAAGCGGGAAAGGCCTTTATCTAATAAGCTACTGAGCACGATCTTTGAGATTAGTAACATGACAACCTAAAATGGTCAACAAAACTGACTCAGGCCCATAACAATAACTATACATATACATGATACCAAACATAAGAGGTATTAGGGTAAATAATCATAGTTGTTAACATATTTAACAAACTCTCTGTCGATACTAGTCACTTTGTATACAATCTCTCTCTCTCTCTCTCTCTCTCTCTCTCTCAATATGATACCATATATTATTAGCATAACTGGTCCACTGCTAAGGGTTAGTACCCCTCCATGCCACACAAGCCAACATGGTTCATGCATAATTCACCACCATAACAAGTCCACCGATATAAGTTTATTCCCCATAGTGCCTTACATTTTGAGATGATGCACACATATACAGTCACCCAACCATTCCACAGGTTAATATTAGTACCTCATCGTTACACACATGCCTACATGACACCATCACACACACACACACACACACACACACACACACACACACACACATATATATATATATATATATATATATATATATATAAATTATGATCCTTTCAGGTTAATAATTAAGGGCCTTAAATGTGAACCAATTTTTAAAAAGTAAACTATATATATTTTGGGTTGATTGTTTTCATAAAGAATTCGAACATTATATACTGAAAAGAAATCAACCCAAAATAATTTTTGTGTTGATTCAAAATTTAACCCCGAAGTTTGGGGCAATTTGTAAAGTCAACCACTACTGACCTTGGCGTTTCATCTTTAAGAAAACCCACTCAGTCGAACTGCTCTGTTACTTAAACAAATGGGAATGCAAGAATCATCACTTGAGTGGCAGAGAATGATAGTTGACCATTCTATCAATGGTATACCCGCCACCTATACATCTTATTCCAGCCAAAATTGATTCTCCCACCCAAAAAGAATAAATAAGTTAATAATCTCAATAAAATCTGTAAGGACATATTTTACATAGTCCGTTTACATTTGAGTATGTCGTATGCCTCTACAACCATCGAAGAAAGTTCAAGTTCATTCATGCATCAAGACAGATCCGCATATCAAAGTTCTTCAACAAACGAGCCTTTGCGAGATAGATTTTGGTAAGGTTGTGAGGAATTTTTTTTCGTCAAAATAATTTTTCTAAGACATGTAGGCGGAGTTTTAATAAAAACAATATTTTGGTGATGTCGTTCAAATGACATGACAATGTTATTCAAACAACAAGAGCAAGTTGTTCAAATGACTACTTCACGCGACATTGCATCTCGCGCGAAGGGTTGCTTAAAGCTTGCTTGATGTGTTTTATCTAACGACATGCTACTGTTTCATGTATTTTAACCTCGTTAGATGGTCGCGCGATCCCCTGGATCGAACGAAATTTGATGTCATTCGAGCGACCTGCCATTGTCGTTCAGACGAGGCCGCCGACTCTTTTTTTTTATAAATAGCTAATTGTTGAGTCCTTTTTGCTTGAGAAGACCTTAGAGTTTTGATACACGAAAATGTGACACCCCGTCTAATTAAATACCGGGTAGATACTCCTTTATGAAATTAATACAGAATATCAAGTTGGTTCAGTCTTAGCATCATTGTCAAAAGAATTTAATTAATTACTAGCCACCTAATATTTAAAAAGAGAGATGCCAAGTTTTATTAATTAAGTTAACAATAAACCAGACTATTAAATAATCATCCAACAATTGCATAAACCATCACACATGAATAACCAACGAAAAGAATTAAACCGAGTCTGGAGTAAACACTCCAATAATAATACCAGAGTACAATAAAATACCGATACAAGAGTCTAAATAAATAAATCAATATCTGAAATAAAACTGAAAGTCTGAGAATGATATCTCTAGATGGAAATGGGCGACATGACCTAACAGATGAGTAACCCTGAATAGAATCAAGTGCAGAATGTGAAGGCGTCTAATACCGAGATCCTGTAACTTTCACAGCAGCTATAGCACGTCAATGAAATGAAACTCCTAAGTTTGGCATCCCTGTGGCTGGGCACCTAAAAGGTTTTACAAGAAAAATAAATTTGAAAGCAAATGGGCCAGGGACCCGAGGTGAAAACAATTTAAAAATATAGCAAGTGTTTAAATTACAATATTAAACAACACATATAATAAACATGTTAGTTGCGTACTCTCACATGAGTTTATCGCCTCTCAACTAATATGCACGCCTAACGTATACCCTTAACCCATCCTAGTTATGCCGCTAACTAACTAGTCTGTACCAGTCCTGCGTTCGCATTCTAACATAGGGTATCTACTCGTAACACCCAAACAAAACATATTCATAACCCATATTCACATTCATTAAATTATTTATCTCAAGTGTTAATTAAAATTTTCACATTCTTAGCCCATTCAAATATCTTAGTTATTCACATCTACTAAGCAACACAACAGAACTATCACAAGTATATGTATATACACCATATAATATCTCATATACAAATCAGGCACCCCACAAGGATAGAACCTACGATGCCCTCTGAAAGAGTTGGCGCTTGCGTTCAAATGATCAAATTATATTTAAAACACCTTTTAACCCAAATTAACCCTAAACATGCAACTATGTGTGATTGAAACAATATGAAATCATGCAAGAATTATTCAACACACAAAGTTTAAGGAAAAATCCCCCACAGGGGCAAAACCATTTGTATATCACTATAATTTGTAAGAGAAGCGGCTTACAATCGGATTACACTGAAATACAAGTTTTTGACTAAGAATTACCCGCAGGCATCGGATTCTGTAGTCGCGGCTGGAATTATCCCTTTCCAGTAGGGCTGCAATGAAGAGGAAGGAGTGGTCCACTTCACAAAGGGTTGAACAACAGCAATGGTGTTCTTGGGTTACCAAAAGTGACTCACAAATGTATGGAGTTTGTGTGAATCAAGAGTATGAATCAATGGACTCAAATACCATGAAGACTTAAGAGTTATGGAACTCAGAAAATCATGTGTAAGTCTTATCAAACCACTTCCCCGTAGTGGGATTAAATAGGAACTCTTTGCCCGAGAAAATCTGATACACGATCTGGGAAATTCTATCCAGGGCGGACCGGTCCGGGCCTTAGGCGGATCGGTCCGATAGCGGATCGGTTCTTTTAATTAGAGGCGGATTTCGGTTTGCAATCGGTTCGGTGCTCTCTGGATACAATTTGCAGGGCGGTCCGGTCCGGTACTGGGCGGATCGGTCCGCAGTCGGATCGGTTCTTTTTATATAAAGGCGGACCGGTCCGGGTAGTCAGAGGCGGATCGGTTCGTTTTAATTTCAGGCGGACCGGTCCGACTGACTAGATTTCTAAATTCTTCCTTTCTTTTGATCTTCGGATTCCGTTGATGATGAATGGACTTTGAATCTTTGCAACGGTGTTACGGCTAATGACATATACAAGTATGTTGGACAAAAATGTCCTTACAAATCTCCCCCTATGTCTATGCCGGAACAAACATAAAAAATCCAAATTATCTATAATCACAATGCCTATACAAATCTACCCTTCCATGAACCCAAAAACTGAAAGAGGTACAAATGATTTAGGCTGCATCGTTTGTTCTTCGAATCTTCAGAAATCTCACCGCTTTTCTCATCAGGGTGTGCAACATGGGATTATCAAAAGATGTACCTACACACATGAGACAAAGCAAATACCAAGTGACGTATCGAGTTTGAAATGAGATAAACATAAGCATATATATCAATTTCAATTTAAGATGATATTCTCAGAATTTCAAAACTCCCCCATAATCAGATAATTCATTCTCCCCCTTTTTATGATGTCCCCAAATAGACAAATGAGAGAAATAAATGAAACAATCAAGTACCGGGGTGACACAAGGCATAAAATCACACCACGAATGAACATAAAACAACCAAGTCGGTGATAGTGTAAAAGAATGGGTGTGATCAAAATTCGATAGGAAAATCAAAGCATACAAACATGACATATGTGCACGATGAATATTGGATATTCCTAACGAATGAACTCAAATGCTTCATTTGGTGTAAAAGATTGGAAATATAATACATTGACTATATCAAAGCTACAAATCAAATCTCAAAGTGATTTCTACACCAATAACGTCCAAAATGATTTTCATGCGTTTTAGGACTTTCAAGGAAGTGCAAACCCGTTTTTCTCATTCTCCAACCAAACTCCCTCAAATTTATATTTTGAATAGAGGAATACTAAATTCTCAAACTTTGGAGAATTGGGAGAAACCTAAATGGCCCATATTTGGCATGAATTGCTTTTTATTGCCTTTAAATTTTTTTTGGGCTCTTTTAACCTCTTAGGACCTCGGATATTAAAATTCCTCCATTTTTTAGGTCCTTTTTAACGGTGGCTTTTGCGCAAAGGATAAGAATCAACTTTCACAGCCCCTCCCCGTTATGAAAATATACACACAGTCTCACCAAAACGGTTTTTACATGCAATCCAATCTTGTCAAGTTTTATCGCATATTGTACATTGTATAGACAGAATTGAGATAGAAACACTCAAGCCAATATGTGATAGACAAGTGCAATAGACAAATACAGCCGTGCATGTGTGCAATAAAGGATATAGGAGTCAAGCAAGTAGGAAATATCACTAATTACATCTCAAGGACTCCAATCAATGTTAAGCACATGGATGAAATGATGTAGCCTCTCAAATCTCTATAAAACAGTCACATGGATAAATGGAATGAAGTTGTGACTTGTCTATCTTAAATGCTCATCCATAAAAGACAAATCTCTTTTTCAAAAATTTTATCAAAATAAAATCTTTTTGTGTTTTTCTAAAAAATTTCTAAAAAGGAAATCTTTTTGAATTTTTTCAAAGAATAATGAAAAAGCAAAAATAAGTAAAACACACTAATAGTACAATCTAGCAATAGGCATCAGAGGATATGAAAATGACAATGCAACCTACGCTAGACATGGACCAACCCCTCAGTCAACTGTGCAAATCCCCAAAGACTTCCTAAGACTCTCAAATCTAAGGGCATCTAAAGGTTTCGTGAAAATATCGGCTAACTGACGGTCAGTGGGAAGGAAACTCAGGGATACGACCTTCTCCTCAACTAACTCACGTATGAAGTGCTCGCGTAACCTGATGTGCTTTGTGCGCGAATGTTGGACAGGATTGCGGGATATGTGTATCGCGCTCGTGTTATCACAGGAAATGAACACGGTGTCCTGTGAAATCCCATAATCCTCCAACATTTGCTTCATCCACATGAGTTGCGTGCAACAACTCCCGGAGGCGATGTACTCAGCCTCCGCAGTGGACAAAGAGATGGAGTTTTGCTTCTTGCTCAACCAAGAGACAAGAGCAGAACTAAAGTAGAAACACCCACCCAAAGTGCTCTCACATCCATCTACGTCCCCGGCCCAATCGGCATCCGAATAGGCGGACAAACGGTCATCGGTATCAAAGGAATACCAAATATCGTATGAGAGAGTCCCACTCACGTATTTGATAATACGTTTTAGAGCGAGTAAGTGTGACTCTTTAGGAGACGCCTGATAACGCGCACAGACTCCAACACTAAAGGCAATGTCGGGACAACTAGCAGTCAAGTAGAGAAGACTGCCTATCATACTCCGATACAAGGTTTGCTCCACGTCCTTGCCTGAAGTGTCCTTACTAAGCTTGGTAGTGGTACTCATAGGTGTACGAGCATGCTTAGCGGAGTCTAAACCAAATTTCTTCACTAGGTCTCTAGCATACTTGGATTGGGAGATGAACATCCCATCCTCTAGCTGACGAACCTGGAGACCAAGGAAGAAAGTAAGCTCACCTACCATGCTCATCTCAAACTCACTTTTCATCTCCTCCTCAAAGTGGTGAGCATGCTGGGAGCATGTGGATCCAAAGACTATGTCGTCCACATAGACTTGGGCAACCAAGATAGCACCGTCATCTCTCCTGACGAACAACGTCATATCAACTCCCCCTCTCTTGAAGCCATGGGCTAAGAGATAGGAAGTAAGCCTCTCGTACCAAGCACGGGGTGCTTGCTTCAAACCATACAAGGCTTTTCTCATATAGTAGACGTGATCAGGGTGCTTAGGGTCTTCAAACCCTTTTGGTTGTTCCACATAAACCTCCTCCTGTAGAATGCCATTCAGAAAGGCACTCTTGACATCCATCTGATATAACTTGGACGGACTCAAGCCTCGCAACAGGAGCAAATGTCTCCCCAAAGTCTACACCCTCTATCTGTGTGTAGCCTTGAGCGACCAACCTAGCCTTATTTTTGGTTATGGTACCATTTTCATCCATTTTATTCTTGAAAATCCACCGGGTACCAATAACATTAGTATTACTAGGTCGGGGGACAAGTTCCTAGACATTGTTCTTCTTAAACTGAAGCAACTCATCCTGCATAGCAGATATCCAGTGTTCATCTTTGAGTGTTTCTTTGTGGTTCTTGGGCTCGACTTTGGACGTGTAGCAATGATGACTAACAACATTCTCTAGTTGAGCAAGAGTCTTGACCCCTAAAGTGGGATCGCCAATAATGGCTGAAGGATCATGACTCTTGCGAACCCAAGCAGGTGTGTCCCCTAACACAGGAATAGGGTCCACAGAGTGTGGGAGAGGACCAGGAAAATCACTGTCAGAACAGTCCTCATCCTCACACTGAAGGTTGGGATCAATAATCGTCGGGGGTTCATCATCTTGCACGGTGACGTTTATTGATTCCATAACCTTAGAGCTCTTCAGGTTAAAAACCCGGTATGCTCTACTGTTCGATGAATATCCTAGCAATATTCCCTCGTCACTCCAGGAGTCAAACTTTCCTAATTGCTCTCTATCCCGTAGGATGTAGCATTTACTCCCAAAAACACGAAAATATGCCAGGTTGGGTTTCTTGCCAGTCCACAATTCATAAGGCGTTTTGAGTGTGTGTGGACGCAGATATACCCTATTCACCGTGTGGCATGCAGTAGACACTGCCTCTGCCCAAAATCTCCTAGAAACTTTACGACCTAGAAGCATAGATCTAGCCATTTCTTGGATTGTTCTATTCTTTCTCTCAACAATCCCATTTTGCTGAGGAGTTCTTACTGCAGAAAACTCATGTTTGATCCCAAGGCTATCACAGTATAAATCCACTTTTGCTTCCTTAAATTCAGTGCCATTATCACTACGCATCCTGTTAATAGTGACTCCATGTTGATTTTGTAGGACACGACACTTGGTCGTTAAGAACTCTACAGCATCAGATTTCTCTCTTAAAAAACCTACAATAGAGTATCTAGAGAAATCGTCTACCATCACGAGAATGTATCTCTTACCACCTAGACTCTCCGTGCGAGTAGGACCCATAAGATCCATGTGAATCAACTCAAGAACACGGGAGGTGGTAATGGAATTCAACTTCTTATGAGGGCTACGGATTTGTTTTCCCAACTGACAGGGTCCACAAATCATGGAAGTTGGCTTTCCAAGTGATGGTAAGCCACGTACTAGGTCCTTTTTGACTAAACGAGATAAGTCTCTAACGTTCACATGACCTAGACGTTGGTGCCACAGATCCATAGGAGTGATCGTGGCACTGTTGCAAACAAGTGAGGATGTGGACTCAGTCCCATAGCAGTTATCCTCTGTCCTCACCCCTTGCACTAAAAGTTTACCGGCTTGATTATAGACCTTACAAGCTTTCCGGTCAAACTTCACTGTAAAGTCATCGTCGCACAGCTGGCTGATGCTAAGAAGGTTTTCTTTCAAACCTTTGACGTACATCACGTTCTCTAGCTTTGGAAATCCTGGTAACTCTACTGTACGTCATCCAACTATGCTAGATTTGCTACCATCTCCAAAGGTGACTCTCCCATCATTATAATCCTCAAGATGGGTAAAATATGAGACATCACCTGTCATGTGTCTCGAGAATCCACTGTCAAAATACCACTGTGAGGTATTATGGGCTTTGAGAGCGACATGGACAACAAGGGCCTTTTTTTCTTTCTTAGGAACCCAAGAATAGGTACCTTTTTGTATTCCCTTGTTGTTGTAGGTTTTAGCCGAAATGCTGGGCGCATTCATTGATGGTAAGGTCATTTGTCGGAATTCCTCCATCAAACTCTGTGATGTGGCGGCTAGAAACTCAACACGCTCTCTCAGACTGGCAAACTCATCAGTCTGATGTGGTGGAGCAAACGTACGTCGTGTTCGACCCAACTTATAGCAATCATCCCTAAGGTGTCCATTTCTTTTGCAATGGGAGCAAAAGGGCACAGTATTAGGAGGACCTTGGATTGCTTTTCTTGGTTGAACTCTCCTTCTTGGTTTTTGATGACGGCCATAAGGAGTCGTAGTAAACTCAGGAATTGGTCCGGGTGCAATTTGGGACATGGAGGCACCAACAAAACCTATTCCTTGCCTGTCACCAAAACCTAAAGCGGGACCGAGGAGCATCTTTCCCATCTTCCCAGATCTGTCCTCGATTTGTACCTTGACTTTCCTAGCTCTCTCAAGGTCATGAGTAAGCTGGGCAACAAGGGCTTCAAGTTTCTTTCGAGTCTCCAGGGAGGAATGGAGCTCACTCGTAAGACTAGCCACTTGTTTAGTCAAGTCCGCTTTCTCTTTCTCACAACTGCTCGCTTTCTCTCTAAGAGACTTCTCTTTCATAGCGCAGGCAAACTCTCTCTCTTTCATTTCTCCTAACTCCTCTTCTAATGCGGTGATTCTAAGCACAAGGGCTTTGTTACGCTTTTTAGTTTTAAATGATTCATTATACAACTCAGCGTACGCGCGTTGAAGGTTACTCTCGTCCTCACTACCTTCCTCCTCTCCCTCGCTCTCTTCGCTCTCGCTGTCGAGGTGTCCCTGTGAAGTAGCATCCTCATCGTCGTGAGATGCACTAGGAGTACTCACATGACTAGCCATGAACGCGGTGAAGTTACGCTCATGCGGTGACTCATCTCCCGAGTCCACCGACTCGACCTCACTGTCGTTACTAAGGGTAGCATTTAGGACAGCTTTACCCTTTTCCCTATTCAGACGAGTGGCACACTCAAACGCTCTGTGTCCCTTACCGTCGCACTCAAAACACCTCTTACTGTCTTTAGGGGGTTCTTTGAAATCTTTCTTTTCAAACTTATTTTTCTGAAAATTCTTTTTATCTTTGAAGTTTCCACCTTTTTTAAATTTTAGAATTTTCTTGAAGTTTTTAGCAAATAATGCCAAATCATCTAAGTCAAACTCACATTCAGAATCAGAATTTTCTATCTTTCTAGATGACTCGACTTTCTTTCTTGCCGACCCCTCACTTTTTCTCTCTTGGGCTTTAAGGGCAATTCCCTTATCTTTTGGTTTGGCAGATTTAGGAAACATGTCTATTTCATAAGTTTGTAAATCTCCTACCAGTTCTTCCAATTTTAGTGTATTTAAATTACCCAAGGAATTTAGCACAGTGACTTTAGGTATAAAACTCTTAGGAAGGGAATTAAGAATCTTTTTAACAACTCTAGCATTTGGAATATGTTCACCAAGATTATAGCTAGTATTAACAATGTCAGAAATCCTAGCATAAAATTCATCAAAACATTCATTTTCATGCATGGTGATTGTTTCAAATTGAGTTTTCAAGTTTTGCAATTTTGACTCTTTAACAGCATTTGTTCCTTCATGGGTAAGTTGCGAAACATCCCATGCTTCTTTTGACGTGGTGCACGTCATTATGCGTTTGAACTCATCCGGAGTAATGGAACCGGAAATAGCACTCAATCCCTTAGAATTAAAGGAAGACCATCTAAACTCATCTTCGGTCCATGACGTGACATGTTATAAATTGGTCACGTTTTCAACAGTGACGGAGGGAGGAGTCCATCCTCTTTCAACAAGAATCCATACCCGTTCATCAATGGCTTTTAAAGCCGACCTCATTCGGGCTTTCCAATAAGCATAATTTGTTCCGTCAAAAACAGGCAATTTATTGTATGATTTCTCCATTTGAACACGCTCTTTTCAAAAATCAATTTTTTTAGAAAATTGATATCTTAGAAAAATTTTGCGGAAAAAGGAATACGCAATAGATTAGCGTAACCTGCTCTGATACCAATTTGAAAGAGTTGGCGCTTGCGTTCAAATGATCAAATTATATTTAAAACACCTTTTAACCCAAATTAACCCTAAACATGCAACTATGTGTGATTGAAACAATATGAAATCATGCAAGAATTATTCAACACACAAAGTTTAAGGAAAAATCCCCTACAGGGGCAAAACCATTTGTATATCACTATAATTTGTAAGAGAAGCGGCTTACAATCGGATTACACTGAAATACAAGTTTTTGACTAAGAATTACCCGCAGGCATCGGATTCTGTAGTCGCGGCTGGAATTATCCCTTTCCAGTAGGGCTGCAATGAAGAGGAAGGAGCGGTCCACTTCACAAAGGGTTGAACAACAGCAATGGTGTTCTTGGGTTACCAAAAGTGACTCACAAATGTATGGAGTTTGTGTGAATCAAGGGTATGAATCAATGGACTCAAATACCATGAAGACTTAAGAGTTATGGAACTCAGAAAATCGTGTGTAAGTCTTATCAAACCACTTCCCCGTAGTGGGATTAAATAGGAACTCTTTGCCCGAGAAAATCTGATACACGATCTGGGAAATTCTATCCAGGGCGGACCGGTCCGGGCCTTAGGCGGATCGGTCCGATAACGGATCGGTTCTTTTAATTAGAGGCGGATTCGGTTTACAATCGGTTCGGTGCTCTCTGGATACAATTTGCAGGGCGGTCCGGTCCGGTACTGGGCGGATCGGTCCGCAGTCGGATCGGTCCTTAGTCGGATCGGTTCTTTTTATATAAAGGCGGACCGGTCCGGGTAGTCAGAGGCGGATCGGTTCGTTTTAATTTCAGGCGGACCGGTCGGGCTGACTGGATTTCTGAATTCTTCCTTTCTTTTGATCTTCGGATTCCGTTGATGATGAATGGACTTTGAATCTTTGCAACGGTGCTACGGCTAATGACATATACAAGTATGTTGGACAAAAATGTCCTTACACCCTCATACTCTGCTATCGAATCCCGGTACATCACGTACATGAGGATCATAAGTTATGAATCACTCAGGAACCGTTTCAATAAAAATCACACATAGTGGAGGCGAACATAGTTCACATACCCATGGGTCATGCACATACCTACGCTCCCAAGGTCAGCAGACTTATCCATTCAGCGATAAGACCTTCCAAGTCCTATGTTCTGAGGTATCACTAAAGTCCCCCTGAAGGTCACATCGAGACCAGACTATCCTCTTACGAACGACCTCCCGTGATAGCAAGTATGGTAGGTATGTTATACACACAATAATCAATATACTAGAAAATCACACAACCAGTATATATACAATTTCAATATAGGTATACTCCTCCCCTATATATTAAGTCTCACCCACAATATTTACGTTCTGGATATTCTACGTAATATTTATTTAACGCGAAAAGTCTCGTCATAAGGATTCGGGTATCTATACCTATCCTAAGTGAATACTAGGTCTCCCATTTGTTCCTAAGGTTATCTCAGCAAATATAAAATCCCTTAAATTATCTTTCATTCCCCTTTCAGTCCCAAAATCGAAAGATCTCAAATCGTCCTCACTCGATAACCGTTCGTAATTATAACGCTCAATCCCATAAGTTATAACATTTTTCGGCAATAACTAAGACCCTACTGACCTTAACTAAGTCCCACAATATTATATTAATCACCCTAAGAATCAATATCGGCTTTGGAATTTTCATTAAACCTTAAAGGAAAACAATTTCCAAAAATCAGGAGAGGTCGATCGATCGAAGAAAATGATTGATCGATCAATCAAGCAGATCTTTGCCCAGATTTCTCTTAAACAGTTACGGGTTTCTTCCTTTTTATACCTCAAATTCTTCATTACAACGTCCCAATCTCCCAAGTAAATTTACTAATCATTAAACCAACATATATACACAAGTTCAAACCTTCAAGAATCATTAAACTATAATATAACATCGTTTTCTTGGATCAAAAGTCTTGAATTTCACTACAATCCTAATTCTTCACTATTTCTTCCAAACTCATCATAATCCTCAATTAAATTTCGTGATTTATAATTTCCTTCATCAAACATTTCCAGAAGGACCACTACATGCAAACCTACCCAAAATTAATTATTAAGTCTCCAATTTCATATTTTTTTTGCCATTATTCATAATTTGACATCAAGCCTAAACTATCATGTAGAGTATATGCCATAAATTATTTCATGATAAATCACTTGCTTGAAATAGAGATTCTGATACTTTGAAGAAGACGGTATGGGAGTGATCCCTGCCTTCCGATCTATCCGATGGTGGTGACGGTGGTGCAAAAGCCTTCAATGGTTGGTTCACTTTTGGGAACTTTCTTCCATTCCTCTCTAATGGCCGTTTATGGTTTTTGGTTGTGAAACCCTAAGGGACTCAAGTGTTGGATGATAAAATCAGTCTAAAATTCGTAGGTTACTATTCCTCAAAAAGTCAAAATGACTAAAATACCCTATCGGGCTGCCGGTTAGGCCTAAAATGCCTCGGGACCCAAATTAAACCCCCAGCTAGTGTTTTCTGACTGTTTCGGCCCTTTCGAACACGTTAGCGCACTCAAAACGGTCATACAGATGGCATAAAAATAATTTACTTTTAAATCCATTAAATTGGGTCCTGACACGACTGGCATGCGCGTCCCAACTTAATTACCGAAACTGCCGTATTTTCAACTCACGACAAAATTAATAAATTCAATAATCATATATTACCATAATCACTCAGTAATATTCAAAATTATTATCATAATCAAATACCAACTCTCGTCTCGCTAGTATTTAAATCCGGATTAATTTTCAATTAATTATCCCAAATTAATTTAATTAATCTAATAATTAAAAGCAATTTCATTTAATTAATATCATAATTAAAAGCCATAAAATTACGGGGTATTACAGAAAACTGCAATCTGTAGAATTTTAGTCTTCTCCTTTTAAGGTTTTTTTAACTTTTTTTTGATTCACAAATCATCCCAATTACTTTAGTGAATCATTTTGGATCCCAAGACACGATCTTGTTGAAAATTCTCTTGTAGGGAAGATTTCTCTATGACTGATTTGGTGGTTCTCGAGGAAATTGCTGGCTGACGACTATGGTCACTTGGGAATGCTTGAGGGTATTTCTTGCTAAAGATAGAGATGCGGTTCTTATGGACTTGCTGCGGCTAATCCATTGCTGATTCTAGGTGGCGATTTATATGAGTGTTTTGCATAATATTAATTGCAAATTTCTATAAGTGTTGTTACATTTATTGAAATAAATATTTTGCCCTTGCGGGGATTTTTTTTCCTGAAATATGTGTTTCCAGTAATTTTGTGATGGCATGATTTATACACCTAGATGCATGTTTAGGGATTAATTAAATTGAATTGAATTGATTTGATTTGGATTCAAAATTAGCAATTAATTAAATAAGTTTTTAATTGGAAATTTGCGAATCCATTAACAATCGATATCACACTGCATTCTCAAGTTGGTATCAGAACTTTTTAAGTGATCTAACCCTTTATAAATTGGTATCAGAGTAGGTTTCTCTAATTTATCGAGGGATCCTTTTTTTGCAAAATTTTTGTGATACTAATTTTTTTTTTTAAATCTGATTTTAAAAAATTTCGCAATGTTTTCGATGAAAACTTATTTAACCGGTTGCCAGTTTTTTATGGGACTAATTATGCCTATTGGAAGGTACTCATGAATCTGCCTTAAAAGAAATCTATGAGCGTGTTTGGGTTGTCTATGAAAGAGGGTGGACACCTCCCACTGTCATGGCTAATAATGTCACTAATCTTAAATATGTAACTGACTGGATTGAGGATGATTTTAAATGGAGCACTTTTAATTCTCGTGGTCTTAGTACAATTTCTGGAGCCATCACCCGTGATGAGTTCTGACATATCATTATGTGCACCACGTCAAAAGAAGCATGATATGTTTTACAACATACCCATGAAGGCACGGATGCAGTGAAAAAGTCTAAATTGCAAAATTTAACTACTCAATTTGAAACTATTACCATATTTGAATTTAATTGTTTTGATGAGTTTTATGCACATTTGTCTTATATTGTCAACATTAGTTTCAATCTTGGTGAGCACATTCCTGATGCACGAGTGGTTAAAAAGATTTTGAGATTGTTGCCTAAATGTTTTATCCCAAAAGTGACTGTGTTGAATTCCTTAGGAAATTTGAGCAATCTTAAGTTAGAAGAACTGTAGGAGACCTTCAGACATATGAAATTAACATGTTTCCTGACACTGTCAAGCCTAAGGATAGAGAGATACCACTTAGATCCCAGTCTAGTAAGAGTGAGGAAGTGTCCAAGAGAGAGAAGAAAAAGAAAGTGAAAGTTCGTGAGTCTGAGTCTGATGGCGAATTTGATTTTGATGATGTGGCTATGCTTGCTAAATATTTCAAAAAGTTTCTCAAATTTTCAAAAGAAAATTCCTCCAATAAAAAGTTTTTTTAGAAGAATAAAAAGAAAGAAGAGGTCAAAGAGAGTAGTGATAATGAGAAAGAGAAAGAGAAAGAGGAAAAGTAGTGATGTTTTGAATGTGAGGGAAAGGGGCATAGGGCGTTTGAGTGTCCCACTAGGCTAAAGAGAAATGGCAAGAAAATTACCATGCCAACAACTCTTAGCGGTAGTGAGGAAGAGGTGAAGGATTCCAGTGATGAATCTTCATATGGGATTTATTTTGCCATTTTATCTAGTTATGTGATCACACCGAATTTGTCCCACGATGATGAGGATACTTGTGCACGTGAGATCCCCGATGATAGTTTGAGTGTTTCGTATGAGAGTGAGGGTAAAAGTGAGTTTGAAAGTGAGCTCCAAATAGCGTTTAGAGGTTTGTACGTCGAGACCTTGAAGACTAAGAAGTTGAATAAGGAGTTAGGTATTAAGGTGTTAGATTTGGATATAGAGAGATAGAGGTGTTGAGAGGATTTGAAGCATCGACGAGTCAACTCGAGAAGGTGAAGGTTACTTTGAGTGACTAGTTAATCATCGTAGATCGGAAAAAGGGTAAACTTGAAGCCGATGTGGTCCAATTAGAGAGAGTGATCTCGAACATTCCCGGGAGGTAAAGGTCACTATAGAGGATATATCTAAGAAGGTAGGAAAGATGCTCCTCGATCCTACTTTGGATTTTATTTAGAGACTAGGAATAGTTCATGACAATGCGTCCACTTCTCATGTTGCACTCAAGAAGGTTCCGAGTTTGTGATAGATCCTTATGTCTCTCAACCCAACCCACCTAGGCATCCGTTACCCGAGAGCAGAGTGAATCCTATACGTTTTAGTAGAGGTGTTCCTAGGCCCGTGTATGTTTGCACCCATTGAAAGAAGAGGGGACACCTTAGAAATTTTTTCTTTAAGTTGGGTAGTGTGTCTCATAGATTTTTTCCACGTGTTCCCACACATGAACCCACACATGATGATTTGGATGATTAGATGAGAGAGTTTGCACATATTCGAGAGTAAGTTAAGTTTTTGATCAAAACTTCACATGATTTGATGGATATTTTTCATAGGATGTCACCACCTTTGGAAAACACCTCTGCACCTAACGGTTGAGGTTTAAACTTGTTTGCTAGCATAAAGATGATTTTATGATGATATTTTATGCCTATTGCTAGTATGTACCACTTGTGTATTTATTTTTTCCATTTTTTATATATTTTTTGAAAAATCAAAAAGATTTTAATTTTTGAAATTTTTTGGAATACAAAAAAAATTTATTTTGATAATTTTTTTGGAAAAAGACAAAAAGATTTTTGAATTTTGTTTTGCATCATTTATGAATGGACATTTAGGATGACCAAGTCACAATTTCATTCCATATACTTGTGACTATTTGATAGTGTTTTGATATGCGTCATCATTTCATTTTGTTCTTTATGATGTTTGGAGTCATTAAGATGTAATTTGAGATTACTTTCTAGACGTTTGACTCTTAGTCTCCTTTAATGGACACTTGCATAGGTTTGTTTGATTATTTTACTTGTCTATCACATGTTGGCTGAAGTGTTTCCATCTCCATCCTATCTTTAAAATGAACCAAATGCGATAAAACTTGACAATCAAAGTAGTGCATGTAAGAACCGTTGCCCTTGAGGATTTTGTTTAAAATGATGAATGAACGCGGAAGGTCTATGGAAGGTACTCATATCCTTCATGATTAAGCCACCATTTAAATCAGACCTAAAAAAGTGTGGCATTGTAATAAGTAGCCAAGGTCCAAAGAGGTTGAAAAAAGCCCAAAAAAATTTAAAGGCAATAAAAAAATATATATGCCAAAATGGGCCATTAGGATTTAGATCACCTCATTAGAAAAATAAAAGATTTATTATTATGAGGGTGTTTTGTTGGAATTTAAACAACATGTTTGCACATCCTGACAAAGTCTTGAAAAATCAACACATAGTTTTAGACGTTATTGGTGTAGAAATCATATTAGACTTTGATGTGTTGATAGATTGAGTCGATGTCATTTAAATTCACATTTTGACACCAAGGACGATTTTGATTTCATTCGTTAGGAGTATCCATATTCGTCGTGCACATATGTTATGTTTGATTGCATTGATTTTCATATCGAATTTGTTCAGACCCATTCATTCCATATCCATGATTTGGTTATCTTCATGTAAATTCACGGTGTTTTTTTTGTAAATTTTTTTTTTAAATATTGAAAAATAAAAAATAGTTGGTGAATGCTTTCAACTTTATCCTTAGATGATCGTAGTTGATTTTCTTTGCTTGGCGTGACACTCCATGCTTAGGTTATTTAATTTTTTCCTTGTCAACTTCGGATAAATAAAAAGGGGGAGAACGAATTATGATTTAATGGGGGAGTTTGCATTATGTGGGAGATTTGAGATTTGATATATGTTTATCTCATTTCAAACTAGATACGTCACGAACGTATTTGTTTCTTGTCTCATATGTGTAGGTACAAAATTTGAGGTTCATTATTTTGCACACCCTGATGATGACAAAGACAAGTTAGAGATTTGAAGATCTTGAAGATTTTTGAAGAAAGTTTAAAGACTTTAATTTTTTGTACCTTTTGTCTTTTGGGTTCAGGCTAGGGTATTAGATTTGTATAGGACATTTGATTTGATAATTCAGATGTTTTTAGTTTGTACCGACATAGACATAGGGGGAGATTTGTAACGACATATTTTACATAGCCCGTTTACATTTGAGTATGTTGTATACTGCTACAACCGTCAAAGAAAGTTTAAGTTCATTCATGCATCAAGACGGATCCGAATATCAAAGTTCTTCAACAAATGAGCCTCTGCGAGATAAATTTTGGTAAGGTTGTGTTTAAGTCCCTTAATATTTCATTTAAAGTGTTAGGATAATTTTTATAAAATATTTTTAAACATCTGAGGCATTTTTTTTCTTCAAAATAATTTTTCTAAGACTTGTAGGCGGAATTTTAATAAAAATAATTTTTTATTGACGTCGTTCAAACGACATGTCAATGTCATTCAAACGACAGGAGCAAGTCGTTCAAATGAATGCTTCACGCGACATTGCATCTCGCACAAAGGGTCGCTTGAAGCTCGCTTGATGTGATTCATCTAACGACATGCTACTGTTTCATGTTTTTAACCTCGTTAGATGGTCACGCGATCCCTTGGATCAGAAGACATGTGATGTCATTTGAGCGACCTTCCATTATCGTTCGAACGAGGTCGCTTACTCATTTTTTTTTATAAATAGCTTATTGTTGAGTCCTTTTTGCTTGAGAAGACCAAAGAGATACACGAAAACTACAATCTACAGAATTTTAGTCTTCTCCTTTTAAGGTGTTTTTAACTTTATTTTGATTCACAAATTATCCCAATTACTTTAGTGAATCATTTTGGAGCCAAGCCACAATCTTGTTGAAGTTTCTCTTGTAGGGAAGATTTCTCTACGACTGACTTAGTTGTTCTCGAGGGAATTACTGGCTAGCGATCGCATTCACTTGGGAATGCTTGAGGGTATTTCTTGTTGAAGATAGAGTTGCGATTCTTATGGGTTTGTTGCGGTTAATCCATTGATGACTATAGGTTGCGACCTATGTGAGTGTTCTATGGAATATTCAGTGCATATTTCTATAAGTGTTGTTACATTTATTGAAATAAAGGTTTTGCCCTTGTGGTTTTTTTTTTCTTGAAATCTGCGTTTCCATCAATTTTGTAAAGGCATGATTTATACACCTAGATTTATGTTTAGGGTTTAATCAAAATTGAATGGAATTGATTTGGATAAAAAATTGACAATTAATTAAATAACTATTTAATTGGAAATTTGTGGATCCATTAATAACGAATATCACACCACATTCTCAAATTAGTATTAGAGCTTTTCAATCAATCTCACCCTTTACAAAATCTAACTAAAACACATGCACTAGCCATATAAGTGAAAATAAATAAAAGGAGAATATAATGTGAGGGATCACATAACACTGCAAGAGCCAAATAATTATTCAAATATCGTGAACCAAATGTAACCTAGGTTGAAGATTTAGTGGATGTGCTGACTTTGGGGTAAGTTTTAACTTTTCCATGGAACCCTAACTTATTTCAGTTGCAAAGCCTATAAGAGTGCGCACAATCTTAATGGATTAACTTATTTAATTCAATGTCCAATTAAAAATCCAATTTGATCTTTTTAGCCTAAGACAAGAATCTAAGTTATAAGACAGATAAATAAAATATGAAATCACATGGCAATAGAGAAAAAATCCCTTTTCAGGGCAAAACCTTTTATATTATCACTTTAGAAACTTTACAAGACATTCGACTTATAATACTACTTGATACAACCACAAGTATAACGCGTAGTCTTTGCAAAATTTGTAAAGAATACCACTCAATCCTGAGTAGTTCATAGGCAACAATCAACCCTCGGTATCCACCGATCAGCCTTCGGTCTTCAGTCTTTAGTCATGATCCTTTGAGTTCACAAGTCAACCATAGAGATGTTCTCTCCAGAATGAATATATCTCAACTAAGGTTCAAAACGATTCATAAAATATATTTAGGAATGTGTTTGTGAATCAAAAGTGTTTTATAAATATAAAAGGTTGAAAACTTTTGTAAAAGATATGCAGAAATCATTTTGGAAGAAGTCTTACAAAATTTGGAATCTAAACAAATATTTACAGACCTAACACAAAATTCGAGGCGGCGAATTCGTTCGAATTAAAATAGAAGTCATTCGAACGAGAATGTCATCTCGTTAGAACGAAAATACAGTTCGTTCGAATGAGACTCAAATCTTGTTTCTAACGAGCTTCAAACAAATTCAAACAGAACCCTCGTTGGATGTTCATTCGATGCAAGATATAATGAACCTTCTAACGAAAAGGCATCTTCGTTTGAATGAGATAGGCATCTCGTTTGAATGAGGTAAAAAAATTATTTTTAAATTAAAAATCCAACCTTGGTTTAAATAAAAAATGAACATCCCAAATAAAGTTTATGAATAATTTTAAACACCAATTGATTTATACCTTTATGGGATGTAGGGAAGTCTTGAATGTTGGAGTCGATTTGTTGTAACAGTACGTAACGGTTTGTAATGGGATATACCAAAATAGCCTAAACTATAAAAATGCCTAAACTATGAGCAATACTAGAAAAATTGCTCTTATAAATCTCCCCTTTTGGCTATTTCGTTACAAAGTATACAAACTTAATCGAATTTAAATTACATAAAATACCCCTATAAATGACAAAATATCTAATACCATTCCCAATCCTTAGAAAATGAACAACATAAGGCTCTTTGTCTTCATTATCTTCTTGTGTTCTTCCCTTGGGCTTCTTTTACTTCATCCGGCGTGTCTTGATTTTCGCATAAGGTACCTATACACATGAAGTAAAGAAAAATACCGTGACCCTCATAGAGTTTAAAATAGAAATAAAGCTCCTCTTTAATATGTTCTTCCCCTTTTTGTCCATAATAGATAAAAGAGTAAAAATATAATCATTAAATCAAAGCATCACGAATATGAAGGAAATATCATCACAAAAGATATAAATAACGTACATGGAATAATAATCTCAAAGGCTTACATTCTATTTTTGAAATTTTTATAAGTTTTCCAGTATATAATTTTACAAAAACAACACACCGTGATTTACAAAAAAATACCCGAATCATGGAAACGAAACGTAGGGGTGTGAACATATTCCATAGGTTAATCAATGTAGGAAAACATAACACATGTGCATGAAGAACTTAGATACCACTAATGAATAATCTCAAAGTCTACCTTAGGTGTAAAAGATTGTGAATTCATGTGAAATTGACTTAACCTAATCAACAAATCAAGACCGTAACTGATTTTCATACCAATGACGCCCAAACTATGTAATATTTTTTTAAGATTTATATAGTTTGTGTAAACCCAATGATCTTCGACTTAACTCCCTTAAAATCTCATAAAACTCATAATATTCTCAATAATTTTTAAAGAAATTAATGCTCATTTGTAGCGAAGCATCAATGTTAAAACAAATTGGCCTGGCACTTCTGTTTTTATGCGCCTCTAATATTTTTAGGCTCTTTTCATTGCAAATGACATCTTTTAATGCAAAGACTTTTGTCTTTCGTAACCCCTTTCCATTGCTTAATATTTAATAATTTATTTGGAAAAATGATTTAAATATGGACAATGGTTCTTACAAGTACAACTTTTTATCTCGTTTTTCACATTTAGTTTGTCTTAATGTAAAATTAACATGAAAACACTATGATCGACATGTGACAGGTAATTGCAAAAACTCATATGAGCTTGTGCTTATGTGCATTAATGGAGATAAGGAGTCAAACATGTAGCAAGTTATCATTAAATCACAACTTAATGACTTCACACATTATTAAACACATATATGAAATGATGTCATGTCTCAAAAATACTAGAAAACAGTCACGTGGATATGGAATCAATAGGTGACTCGGACTTCTTTAATGTTCATCCATATATGGTGTAAAAAAAATACAAAGCTCTTTTTCCCTTTTTTAAAAATTTTATCAAAATAAAATATTTTTTTTACTTTTTCAAAATTTTAAAAATTGATTTTTTTTTGTATTTTTCAATTTTTTTTAGAAAGACAAAATTCTTTTTGGAATTTTCTAAAAATATCAAAATAAAAAGATGAATAAATCTATAATACAGTGGTAATACAATTTAGCATTATAGATATAAGATATTAGCATGAAAAATACCCTATTCTAGAAAATAAATCTCAACCTCAATCATTAGGCTCGTCAGAGCTCTCAAAAGGAGATGATATCCTAAGAAACTCATCCATCAAATTTTGTGAAGTCTTGACTAAATACTTTACTTGCTATTGAAAGGTTTTAAAATCTCTCAAGTGATGTGCAGGAGGATGCAGAGTAACTTGTTTGGGAGCGTGTGCGGGAACTCGTGTGTGAGCATACCGAGGAACATACCTATAAGACACTCTCACTTGCTTAAAACATTACTTTTTTTAGGTGACATATTTTCTTTCAATGGGAAAAAAAATAAATGGGATTGGATCCACCTTTCTAATAAATGTCTAGGACGAGATCTCATAGGTGGGTTAGGTCGAGGGCCATACGGATCCAACACAAACTCGAGAATCGAATCGGGTGAGGCATGGGAAGTGGATGCACCATCATAACCTATTCCTTTCCTCTCGATGTTACCCAAAGAGAGATTGGGGAGAATCTTTCCTTCCTTCTTAGACGTGTCCTCTAAAGTGACTATTGATTCCAAATTTAGTCCGCTGACATGGACCACTCACTCACTCACAGGCACGTGTCTGCCAGCGTGGTAATTATATATACTTCTATCGAGCAACTCAAGATCACCGAGCAACTAAGAAGCCACGAGGAGCTCAGGGACCCCGAGCAGCTCGAGCGTGTCGAGCTACTTAGGAGGTCCGAGCAGCTTAAGCGGTCCGAGCAACATAGTATTCTAATTAGGATAATCAAGGAGACGACTGCGCATTAAATGCTCATTTATTATCATATAGATGTACATGTCTATTAGATAACAACGCATTGTCCTTTCATTAAATACATTGTAACCTCCTCATTGTGGGGGGGGGGGGGGGGAATTTCTTGAGTAAACCATTCCTCGAGAATTCTAAACAAACAGTCAGCAATAACAAAGCAGTGGACATAGGCCATTCTTGCAAGACCGAACCACTTTAAAAATCTATTGTCTATTATTTATTTATTCTTTTTATCTGTGATTAAAATAATTAGGTCAAATCTAATTTTTTGCATCAACATATTGGCGCCGTCTGTGGGAAACGACTGTAATTATCGTTTTTCACCAAAATATTTCATAACCGATCGCTGATCATCCTGAATCCAGCAATCGAAACACTGGGATCCCTCCAAATCCTCCATCTACTCCTCCAAATGTTCAAGATCTGGCTGGTATAATGGCTAATTTGGCCCAAGGGCAAACAACCATGTAAGAAACCATGCGTCAACTCGTACAAACCGTTCAGGGCGGAGTGCCAGTCCAATCAGGGCAATGGAGCATTCAGAGAAATACTCGTTTACTCTCTTCGCGAACTAGCCGAACGTTATTCCCAGAGGAATCTCAGTCCAGACGCACCGATTCATATCGTACTGAGAGATCTAATGATCCTTCTTATCAGTCTGGACGGACTTCCTCGGTGAAAGCTACAGACACTCAACAAAACATCACTCTATCCCCAGAAAGGATAAGTGCTCTTGAAAGATTGAGTAGAGTCTCTCCTTTTGATCGTTTGGGTCCTAGGAGGAATAAAAGTCCCCCTAGGATTATGTCGAGGAACTCTCAATGACCATCTGATTTAAAGGAAGGCTCTGCCCAATCACGACTAGCTGCTCATCATGAAAGATCCCAAGAGGCAAATTCAACACGATTAGTTGCTCGAACCAATAGGATTGAGGAAGGAAATGATGCATGGAAGGGCTCAATTCAAAGGTTGGAGGATAGATTAAGGGAGATGGATAAAACCAAAAATCCTATACAAAGGACTTTTGTCCGAGGAACACCATTCATACAAGATATTGTGGACTTTTCCACACCGTCAAAATTCAAAGCCTCGGTAGTAACACCAAAATATAATGGAAAAACTGATCCTGTTCTCCATATAGAACAATACTAGGCAGCTGCTGATATCTATGCTGTTCCAGACGAGATGCGATGTAGGGCATTTTCAGGAATCCTTACCGGATCTGCTCAGATGTGGTACAATAACCTTCCTCGGGGGAAAATTGCGACTTTCTTTTAGCTAGAAGAACTCTTTATTGGAAATTTTTATTTTGGAGCAAAGCCAGTCAAACGAGTAGCACACTTGCTAAGTGTTAGACAGAAGGCAGGTGAGAGCACCAGGGATTATATTACTCATTTCAATAATGAGAAGCTTGAGGAAATATATTACGAGGAGAAGACAACAGTTACTGCTCTGATGAGTGGACTGTTGCCAGATAAATTGTACTACACTCTAGCCAAACATCCGCCTAGAACCATGGCAGAACTAATGGCAAAGGAAGCGAAGATTATGAACGCCGAGGAAGATATGGCTGTGAAGAAGAGTATGGATACCAAAGAGACCAAGGTTGAGGTTGATAAGGCTGAGAAGAAGGAGCAGAAGAACAATGATGGTAACAGGCAGTTAAAAGCAAAGAAAGAATTGATACAATTAAAGAGATTTGGAAATTATACTCCTTTGAAAGTAGATATAAACCACATTCTAGAAGAGATCAAGAACAGCGAGGAGCTGAACTGGCCAGAAAAAATGAAGGCAGATCCTGACAAGAGGAATAAGTCCAAATATTTAAGTTCCACAAAGACCATGGTCACACGACCAAAAATTGCATAGCTCTTCAGAATGAAATTGAAGCACTCATCAGACGAGGAAAGCTGGCCAAGTATGTTGATTGTCGAAATGGTGGAAAGAGCAACGACCGAGCAAGGCAGAGGTCTAGATCTCCTCATCGAGCAAAAGAAGATAAGAAGAGAAGTAAAAAAGAAGACCCGGATGATGACCAAGACGACCCTGATCTCCCCAAAAGACCGAAACAGCCAGAACGTGAGGTATTTTTTTTATCCATTTTGGATCATTTGAATGTAATGTCATTACAGGTGGAGATGCAGGAGGCGAAGATATGACCGCTGAGAGAAAATCTTACCTCAATGAGGCTCAAGCTTGCTCGTACATTCAGCGAATAAATCTGGCTGAAGATGATCACCCGAGGAAGGTGAATAAGGATAAACTGGTCATTGGTTTCTCTAAGAACGACTTGGCAGGTGTACTATATCCTCATGATGACCCATTGGTGATCAAGATGAGAATGAAGGAAGTGGTGATTTCACGAGTACTGGTGGATAATGGTAGCTCGGTAGATTTCATGTTCTATCCCTACTTTGACAGTTTGAATTTAAAATTATCCCAGTTGGAGCCATACCATAGACCCCTCCTTGGTTTTACTGGCGAAAAGGTTTTTCCACTTGGGACGATCAAATTGGATATGCTCATTGGTACATGGCCTGCTTGTCGAACGGAAAGAATACGCTTCTTCGTAATGGATAAAAATGTCCAATCAGCTTACAACATTATCATGGGAAGGGTAAGACTAAAAAAATATGAAGCAGTACCATCTACTGTACATCAATGTTTATAATTCCCAACCAATATTGGAGTAGGAGTGGTGAAAGGTGACCAGAAAGTAGCTCGAGAATGCTACTATTCATCTGCCGAGCAGGAGGAGCATGAAGAATCCAGAAAGAAGACTACTACCTACTAAATAGAAGATGCAGAGATTGAAACATTAGACCCTAGAGATGAGTCCCAACTTGTGAAAGGACATGTCATGGAGGCTACTGAGAATGTCATTCTGGATGACGAGCATCCAGAGCGAATAACTCAAATTGGTGCATCCTTGGATGAATCAATAAAATAAGAATTGATAGCATTTCTAAGGCAAAGAAAGCAGAATTTTATGTGGAGTCATGAAGACATGCCAGGAATAGATCTGAATTTCTTGTGTCACGAGCTCAATGTGAACAAGGAAATCAAGCCAGTAAAGCAGGGAAGAAGAGTGTTCAGTCCTGAGAAAAATCAAGCTATATAGGAGGAAGTAGAGAAGCTACAAAAAGCCTCTTTCATTGAGGATGTCAAATATCCTGACTGGCTAGCAAATGTGGTGACGGTAAAGAAGAAAAATAACAAGTGGAGGATGTGTGTAGACTTCACCGACCTTAACAGGGCATGCCCGAAGGATCATTTTCCTTTGCCCCAAATTGATCAACTGGTGGATTCTACCTCGGGGCACGAACTATTAAGTTTCATGGATGCTTATTCTGGTTATAACCAGATTAAAATGAAGCCTGAAGATAGGGAGAGTACCTCTTTTTTTACCCCGAGGGGAACTTATTGTTATAATGTTATGCCTTTTGGACTTAAAAATGCAGGTGCTACCTATCAACGGTTGATGAATAAGGTGTTTGCAGAGCAAATCGGTCATAACATGGAGGTTTATGTTGACAATATGCTAACGAAGAGCAAGAAAGTTGCTGATCATCTAGTTGACTTAGGTCAGACCTTTGATCAACTAGAGGAATATCAAATGAAGCTGAATCCCACCAAATGCGTATTCGGAGTACGAGAAGGCATGTTTCTCGGATATATTGTTAACCAACGAGGAATTGAGGCGAATCCTGAAAAGATCAAGGCTCTATTGGAGCTGCGATCTCTGACGACGAAGAAGGAAGTGCAAAGTCTCACAGGGCGAGTTGCAGCACTTAATAGGTTTGTGTCACGAGCAACAGATAGATGTCTCCCATTCTTCAAAACACTTCGAAAGACTTTTAAGTGGAATGATGAATGCGAGAAGGCCTTTCAAGAATTGAAGAAATACCTGGGAGAACCTCCATTGTTGTCCAGGCCAGTGATGGGAGATAAATTATACTTGTATCTGGCAGTTTCAGAGAACGCAGTTAGCTCGACGTTGATAAGAATGGAAGGTGGAGTGCAAAAACCAATCTATTACACTAGCAAGGCCTTTCGAGGGGCCAAAATCAGATATTTTAGACTGGAAAAGCTGGTGCTAGCACTGATTGAAGCGAGCATAAGGATGAGGCCATATTTCCAATCTCATACTATAGTTGTGTATACAGATATGCCGTTAAGGCAAGCTCTGCACAAACCAGAGAAATCAGGAAGATTGATGTACTGGGCAGTAAAATTGGGCGAATACGATATAATTTATGAGCCTAGGTCGTCGCTCAAAGGGCAAGCAGTGGCATATTTTATCACAGAGTTCACTTATCCAGACATCTCCAAATAGCAGAAGTTGGATACCGACCAGCCTGTGGATGTTACAGGATCATCAAATTTAAACCCCGACCAACTTAAGTTGGATGACGAGTAAGAGAAAATGGTCGACGAACAGCAAGAAGTGTTACAAGAGGACATAAAGAAGCAACAAATATTCTACCAAGGAACTCTGTCCGATCAAAAGTTTGATGATGAAGTACCTACATGGAATCTATATATGGATGGCTTATCTTGCAATACAGGCAACAAAGCAGGGATTGTTTTAAACAGCCCTGATAAAATTGATGTGGAGTATGCTATGCGTTTTCAATTTAAGGCTTCTAATAATGAGGCTGAATATGAAGCTATGATCGTGGGTCTCAGTCTAACCAAAACTATGAAAGCGGAGCAGGTCGTTGTATACAGTGACTCACAGTTGATTGTAAATCAAATGTTAGGAGTGTATGCAGCAAAAGGAGAATTAATGATCCAATATCATGCGAAAGCAATGGAGATTGTATCGAGCTTTAACGCAGTGCAGTTAATTAGAATACCAAGATTGGAGAATGCAAGAGCAGATGCCTTAGCTCGGTTAGCCTCAACCACACGCACCGAGCTACGAAGAACAATCCCAATAGAAATCTTGGCTAGTCGGAGCATTGATAAAGATCTAATGATGAACTTCATTACCCTTGATTTAGGACCATCTTGGATGGATCACATCAGGGCCTATATTAAGGAGGGGGCTTTACCAACTGATAAACTCGCAGCCAAGAAACTAAAGTTTAAAGCTGCTCGTTATGTATTGACTAATGGCATTTTATATAGGCGAGGAATTATAGCAGGTCTGCAAAGATGAGTCCACCCCTCCGAGGTGAAAAATTTGATTGAAGAGATTTATGAAGGGTCTTGTGGAGCCCATGTAGCAGGTTGAACACTCTTGCAAAGAATGACAACGCAAGGGTATTACTGGCCGACGATGAGAACTGATTGTGTAGCTTATGCCAAGAAATGTGATAAATGTCAACGTTTCTCCTCTATCCGAAGAACTCCCCAAGCATTGCTAACACCCATCACGTCTCCTTGGCCATTCTCCATGTGGTGAATAGACTTGGTCGGGCCACTTCCAATGACCCGAGGAATATTTAATTACCTCGTGGTCGCTGTGGATTATTTTACTAAATGGGTTGAAGCTGAGCCTCTTATTGATATGACGTATGAAAAGGCGTATCAATTTATTTAGAAGAATATCATTTGTAGATATGGTCTTCCCCATGCATTCATCACAGATCATGGAACTCAGTTCGACAACAAGGAGTTCGCTGCATATTGTCATCAGTCAAACATATTGAAGACCCACTCTGCACCAGGCCATCCCCAGAGCAATGAATAAACTGAGGTGACGAACAAAATGCTACTGAATGGTTTAAAAAAATGACTGGATGATGCGAAAGCAAATTGGATTAACGAGATACATTCTGTGCTATGGGCTTATCGTACTACACCGCGAGCAGTAACAGGAGAATCTCCATACATGCTGGCATTTGGAAGTGAAGCTGTTATACCTGCCGAGTTGGGCCTACCCACACACAGGGTGCTGAATTTCAATTCTCCTATCAGTGACTTGATGAGGTGATTAGATCTAGATATGCTCGAAGAAGTTAGAGAAGAAGAAGCAATCAGGAATGCTGCATACCAACAACGAACAGCTCTGTTTTACAACAAAAGGGTAAAGAAGTGTGATTTGAAGGAGGGAGACTATGTGCTAAAGAAAGTAATTCAAAATCACAACAAACTGGAAGCTAACTGGTATGGACCCTACAGAGTAACAAAAGTTGTTCGTCCAGGGACATACAGGATTGAAACCTTGGAAGGAGAAGAATTTAAGAATGCATGAAATGCAGAACATCTACGCAAGTATTATCAGTGTTGGAATTTCTATCTAATGGAGTCTTCTTAAGTATAAATAAAGTGTTGAATGTTTTACCGGTTCCCTCTTTTTGATGAAATTTTTCGGAGTATTAGTGCTACACACTATGCATCAAGTTCATAATCAATCTCTTCCAACTCCGGTTGGTCGGGAAACAAATACGACCAACTTCGGTTGATCGGCAATATAATCTCTTCCAACTCCGGTTGGTCGGGAAATAAATACGACCAACTCCAGTTGATCGGCAATATAATCTCTTCCAACTCCGATTGGTCGGGACCAAATTACCACCAACTCCGGTTAGTCGGGAAACAAATACGACCAACTCCGGTTGATCGATAATATAATCTCTTCCAACTCCGGTTGGTCGGGAAACAAACACGTCCAACTCCGGTTGATTGGCAATATAATCTCTTCCAACTCCGGTTGGTCGGGATCAAATTACCACCAACTCCGATTGGTCGAGAAAAAAATACGACCAACTCCGGTTGATCGACAATATAATCTCTTCCATCTCTGGTTGGTCGGGATCAAATTACCACCAACTCCGGTTGGTCGGGAAACAAATACGACCAACTTCGGTTGATCGACAATATAATCTCTTCCAACTCCAGTTGGTCGGGATCAAATTACCACCAACTCCGATTGGTCGGGAAATAAACACGACCAACTCCGGTTGATCAACAATATAATCTCTTCCAACTCCGGTTGGTCGGGATCAAATTACCACCAACTCCGGTTGGTCGGGAAATAAACACGACCAACTCCGATTAATCGGCAATTCAATAACCACCAACTCAAGCTGGTCAGCATTCAATTACCACCAACCCCGGTTGGTCAGCAATTTAAAAATAAACAAGACATTTTTGTCTTTCTACAGATATACATACATGTTCATCAGCAAGTAAATGATATATTCTATAAAATATTTCCAAACCAATGACAATTAAATTGCAAAGAAAACTACATATGATATAAATTAAATTTCTTCATTAAAACTAGAACAAATTACATAAATTACAGATCGCAAGAACAAATTTTACTCTATGGGTTTATTCCCCTCTGCCTTTGACACAGGGTCTACCCCAGCTGGAGGATCATCAAGACTACAAGGGGAATTTATGAAATTCAAATCTTGCAGCATTCTGACGTTCATTATAGATGGACAGTCAAGCAGGTGTTCTGGGCGAGATATTTAAAAATTTGAATGAAGATTATAATCATCAAGATACTTGGAGATTAGAACGCGAGTAATGGCTCGGGCTGGAATCCAACTAAGGTCAAGCTTAAAAGGAGGCACTGGTAGATCAAGAACTCCAGGAGTATAGTAATCCCATAAGAAATGACCTCTCTCCAATTTGAAAACACAGAGAGCATTCAACCAGCCATGTTTATACCCTTCGTTGTTCGATTGTTCTAAACGAGCATCAAGATGACAAAGTGCTTCATTATAACCAGCCATCCAAAACTCTCTAGGCTGTTTATGGAATTGGTAAGTTAACCTCTCCAGTTGCTCGTGAAGATTCTTCACCAAAAGTTCTTTATTTTCTAAAGCAGAATTTTGGGTAGAAAGTTGCTCGCTGAGGTTCTGAATCTTCTTAGACATCTCCGCCAGAGCTTGATTCTTTGCCATCAATTGAACTGCCTGATTTTCCAAAGCTGCTTGAGTTCTTGCATCGTCAATAGAAACCCGACCAGCCCTTGCTCGTCCCCCAGAAGAAGATTTTGCTCGTCCACGAGTAGAAGTGGAGGGTCCAGTTCTTTTTAAAGTTTCTAACTCATCTCTTAAGTTGGCATTTTTGACCTTCAAGAAAAAGAAACCTTCATCGTTAACCAGAACCAAGGCTCCCGAGGAAGATGCAGCAGATTTCAATTGTTTATTCTCTTCTTGTAAGGCAATGTTTTCATATTCTAGCAGTTTGGCGATATGCCTATGCTACTCGACTTCAAGCTTCAGAACACTTTCTCTCTTCTCATAAGCAGATATAAATTTATCATACCCTCTATCAGCACTCAGTTGTTGATATTTCTTCTCGTACCCCTGGTGCAAGAGTGTGGAGGACTCTTTGTACTGTTGCTGGAGTTCCTCGATAGTTCCTTGGAGGTCCTCAATCATCTCATAGTAAGCCACATTATTGGCTACTGCACGATCGAGAAAACACTTCAGATACTGGTAAGCTTCAACTGCTCATTCATAAGCATCTGAACCTAGGATATCAGTGATTTGAGCATCATTCAGATATGCATGACCAACCATAAAATAGTCATTGCATTTTTTCATTAGTTCGGTGTCATGAGCTGACAAGAGCTCCATCCTAGCCATAAACTAGTAAAGAGAAGAGATAGAAAGAATCAATAAGAATGCAAACAAAGCAAGTAGAAGAGAAAAATAAGACGAATGACCAAAGTTCAAATTATTTTATTTCATCACAAAAAGAAGTACATAGTCCAAAATTACATTCAACAAAAAAGCAAAAGAAAGATTCGAACAACTCTACACCTTCTCCTTGCTTCCTAAGACTTTCTCGGAAGGCTTGGATGAAGAGGTTGGTTGCTCGGAGGGCAATGAAAGCTGCTCAGCAGAAGTGTTTGCTGGTTGGGGCTGCTTGGAGCAAGGTTCAACAGCAGGTACCTAGTCCCCAATTATCATGGAAGATTCTTCTGAGGCAGCTTTGTCCTCTTCTTCTTCTCCAGGAGAGGGAGGAGGGCCATGAGTGTGTCGCTGGAACAATTCAGAATTCTCAGCAATTTTTAGCTCCTGCAGAGCTGCAACCCATCCATCCTGAAATATTTAAGGCTGGCAAACTCCATTTGAGAGGACATGGCAGCCAGGTCTTTGTTCCAGCCTTTGTCCCAACCAGCGCTGAAGGACTTTTTAACAGCATTTCTTCTTTTTGCCTTCTCTGAGGAAGTCCTCTCAATAAGAAGTTCCTCGAAAGCCTTCAATTTCCCTTCCACCTCTTATTTCTGGCGATCAATATCATGAAGTCTACTAACTTCCTCTTCAGCAGTTTTGAGCTTATTCTCAAGCTCTTCGGCATTCTTGAGCTTCTCCTCAAGCTCTTTATTGTTCTTCTCAAACTCTTTCAATTTTTTCTCCAATTCCTTGGAGGCTTCCACAACTCGATCGCTCTCTTGCTCAACGGACTTAACCTACTTCTCCCAAGCAAATATATTTTCCTCATACTTCTGATGAGAGTCTTTCAAAGACTGGGTTAAACCAGTAAAAGCCTTTTCCACTCCATCCGAGGAACTGGAGGCCCTGATGGCTTCATCCCTTTTTACAATGCTGTTGAAACACGTTACCAGCTGAGAAAAGAATTAACTCTAAGTCAATGTATGAACATAGCATTAAAAAATAAAAGGCTCAGATCAATAATACTTACTGAGGTAATGTGTTGAGCAGCTAGAGAAGTAACTCTCTCACGAGTGAGAGAATTTTCAATGTCAGGGACCTCTGGGATAGTCTAAGATTTTACTAAGCCCACAGCGGAGCTCGAGGGAATAAAAGTTGAAACACCACCTTCAACAGTTGATGATTGATAAACTGGTTCAACAAGTCTCTCAAAAGAATTTTTCTTTAACCTCCTTGGAGGAACAGGAACATTCTCAACTAAGGACGTTGTCTTAGCTGGTGATATGACAATAACCTCACTAGGAGGAGTGATAGCAACAATCTTGCATGGGACCACAGGGGGCTTTTTAACGATCTTGCTCGGAGCCACAGGGGGCTTCTTGCCAAATTTCCTGGTAGCATCAGAAGGGGGTACCTCTACATTCTTTATCCCCTCTTCTGGGACATCTTTTTTACTTCTCTTTGCCTCCACAGCAGGAGAATCAGACTTGTCGAAAAAGAAAGGAGCTTTTCTTCTCTTCATTATGTCACCAATAGGAATATTTGACTCTGAAGAAGAACCTTCCACACTAGTATCAGCAGCTGGTACTTGGCCAATGTCAACCACCACTGGACGAGCAGTAAAGGATGAAGTATAGCTCTTGTACTGCAACAAATAAGAAGCAGATCTAATGTGTTCCTCGGCCACAGATTGGTGCAAACTCCAGATAAATTTCAAATGCTTTTAATTAACACCAATTTCTTTGGGAGATTTTCTTTTGTTGTCAGCTGCAAATAATCAAAAATTAAATGTCAGTGATACATTTTATCAAATACAAAGAAAGTAAGATTTCAAAAAATAAAAACAACCTATCCCATTGCCATAAGGAGGACATCTAGGACCTTGGTATACATCATCTCCATTTAATGGAGGGTGTTGCCAATTTTTCATTACCACTCCATGTTCAAAATAATCCATGTTGGCATCAGGAAGATTGACAACTAACGCCCTATTCAAAAACCTAGTTTTTAAATAAAAAGTACTATCGCTGATGACCCATCTGTAGTAATACATAATCTCTAGAATCCCTAAATGGGTTCCATGAAGTTGGTTCAACCTATGAACTCCATTAACTATTCTCCAAGTATTTGGCGCTATTTTTGCAGGTACAACGTCAAAATATTAACAGAACTCCAAACATAAAGGATTTGGAGGAAACGAAAAGCCACATTCGACCACAAAGAGACTTGGGAACCAATATCCCTCAGCCAAAGAAAAATAGTCAGAAGGTTCAGAAAGTTCTTCTAATATGAACCATGAAGGAATTGAAAATTCAGAACGAAATTTGTCAAGAGATTCAACAGGGTAAACCATGATGAACAAAATAAGTAAAAAAAGAAGGAAGAAGAGCTTACAGGAGAAGAGTGAACCAGTTGACAACGAACAATGGAAGAAACGAACGCACAAGATAGATAAAAATGAAAAGTTCAAAGACACAGGTTTGAAAAGTGAAAGACGATAGGATTTCTGCAGCGTTTAAATACTTTACCTCGGGAATAGAGAAAAGCAATGATTACCAAGGTTGACGTTTGCGTATCCGACGGGCACAAAAATCGAAGCAGTTATGGAAATTCAAAATACTTTAAAAACCTAATACTATGAACTCAAAAAAGGAGTTATATACAACGAAAGTTTGCCTAGAATCCATACAAACTAAAAATCTAAGCAGCAGAATGTTCCTTACTTTTTCTCATCATCAAACTACGAAACATTGGGGTCTTCTGTTGATACCAAATTCAGTCTGCTGACATGGACCACTCACTCACAAGCATATGTCTGCCAGCGTGGCAATTATGTATACTTCTATCGAGCAACTCAAGATCACCGAGAAACTAAGAAGCCACGAGGAACTCAGGGGCCCCGAGCAGCTCGAGCGTGTCGAGCTACTTAGGCGGTCCGAGCAGCCTAAGCGGTCCGAGCAACAAAGTATTCTAATTAGGATAATCAAGGAGACGACTGCGCATTAAATGCTCATTTATTATCATATAGATGTACATGTCTATTAGATAACAACGCATTGTCCTTTCATTTGTACAACCTCAAGACTATAAATACATTGTAACCTCCTCATTGGGGGGGGGGGGGGGGATTTCTTGAGTAAACCATTCCTCGAGAATTCCAAACAAACAGTCAGCAATAACAAAAACAGTGGACGTAGGCCATTCTTGCAAGGCCGAACCACTTTAAAAATCTATTGTCTATTATTTCTTTATTCTTTTTATCTGTGATTAAAATAATTAGGTCAAATCTAATTTTTTGCATCAATAGTGACCTTGACCTCCCGGGCATGTTCAATATCGCTATCGAGTTCGGATACACGTGATTTAATTTTCTCACGAGTCTCCAATGAATATTGAAGATCTCTCATAAGATGATCCATGACATTGGTCAGTCTGTTCCCTAACTAAAACGATCAATTGCTCACATAAAGAAATCTTCACCTTCTCGAGTTGACTCACCGACGCCTCACTCTCTCAAAACTTTCACCTCCTTCTCCAAATTTGATGCCCTAAGAGACAAATCTTTATTTAGGTTTTTCATTTTTAAAACCTCACTAAACGCCTTTTGGAGATCCCCTTCTGCCTTACTCAAATTTCCATCCTCACTCTCACTAAAATGGCTCGAAACATCATCGAGGTTTTCACATTTAAATATGTTCTCATCGGTGTGGGAAAAACTAACATGACTAGCCATTAATGCAACATATGGTTCATGTGGTGATTCTCCCCTTGAATCAATCGACGCGACGTTACTGTCACTAAGAGTGGATTTATTCGCAACTTTCTTGCCATTTATCTTAAGCCTAGTGGGACACTCATGTTCCTTGTTCTATTTACCCTCGCAGTCATAACACATAATCTCTTCCTCTTTCTCTCCCCCGCTCGTGCCCTCATTCTTATTTTTATTTTTCTCAAAAATCTTTCCTTTGGAAGAATTTTCTTTTTAAAATTTGAGAATTTTTTTGATTTTTTTTTCAAAAAGGGCCAAGTCATCAAATCAAAATCAACTTCTGATTCGAACTCATAAATTTTTTCTTTCTTATTTTTCTTAGTTTGAGTCTTTAAAGCAATCCCTACCTTCTTAGGCTTAATAGTTTTAGGGAACATATAAATATCATACGTTTGAATATCTCCTACAATTTATTCTAACCAAAGAGTATCTGAGAATAAAACGTGCATGGAGCGACCTCAAAATTTTCTTAACAACTCTCATCTCAGGAATCTTATCACCCAGATTAAAAGTATAATTGATTATGTCCAACAAATGCACATAAAATTCATCAAAAGACTCGGAGTTTAGCATGGTAATAGTCTAAAACTGGGTGATCAAATTTTGTTAATTGGATTCTTTTACAATGTTGGTACCCTCATGAATGAGCTGGAGGGTAACCCAAGCTTCCTTAAATGTGGGGCATGTCATGATACAGTGGAACTCATCAGGGATGATGGATCCCAAGATGGCACTCAAATTGCGAGAGTTAAAATTACTCCACTTAAACTCATCATTAGTCCATAAGAAATAAGTTTCGGACTGACGATATTGTCAACAGTCACTGTGGATGGTGTCCACCCTCTTTTACAAACTAACCAAATTGCTTTTAAGGATGACCTCATCCTAGCTTTCCAATATGCATAGTTCGTGCCATCAAATTGGGCATTCTATTATACAAGTTATCCATTAAAATCTAACATTTTTCAAGATCAACAAATTTTTAAAAAAAATGATATCAAAGAAAAAAAAATTAGCGAAAAAAGATCACCCAATATTTTTGTGTATCCTGCTCTGATACGACTTTGTAAGAGTGCGTACTGTCTTAATGGTTTAACTTATTTAATTCAATGTCCAATCAAAAATACAATTTGATCTTATTATCCTAAGACATGCATTTACGTGATAAGACAGATAAATAAAATATGCAATCAAACGACAACTAAAGAAAAACCCATTTTTCAAGACAAAACCTTTTATATTAGCACTTTAGAAACTTTACAAGAAAATCGAATTGCAATACTACTTGATACAATCACAAGTATAATGCTTAGTCTGTGCAGAATCTCTAAAGAATACCACTCGATCCTGAGCAGTCCACAGGTAGTAATCCACCCTCGATATACACCTATCAGCCTTCAGTCTTCAGCCGTGATCCCTACGAGTTCACAAGTCAGCCATAGAGATGTTCTCTCCATAATGAATATAACTCAACTAAGGTTCAAAACGATTCAAAAAATATATTTGGGGATGTGTTTGTGAATCAAAAGTGTTTTGTAAACATAAAAGGTTGAAAACTTTTGTAAAATATATGTGTAAATCATTTTGGAAAGTCTTAGGAAATTTGGAGTCTAAATAGATATTTATAGACCTGACACAAAATTCAAAGTGGATAATTCATTTGAATGAAAATAGAAGTCATTCGAACGAGAATACAATCTTGTTAGGCCAAAAACATAATTCGTTCGAACGAGACTCCAATCTCATTTCTAATGAGCTTAAAACGAATTCAAACAGAAGGCCCACATTGGATGTTCATTCGATGTAAGATCTAATGACCCTTCTAAAAAAAGACATCTTCGTTCGAACGAGGTAAACAAATTTATTTTTAAATTAAAAAATCCAACGTCAGTTTAAACAAAAAATAAACATCCGAAATAAAGTTTATGAATAATTTTAAACACCAATTAATTTATACATTTATGGGATGTAGGGAAGTCTTGAATGTTCGAGTCGATTTTTCGTGACGGTACGTGACGGTTTGTAACGTGATACACCAAAATAGCCTAAACTATAAAATGGCCTAAACTATGAGAAATACCAGAAAATTTGCTCTTGCAAACCCTGACCTTCATGGATTTTCATTTTTACAGAACTTGAAGTTGTTCTTCTAATGGATTGACACATCCATTTGTTAAAGAGGGAAACAAGTCATTCTGGGATTAATTTTTGGGATAAATCAACTAGTGGCTAATGCTAAAAATTACAAAAGGGGGATATATATGAAGTTTATTTTATTTTAACTGTAATTGTTGTACTTTTCACTTTCATATCATATGGTGGATGAGGAAAGATGAAAACTCAAATGTAATGCAGTTTTTACTATAGTAAAATGTAATGTAATTAGATTTGTTGTTAAGTTACATATTTCATAAAGTTGTACTAAATTCACTAGACAATCAAGCCAAAAACATAATACAATCCTGGGTTCCTAAATACTGACATTGTACCACGTCACACATAATTAGACCAAAACAAAGCAACAACTGTTTTGTTTTCCCTAAAAAAATATATCAACCTAAATCAAAGAACATATAATCATCCCAAAAATATGCCATATCCCTTACCTACTCCCATTACTCATTTTACTTTTTCACCTAAATTCCATGTTTATTCCTCCTCTCACTTATGAAAAATTAAAAAATTAGTTGATATTATGAACAACGGTCTTTAAAACTTGAAAATAAAGTCCATTTAAATACTTACTAGAAGTTTTGCAATATGTTCTTACTTTTTCCTTGGCCTGAAGATGATGTCGCGCCTTTCTATAAAGTTAACTGTGTTTCCCTTGTATGACTTGAATTTGTAGTTTTTAGGTGACACCTATTTACACGAGAAAGAAATGATAACTAGTTCATGAAATTTGGAAAATAAATTGAATAAACAAGATCAATTTAATAAATAAAATATAAAACACGATCTCTTTTGGTTTTCTTCTACTTACAAGTCCTCTTTTATTGTGGCCCTCCTTCCATAATTTTTCACTTCAAATATTTATGTTAATGCTTTTTGGTTAATCTTTACAGACTAGTTGCTACTTTAATCTCATCTTGCTCTAACCTCCTCCGTTTTTTGCTTGCCTATTGACCTACCATTGGTTGGTGAATCCATGAGGTAGGCCATTATTAGGACACATTTTATCCCCACTTACGAGTTTAATATTGTACCCATTGGTTTTCATGTATGTGTACCTCCAATATCAATGGTCGACAAACTCCTCTGGTTCAAATCTCGCTTAAGCCATTGCTGAAACGCGATGTGCACATGGTATTCTACTGAGAACCCACTCCATACATGTAAAACTCATTGCATTTAGGTCACACACATACTGACCATTAGACACGAACACTTGAAATTTATACCCTGCCCAATCTGGAACACACTTAGTAGCCTCCCCCTTAGTATTATCCAACAACTTCTCTATTTTAGGACAATTTTACCTCGTGTTTTCCATTTTGTTTCTATTTACATGCATACTTTTCATTAAAGCGCACTTAATATTCTTCAATAAATTCAGGATTTACTTGTCCCTAACATCCATAATTAGACTATTAAAAATTTCACACAAATGATTCAAAAGAATATTTGATTTACGCCATGTATAGAAATGGGACCTTATCCATTGAGAGGGTGCTTTCCCTGCAACCATTCGTGGGCTTTCACATCAACTGCCTTTATATTTTCATCTCCTTTTCAAATTCAGGTACATTAGTACTCATGGCGCAATTGTAGAGTTATTATTTCAATACCAGGCCTCTGTGTTCGTTCTTGAAGTTGTTGTATAAGTGCCTCATGTGAGTTAGATCAAGTGTCCTAATTTGGTTCCCCATCAATTTTAGTTGCATATGAAGTCCAGGAACACCACACTGACCTCATCCCACTTTTATCTGTTTTAATAATCTTCACTTGCTTCCCATTCTTAATTAAATATCGCCTAATAGCTTCAGCTAAGATTGTACAAGTGCTAAAGAGTTGACCAAGGGTAAATTTAGTTTCATCTATATCTATTTTGGGGTTTAATTGAGGCCAATGTTTTCTCTCTCTTTTTCTATTTACCATCCCATTCCTCATCAAAAGAACTATCATAACTCCTCATGTCATTACTAACATAATTAGAAGTATACAAATCATCAATATCTCTCTTATTATTATTATTATTATTATTATTATTATTATTATTATTATTATTATTATTATTATTATTATTATTATTATTATTATTATTATTATCATCATCACCTTAAACACATTTCATCCCTAAACAATCCCCGTTCAAACCAAATTGTTCAACGTTATCTACATTTTCATCAAAAAACCGATTATCTTCACTTTCAAATTCACTATCACTAGAATAAACATACCCACTCTCAGAGTTACTATCATTTTGAACATCTTTTTATTTTAATTCCCCCCCAAAATCATCATTGTATATCTCATTAAGGTTAATATCGAATATATCATCAAGTGAATCATATGATATCTCTACCTAATTGTCTTCCTCTTTACCTCCAACTTCTAAATCAGTGGATTCACTCTCTCATCCAACCTCCTTCTCTCCCTTCTTAAGGTATATATATATATTTGTTTGTTTCTTCTTGATTAGGTATAAAACCAATGGTAGAGGGTGCAACATCAACTCAAACATTAAATTCTTTGTATTTCTTCTTATGGCAATTGGACTCATAAATGTATAAGTGATGCATCGGTGTCAACATCATACCACTTTCCATCCCTACATATATGATACATAAACAAGCATATCTCACTATGGCCTACCTATTTCATCATCTCCAGTAATTCTAACATGGACATTAAGTCTATATCACTAGAATTAAAGTATTTTCCCACTGAAGTATTTTCTTCTTACTGGAAAATACTCAAACCTTCAATAGTGGTGAATATCCAATTTTAAAAAATTACCATCTTTTGGTGCATAAAAAAGAAAACCATAATTTAGAACACAAATTACCATATTGAAAGAGTTAAATCATTGCATGAAAACCCTACATACTTTTATTGCTCAATACTACACAAACAAGACACATGAAAAAAAATCCCTAAATTACTGATTTTTTTAATACATATGTCAAAAGAGCCTATTAATTACAACTGAGTCACGGTTTACGAAAGAATCTAAGTAGTTGAACAAATGTGTCAAAATGATATTTTGAATGAAAAAATTACTAAAAAAGAAAGAAACTTACAATAAGTTGTCTTTCGATCATTTCTACTTGCATTTAGCTCCGGTCTAGGGTTTGGGAATCTCAAAGTGGACCGAGAGTGATTGGAGACGAAGAGTTTAGAGAGAGAGATAGGGAGAGAGTAGAAAAAATGAATGATCAAGACTCTCTCTATTTTGTCTTAATTGTAGTTTGGACAAGATCTAAACATGTAATGATCCAATACTATGCCATTTATTATCCAAATGTTGATTCATGCATTTTCGTTTATATCATCAATAGGGAAATAACGCCTGTCTAGAGTTACTTTATAAGGAAATACCAAGGTTAACATTGCAAAAATTGAAAGAGTAAATTCAAAATCTCCCCAAACTTCAAGACTAAATTTGCAATTAACCTATTTTTTTTATAAGTTGCTGAGAATACTGACATATATTAAAGAATTTTTTAAAACAGTAATTTTTTTTAATTTACGTTGACTTTTATAAAGTATCTAAACATTCTATGGATACTGCTAGAGAAAAAGATATTTTTTTATTATGTTACAAAATTTATTACGCATCAAGTCGCTCATGCGTACTATATATCTTTAGTTACACACCATGAATAATATTTATTGTTTATATAACTTGTCATATATTAAGGGGGTAAGTCGTTATTAAAATTTACTAGTATAAATACGTATCCGCCTTATTCCCAACATATATAGTTTCTTGCACCACCATCGTTATCATCAGCTAGATAATAGTTTATTTGCTATGATATACTATCTCAAGTCTTAAATATACAAGTTTTAATTAAGAAGGATTTTATGTAAATCATATTGGTCCATAGTGTCCAACTTCCATTAATTAGATTTACCTCCATAGGTGTGATAAATTTTCTAACCATTTAACTACTCATGGGTTATATTCTATCAACATTATCAAATTAACAATCCATTATCACGCAAGTTATATTAAACTTTAATTAACAATGATTTGTACCATTTTCTCCATTTAAATTTTAGATGAAGAAAAAAATATTAATCTAATACTACTCAATTAAAAATTTCATACATAAATATGCCATTGTTTATATTAATAATTCAAAACTTCAATTCTAAATAAAGTAGATGTATTTCTAAGCATATATGAATTCCTAATTTAACAAGTGATAATTTTTACTATCATAACTAGAGATGTGCAAATTAATCATGTAAAAGTTCTCAAATTTAACATGCACGCTTATTTAATAAAAGACATAACCATTTCCTTACATATTCCCAAAAAGATTTGCATAATCCTAATTTTCTTACTAGTAGCATTTTAAAATTTAAAAAAGAGTGGAGGAGATACTTTGAACTAGTCACTCTATGGGAGATAAGTACTGTAGTAGTTGATTTTTTTAAGAGATTTCTTAAAATAAAAATTATAGTATGAAACTTCAAATCTTGTTGGGTTAATTTTACTCCTAGAATTGTTCTTCAAAACCCTCCAATTTAGCTTCCAAAGTTGTTGGTTGTCGTGGTTAGATGAGTGTTAGAAAGTATAAAGAGTTTGAGCAAGGATTCGGTTTTATTTAGAGGACGTCTGATGAGAGAAATGTGACTTTACATGTAATATTAGGTTGGTGTAATTTCCCCTCAGAATCACCCTGCTATAGCTATCCAAACCCCCTCCTATGGGTTAGAACCCTTGACTTTCCCGTGACCTACCCACTATCATGTGTATACTCTCTATAGAGGCCTCAAATTTCATTATAGGGGAATCCTCCCCACTATAGCAATTCCAAAGTAGTCTCCTAGTTGGACCCTTTGATTCTCATAATTTCATTTATTTAATTACAACAACCCAAGATAACCTAATTGACAAAAAATTTAATAAATAAAAAGGCACACTTTCTCTCAAAGTCACTTTAAAACCCATAGAGTCCCTCCTAACCTTAGCCCCACTTTTAGTCAAGACCAACACATAAATTAGGGTCCATATTGTATAAAACACAAACAATCAATCTAATTATAATTTCTTATAATTGTATTACACCCATTTAATTTAATAAGTTTATTTATTTATTAATTAGCTAATTAATTTTCCGATCACAATTTTCCATTTGATGTTATTTAACTTAATAAAAATAAAGGGTGTTATAGTCTTTACCTTAATAAGAGGAATTCCATCCTCAAAAATTCGCTACGTACTTGACTCAAATATGTAGGGACATTAGTCAGGTAATGCACCTTCATGCTCCTATATGGACTTTACCTCGTTATGGTGTCTCTACCAAATGCGCACTAACGGATCACATTGGACTTCCCAATTCGATCACATCAATCCAATATACATACATATTTCTCAATAAGTTATTCATTAGTTTGTAAGTCCATATCATTGATATTTATGTGCTGATAATCAACATCATCTAGAGGGAACTTGCGGAGCATTGGGATGTGGAATATGTTGTGAACCTACTGTAACTGGTCTGGTAATATGAACTGAAAAGATAATGATTTAACCCTAAGAAAGTACCTACAATATTTTGGCATTAATTTCCCTTTCTTGCTAAATTTCATTATCCCTTTCATCGAAGATACCTTTACTGCACCTGCTCTTTTAGTCTGAACTCTAACTATCATCGCATATGGTCTTCGTAACTTTCTAGGCGACTCTTCATGGTCTTGATACTCTTCCCTTATCAAAAGTATCGCACCTAAAATCAAGCCCCCATAGTCTACTCTCCTTCGGGTCCAACCAACACATTTATGATCAGAACAATCACTCAAAGAATGCCTCAAATGGTGTCGTGCCATTGCTTTTCTTGTAATTATTGTTGTATAAAACTCAACCAAAGGTAGATACATCTACTAACTACCCTTTAAATCCACAATACCTCCCCTTAACACGTCCTATAAAATTTGGTTCACCTTCTTTATATATCCATTGGTTTTTAAGGTGGTACGCGGTGCTGAGAAGCAACATGGTCCCCAAAACTTCTTAAAAATAATAAAAAATAGTATAACAAAGATGAGGTATCTATATAACATAATGAAATTAAATGGATATTCATTAAATCTAATATATACAGTTTAGACAACTGCTCGGCTAAAAAATTGCATGCATTGACGATAAGTGAGTTGCCTTCGTCGATGGTCAACTATCGCCTATACCATGTAATGATAGTCATTGAAAATCTATTATAAAGTCCATAGATATACTATCCCACTTTCACTTAGTTATAAACAGAGGCTGTAAGAACCTTGTTGGTATTTGATGGTCCACTTTGACATAAACACTATTATATACATTTTTATACTTGTGCACCAATATTTCCTCATCATGTATTGAAACATGTTCCTTCAGTTTACAACTCTTCGTAACTCCTAAATCGACAGAAACAGTTTGATCAACCAATTGAAATGAATTTTATGAAAATTATAGAATATTGGAGAAGACATTACATTGCCAATCTCAGAGATGGATAACTACCTATTGAGAAGTTTGATGAGATCTATTTGAATAAAAGAGTGGCCCATTTCTACTTGGTAAATAGGGAACTATATAGGACCTTTAGATGTGTGCTAGGGGAAGGAGTGATAAGGATATTAAAAGAAGCCCATCAACCTTCACACATGGGTTGTGCCAAATTATATGATCAACTAATGACCTTGGGGTACTATTGTCCAACAATGGAGGTTGGCTCTATTAGTTTTGTGAAGAAATGTAGAGCATTACAAATTCATCGAAATATGGTTCATACCCCCTCGGTGAGTTTGCAAAGCTTAGCTGCTCCTCACTCGTTCCACAATTGGGCATTTGATTTGGTAGGAAAAATCATCTCGACCTCTCATGGGAAAGACTTCACTCTAGTTTCCATGGAGCTATATACCAAGTGGATGAAAATAATCCCTTTGAGAATAGTTACTGCTCAGATGGTGACACAGTCCATTCGGGAATATAGAATATGCAGGTTTGGCATTCAAAAGGTCATTGTCACAAATAATAGTAACCAATTCCTGTTCAAAGAGATGGACCTACTCATGGATAAGTACAAAATCATCCATAACAGTTTGACTATGTCCTATCCCAAAGGGAATGATCATGCGGAGGCCACCAACAAGATGATAATCGATATTTTGAAAAAGATATTGGAAGATCTTCTGGGAACATGGGATGATAAATCGCCAATGGTTATAGGCTTATAGGACCTCCAAGAGGAAGCCAACTAGTTTTATCATGTTTTCTGGTCTATGGTACAAAGGTTATCATACCGGTAGAATTGGCTGTGCCATCAGCACGTGTGGCCCTAAGCCATAATCTAGTGTTTGATCATGGATATGTGCAGTTAGAATCTTTGGATGAGCATTGTGATAGAGCTAAGGAAATACACTCAGTAGCTGTCTAGAGCTTATGAGAATTTGGGTAGGCCTAGAGAATTCCAAGTGGTAGACACATTTTTACGAGCTTTCGCTCATCACCTAAGAAGCATGTCAGCCTCAAAATATAGTCCAAACTGGGAGCGACTGATAAGACGCAAATATTACGTATTTCATCCCTCGAACCTACGCATTTTAGCCCCCTTGGGTATCTTATTCCCTATATTTATGCTCGTTAACCATACAACCTCAAATTTCTACGTTAACATGCTTTGCAGGGGTTAATTGAGCTTTAATACGTATTTGGATGCTAAGTTTGAAGTTCGGACGCATTCCGACTAATTTTCGTATGCAGTCGAACGTTCAAGGTCAATTCGGTCAATTCACAAATTAGGCACCTAGCCCAACATCTTTACGAAATTTGTAGCCCTCCTCGCAAGCTTTGTGTGACCATGAACGATGCGCGATTCCAAGTCCGTATGAAGAAGTTACGGGAGTTTTAGTAGACGAGAAAAATAATCCAACCAAAACAGGAGGAATAGCTGCTGAACTGCTATGGTCGATCGATACTTCAGATTTTGGCCATCGTGGGGAGACAGTGGGCTAAGTTTTCAACCATCGATCGATCGATCGATCCCCTATTTTCTGCAGATATTTTGCCTTTTCTTTTCTTTTTCCTTTTCTTTTCTAATTTAAATCCACTTACTATATAAAGGTTTTTTGTTGTAAATATCATACAGAATTCGTTTTAGATAGTTTTAGGTTAGGGTTTGGGGGTTGAGAGCTATTTCTTCTTCCTCAATTGGTTTGACACCCATTTGGGTTTGTAATTGGTACTTTCATCTTCCCTCTCCATTAATATAGTTGTTTTTCCTTATTTTCTTCCTTTGCAATTAGGTTTACATGCTTTATTTACCTGCTTTCATTTAGTTGCTTTCTAGTGTAGATTTATCGTGTTTACTTACCGCTTTCCTTTACCGCATTTTTAATATGCTTTTTAGCTAATTTAGTCTAGGTTGTGCCGGATTGAACTCATTCTGGATTGACATGTTGGTTTGCTTTGGTGATGGAGTTTACAGGTCTATTTCGGGTGCGTTGTCCTAGTTATTACACCTAGGGGATTTGACGGGGCATATCATGTATGTTCCGTGCTTATGACCTTGCGTGCGTAATTTCTGGGGTATTTATTGATGCCAAAATCGTATTAGGCATTTATGCAAAGTTAGGGGCGTGACAACCCTTGATTCAATTAACTGTCGAAACAAAACGCATTTGTAATAACTCGTCGACCCATGTAACCATTTTATACTAATCAACTTGGGGGAGGGATATTCAACGCAACCTATAGTTTTTACTCGCTTTCTTAATCTAGCTTTATTTTCCCTCGCCTAGATTAATCATTTCCCTTTCTGCATCTTTTTCTTTTTGTTTATATTCATCTTTTACACTTTTATGTAGGATTATTAATTCCTATAAATTCTAGCAACTCGTCTCTGTGGATTTTCGATGCCCGACTTACCGCTATACTCACCCGTTGAGTGTAGTCGTAATTTAGGTTTTTTATAGTTCAGGTGAGACGAATTCGAAATGATCTACGCGTAGGTGACTCTCGCGCCTCGGCAAAACCCTGCCTATTAAAATGGCGTCATTGGGGATGAGTTTTTTTTAGAATTTATTTGATTTAGCATTTCGTAATATTTGCTTTCTATTTGTATTTTTTGGGCTAACCTTTTTGCAGGACTTCAACATTTGAGCGCCAAGAAACGTTCGAATTTCTCGCGCGTGCATCTACTTTGTGAAATTCGCCACTTCGAGCCATTTCTCGGGTAAGCATGTCTTATTCCATTTCTTTCGTTAATCGTTATAATAATTCTCAAAATCCCCGTACTCCTTTGACTTTTGGTCAATACTTAGAGTCCCAAAAAATTTCAACATCTAAAATGACTTTGGGCGAGTTTTACAAAAGTCAATCTTTGGAGTGCGTGTATTTTGAGGAGGATGATAATGATTTTGGGACGCTAATTCCTTATAATAGGAATTTTAAAAGGAATTGCAATAGTTTTCAAAATTCCTATAATAATGAGTTTAACTTTAGTATCGATAATGATTTTCAAACTCCTCATTTTCAAGAACCCGCACCTTTGCCTATGACTTTCGGCGAGGGTTTGCTCATGCTTGAGAACGAGAGTTATGAAGAACGTTATCGGGAAGAAAATCGTTGTTTTGAGCAAGACTTGGATTTATTATTCGAATCCGACGACGATTTTGCTTCCGAGACTTTTGAAGTTGAGGAATGTTTTGAACTAATTGAGGACTTTGTGCCTAAATTTGAACAAACCATTCGTCACTTGGTCCATCTTTTAATAGAGAATGAAAGTGAGGATGAAACGGATGTATTATCCATTTGCAATGAGATGATTTCTTCTTTGGATCCCAAAGAAGAAAGTTTCATTGAAAATGATCCTATCTCTTTTGAAATTCCAACTTTGAGCGATGATAACTCATCTCTTGAGTTTGAATTTCTTTCCTCCCCATTTTCATTTTCTGTTATCACACCGCCACAAGTGCCCGATGAATCGATACCGAACTTTAAAACGTTCAACCCTTTCACCGACGAGGAGTACTTGCTCGAGTTGCTTTTCATGAAGGCATCTTTGCCCTCATGTGCGCCACCTCCCATTCCGCTTGCTAAATCTTTGGGAGGATATTCTGCTTTTATCAGTCCCCACATGTTTTTGTCACCCGTTCAATCCAAATCCCCCATCGTCCCTCCAAAACTTTTAATTGACGATGGTTCATTTCTTCCGCCTTACACATGCCTTCTGTTGTTCAAACATAATTCATATTTTTCGGAAGGTATGCTTGAGAGTGAGGGTACACCGGTCACCCTCCAAAGTCAAATCATTTTTATGGTGGACCCTCCACTATTTAGACTTATAGTGTATAGTTAATGTGAAGCCTAAATAGTAGGTTGTATATAGTTAGCTTTTTATTCTTTCTTTCTTTTAATTTTTTCTTTCCTTTTTAATTTAGTTCAGTGTAATTAGTTAACTTTTTGTTATTTGTTTTTCCTATGCTCGGTACTAACTTGTTTTGTAGATTCTTTGGACTTGTTCTTATGGGGATCGCTCCAATTTTGGGTAATATCGCTCTTTTTCTATCTTTAACTTGGTTCTTAATTTACATTGAGGACAATGTCAGGTTTTAAGTTAGGGGGTGCGGGATATTCTATCCATTTCTTTATTTAGTCCATGTTTTTGCTCACATGTTAGTTACTTAGTATGCTTTTCTTAGAAAAACTGAAAATTTCAAAAATATTTTCTTTCTTTTTTCTCCTTTATTAGGCATTTTGCCTTTGTTTCCGATGATAAATTTTAATAATTGCCCGATCCATTAGATAACTCAACGATGCATGTTCTCGATTTTAGAAGTTATTAGACTTTAGTCCTCACTTATTGATATTATGAATAACTTCATGAATTAAACTTTAATCCCATGAGCACACGCGCTTTTATCGTTCTATTGATTTGGTTTAAGATTTTTATAACTCTGTATTCTTTTGTTGCATTGTATATACTTACACCGAGTAAGCTTTGTACCTTTCGTCGTTTGTGAGTGTTATACACTATTCTTTCCTCATTGAAAACGTTGAATTCGTTGGTAATCTCTCTACTCTTTCATTTGATCGTTCATTAATTGAGTTCATATCTTGAAATGTGTTACTTGAGCATAATTTTCATATATTATTTTGACTTGAGAATTGCGTAAACTTTTGAAATGATCACAGGCCATCTTTGTTATATCACCCATATTGACCTTGACCTCACCTTAAATGTTTTCCCTCGTTAACCCCTTTGAGCCTAAATATTAGCCTTTCATTTCATAACCCAAAATTCCCATAACTAACTCCAAATTGGAGTTTTAAACCATATATACACCTTACATACCTTTGTTTGGAATGTTACTTGGGATTGAATGATGTTGTTGCATGTTGCGGTTGCAATTTAGGCATATGAGAGTGAGAAAAGTAAAGAGCAGAAAGATGAGAAAGAAGTGAAAAAGAGAAGCAAAAAGCAAAAGAAAACAAAAGAGAAAAATGAGAAAAAGAAGAAAAGAAAAGAAAAGAAAAGAAAAGAAAAGAGAAAGTTGTAAATGTTATATATAGTTCAATAAGCTTTGATTACTCTCCAATTTTTATATATAATGCCTTTTTAGAACTTGTTTTCCATTTTTTGATATTGCCCGCAATATTTCCCATTATTCCAAGCTTTTCATTTCGAACACTTTGAATTCGAATATACATTCCTTTCATTTTATACCCAAGCCAAACCTACTGTACAACCCTATTAAAGTCCTATGTGATCTTAAGTAGATGTAATTCAAAGGTTTAAATAGTTTTGATAATCTGTGAAAATACATTTTGCCTCCTTTTATGTGCGATATCTTTCATTGAGATTATAGTTTTTATTTCCTATATAGCGTTCTTCATTTGTGACATGTGCGCGACCTAGTTTCCATTTACATTTACTCTTTATGCCCGCATGTTCCGTGTGTTAACTCCCTGTTTCGAGTGAATTCACTTGATGAGTGTAATGCCCGTGAGGATTGAATATATGTATGATTTAATGTTTATCCACTTTATATAAGTTTTTACCCAATCATACTTTGCATGTGCTCGCTCCCCTCCCACATTTTAAGGTTTCAATTCTATGAGGTGCATTCTATAATGTTAATGATTTTGAACTTTTGTTTGAATTCATTCAATGTGATAATAATGCGTACGAAATCTTATTCGCTATTGTTGGGCTTGTCGCATGTTGGTTTGGGAATATTTTGAGGAAACCATGTGATGTTTATGGGTATCATCCCTGAAAACCCTCACGAGACGACACTCGTCCACTAGGGCAACCTAGGGGTTTAACGGCTTATTGCATACGCTAAATGCAATCGAATCACCCGCGAAAGTGGCCTTATGCTTTTATACCGTACTTTTGTATTTGTACCCTGCTTTTGGTTTGATTGTAGTTCTTGTTGTATCCTATTTCATTGCTAGGGACTAGCAATGTGTAAGTTAGGGGGTGTGATACGATGCAAATATTGCGTATTTTATCCCTCAAACCTATGCATTTTAACCCCCTCGGGTATCTTATTCCCTATATTTATGCTCGTTAATCAGACAACCTCGAATTTCTACGTTAACATGCTTTGCAGGGGTTAATTGAGCTTTTATAGGTATTTGGATGCTAAGTGTGAAGTTCAGACGCATTCTGGCTAATTTTCGTACGCCGTCGCACGTTCAAGGGCAATTCGATAAATTCACATCTTGGGCACCTAGCCCAACATCTTCACAAAAGTTGTATCCCTCCTCGCAAGCTTTGGGTGGCCGTGAATGGTGCGCGATTCCGAGTCCGTATGAAGAAATTACAGGAGTTTTAGTAGACGAGAAAAACAATCCAACCAAAACAGGAGGAAAAGCTGCTGAACTGCTATGGTCGATCGATCGATCCTTCAGAGTTTGGCCATCGTGGGGAGACAGTGGGCTAAGTTTTCAACCATCGATCGATCGATCGATTCCCTATTTTCTGCAGATATTTTGCCTTTTCTTTTCTTTTTCCTTTTCTTTTCTAATTTAAATCCACTTACTATATAAAGGTTTTTTGTTGTAAATATCATAGGGAATTCGTTTTAGATAGTTTTAGGGTAGGGTTTGGGGGTTTGAGAGCTATTTCTTCTTCCTCAATTGGTTTGACACCCATTTGGGTTTGTAATTGATACTTTCATCTTCCCTCTCCATTAATATAGTTGTTTTTCCTTATTTTCTTCCTTTGTAATTAGGTTTACATGCTTTATTTACCTGCTTTCATTTAGTTGCTTTCTAGTGTAGATTTACCGCGTTTATTTACCGCTTTCCTTTACCGCATTTTTAATATGCTTTCTAGATAATTTAGTCTAGGTTGTACCGGATTGAACTCATTCTGGGTTGACATGTTGGTTTGCTTTGGTAATGGAGTTTACGGGTCTATTTCAAGTGCGTTGTCCTAGTTATTACACCTAGGGGATTTGACGGGGAATATCATGTATGTTCCGTGATTATGACCTTGCGTGCGTAATTTCTCGGGTATTTGTTGATGCCAAAATTGTATTAGGCATTTATGCAAATTTAGGGGCGTGACAACCCTTGATTCAATTAACTGTTGAAACAAGATGCATTTGTAATAACTCGTCGATCCATGTAACCATTTTATACTAATCAACTTGTGTGAGGGATATTCGACGCAACCTATAGTTTTTACTCGCTTTCTTAATCTAGATTTATTTTCCCTCGCCTAGATTAATCATTTCCCTTTCTGCATCTTTTCCTTTTTGTTCATATTCATCTTTTACACTTTTATTTAGGAGTATTAAATCCTATAAATTCTAGCAACTCGTCTCTGTGTATTTTCGATACCCGACTTATCGCTATACTCACCCGTTGAGTGTATTCGTAATTTAGGTTTTTGTATAGTTCAGGTTAGTAGAATTCAAAATGACCGACGCGTAGGTGACTCTCGCACCACGACAAAACTCTGCCTATCAACGACCATTCGTGGTGCGAGGAGTAGGGAGATCAGGATATTACCAAATCTCGGAGTCGTAGAGCAAGTGCATTCAATCGATCAATTGCAAATTGATCATGAAGTACTATGTCTAAGTTACCTTAACTTTTTTTAGTTCATTATTGAAAGTGAAATCTCCTTACGTGAAACGAAAAATTATTGATGACAAATATGTTATAATTGCACAATTTAAATATATTACTTTTTGCGCAATGAATGCAATAGTGAATGTGACCAGTTCCTTTATAAAATTTATGATGATTTTTATAATGGTTATCAGTTTACATAACCAACAAGTTTATCAGGCATCTGTTCGCAAAGTTGTGTGAACAGATACATCTAAATAATGATTTTGATTTTGCTCAGTCAATTTTATGAGCAAAGCTACCTGAGATTATCACATGATGAGAGAATATATATATAATTTAAGGATCATTGCTCAACATACTTGGTGAGGTTGGGTAGTATACCTCTTAATGACAAAATGTAATGAGAAAAGCACCTTTACATGAATAACTTTGAGGGATAAACTCCCTGGAAAGTGACCCAATAAAATATAGTGTACACAGCTTCATTCACAAACTCAAAATGAGAAAAAAAAATAAGTTATTTAAATAGTTCATATATCAAAAGTAGTAATTGAAGGCGTTGGCCCCAAGTTCTATCTTCTAAAAAAATATATAGGACAGTCATCCCACAAAATATGGGAAAGTTACATATATTACTTGCCAAATTGCAAGCAGACACTCCCACAGAATATAGGGAAGTTACAGTACTCACCTAATTACAAGTAGGAACTTTCACAGAAAAAAGGAATGATATCAATTCATGAGGAGACTCTCCCCCATAATAAAGGATAGTTCATAGTATATGAAGAAAATGGACGAGGAATTCAAAGTGCAAAGACTAATATCAAAGATTGTCTTTTATTATCATTTACATAAATTACCTTCCCGAAACAAAAGTAGATCGTAGTGTTAAAGCACAAAAAGGGAAATCGTTACAAAGATGTTAATTAGTTACAAGAATGTGAATGTTCTCTTTTGAATAGAAGTCCTCGAATGAGGGCCCCATTTCATGTCTTCTTAGAGCTTGGTTATTCGACCAGCATCCTAAGCTTCACCAGTTAGGACTTCGGCTGTCTTAGCCTACAAAGATTGGATCTAGTCGCGAATACTATTAGCCTAAAAAATGGCATCGCTAGGATCTATCCTGCTTGGAGGACTTGGCTTTCATAAGTCTCTTGGAAATTGTATGATTGAGTCTGTGAATGGAAGCATCAAGCCAATCAAGCTTCAAGTGGTAGAAATGCTCTAAGTCTTTGATGACTTCCAAAAAGACGCAAACGCCTGTACTGGTAACATCATTGGGATGAGTTAAAATGAATTTATGAACATGAATGGCAAGCTCCTTCTGATTGAGAAAAGTTAGGTTGTTAATATTACAAATACTCCTGGCTATGAAGGTCTTAGGGTGATTCTCAAGGATCAAGTCTAGGATAACATGTTTTGGTTCTCAAAACTTCTTAGGACGACGATTTCACCACAAATCCCTCAAAACACTTTCACAGTAAAAGCAAGTAAAAGAATAAACCAATCTATAACAAATTAATACCTGAGGCTCCACAGTTACAGGAGTGCTCTTAGCATGAACCTGAAAATAAAGAAATAGGAAAGTATTACTTGAGTATCTTCACAGTAAATTCAAGATATAAAATAACTAGGTATGACGTAGTAATACCCGAGGAGCACCCATAACAATGCTCACAAAATGTTCCACAATTAAAGGAATGATCATATCGCTAACCTGAAATAAAGAAACAGGAAAGCGTTACTCGAGAATTTACACAGTAAAATCAAGTTGTAAAACCACGTATATCTGAATAATACCTGAAGAGCACACATGGCTATACTCATTTGGAGTTCCATAATTAACAGAATGCTCACAGTGCTAACCTAAAAGCCAGGGCAAGAAAAGTGTTATAAGAGCACTTGGATAATAAAAGAAAGATTAAAAGAGCTAGGTATGAGAGAATAATACCCAAGTGCTTGCATTTGTACTCACAGGAGGCTCCATAGTCAAGGGAGAACTCGTGGCTATACTCATTTGAGGTTCCACAATGATGCGAATGCTCGTGATGCCAACCTGAAAAAAGAAGAATATAGAAAATAAGAAGAAATCATTTGAGAACTGACATAAAATAGTAAACATATAAAGTTTTACAAGTAAGAAACTAACGAATGTTAGGTTAATACCTAATGTGTCATTGGTGATGAATTACTTGCAGTAACACTTGCTGGAGACACAACATATAAGGTGGCACTAGCAACGCTCGCCTAAAATGTAGGTAAAAAGATAAAGTGAGTAATTGTTCAAACACAAGTAAAGAAAATGTGATCTGTGAGAGCAAGCATAAAGGTTAGCTAGTTCAACTACCCGAAATATAATAGGAGGGGAAGCACTCAAGTCTATAATAAGTGGTGGAGGGATACTTGCATTAACTTGTCAATGAAGATATTCTCAACAAAAAGTTATCAAAATCAACAAAATTATATAACTAGTTGTATGTACTGAACAAGTGATGTGAGAAATAGGCATGCTCAAAGCCACACTAAAGATAGGATGAGACGGAAGGGCCTGGACTTGGGGCCGATTATCTAAAGGAAAACAAACCTTGGAGATAGATATCCTCCTAGATAGAGGTAACCCAGGGATGATTACCCCTGTAGGCAAAAATATGTCCCCAGTAGTAAGGGGATCGCTTGTGAGAAAGCCCTGTAATAAAATGTTAATAAAGAGTAAAATAGTTATATTTTTGTCAATGAAACAAGTATTTAAAGAAAGGAAAAAGAGTTTCTCGAATAATACCTCTCTAGATCTAGTGGCTGGGTGCTGGACTGATGAACTGCTCGCTGTAGAGGAAGTGAGTAGTCTGGAAACTAGTGCGAGTGGAGCCACAAATACCTATTAGAAATAAATAAGTATTAGCAAAGAATTCAAAATGACTTGAATGAAAAAAATAATATATTGTTCCAAACAAATGGATATCTGGATTGAGCGAGCAGTCACAAAAGAACTCGTAATAGTGGTGGAACATACAGTTGAGAACTGCAAGAGAAAGCATGGAGAATGTAATCCATAAGTACCAGAGTTTGGAACTTTGAAATCCAAAAACACAACATAATAAAAAGAATAACTATGCCTAACATGCATACAAACCTATCGTCTGAAGCCCAGAGAAGATACTATCATGGAGTTCCTCTCGCATTGAAATGGAGGTGAGGAAGGGCAGAAGAGGAAGGTGAAAGAACTACCCTCACCCCAGAGGGGCCAGTTGTCCCTGCTGAAGAAGCCTGCTCGAATATGGTGGAGAATTGTTAACAAGATAAATTACAACTCACATGATGATATAATAAAGGGAAAAGTAAGCAACTAAATTAAACACTTATAGGCTCATCATGACGAGTTTGCCTTTAAGCCAAGGGTCCAGTAGTTGGACTAATGGAATAGGGATAGTAGATCATAATGTCATCCTGATCACTATTGGTCTGATCCAAATAGGGATAGTACATCAGACGAATGATCTTCATTGATGCCAAGAGAGTCAACATCATTTGAAGAAGAACTAGGATAATCATAGGAAGGATTACTTACATAATCAACAAGTTCATCTTCAAACGAATAAGGTGAAGAGCCAGTGCTCGTAGTTACATTACTTACATTTTTATTAAGTAAAAGACGAATATCTAGAGTGATTTCCAGTGAGGGAGTAGAAAGTGGAGAAGAGGGTGGAAAATAATGTCTTCAAGAGCCTCATAGACCTGCCCACGAACGATCTGGAATGTTTCCTCAACCCTAAAAGTGTTGGTGTCTGAACCATGATATTTAAAAATAAAGTGAGCAACTAACTTTGACGCTTTCTTCCTCTGCGCCGATGCTCAGGTTTTCACCGGAGAAGGAGGGAGAGTAGCCTCCCCAACTATTGTAGGAATAAAATTGGAGACATCAACATGTAAATGCTTACTCTTCGAGGGGACTTTCGTTTTACCCTTACCTTTACCTTTCCATTAGGAATGTTAAGCTTTTGCCTCAGGATGTTTTGATTAAAACTCTATACGCGAAGAGGATTTACAAGGACACGAATAACTTTATCGAGAGGATCCCTCACAACTTGGTTGTAATGCCAAACTTCTTTGTGAGTGCGCTTAGACATGTAATTACCAGACGAGGGGATGCCCTCAATAAAAGATTCATGAGTAACGTCTTAGGTTCAATTATTTATCAATAAAATCTAACGCTTCCACAAACTAAATAATGAACGGTTGATTAGAGGGAGGTAGTCAAGAACAAGAATGAAAAAAATAACAAAAAATGAGGTTTTCGCTAACCCATCCCTTCAGGAAAGAAATTGGAGTCAGCCTACAAATATAATTCTACTGACGAGAGGTTGGATGGAAAATCTCGAGAATAGGTACTTTGATCATGCCCAAACTTCCTCCTTACTTGATCGAAGTAATAAAATTCAATCCATTGAACTAGATCAGTGAAGGATGGAAAGATGAATGGGATAACAAACTCCATCAAGAAAATATGAGGACAATCCATTACATACTCAACATTGTTAGGAGAAAAGAAAGTACCAGGAGAAGCAGAGAAAAGGTCCTAAGAAAATGAGCCACCCACTCGCTTTGAGTATGGACATAATGAGAACTCATTAATGCTATCTAAAAATAAACTAAGTGACTACTTGGAAAAGTTCTTGTGAAACCTGGTAATACAATCGGATTGGTTATGCAGCGAACGGGGCTCAGGAATCCAATTGTGGAACCGCTCAAAGAGGAAGCCCATTAATATAAAAGAATTAATAAAGTTCACCACATAAAAATGTACGGGAGATTGCTCTATGTCTAAATGAACACTATTCAACCAAGTGTATATGGATCCAAGCGTGAGAGCAAAGAGTGTCACACTCTTGCCCTGACCAAGCCTAACTGCTAAATGGAAGACCTACTCATGAGGGCAGTCATTCAGTCTCCCTTGGAATAAAAACTTACTGAGAAATGTAACAAAGAAGTATGCAAGGTTGGTCTTCTATGTCAATTTTGGTATGTCCTTACTTTTAGGAACATTGGTCCAGATCTCTTCTTTGGAAATTGGTTCAAAGTCCTTGAACCAATACCTTTTCAATTTGGCAAAGGTATGCTAACCCGACCTAGTTTGGTTAATAACAATGTAGTGAGCATAGTCTACCAAAGCTTGGTAGAGTTCCTCACACATTTATTGCTTTATAGATTCATCATAGCCATCAGTAAAAACATGATTACCTAAAATGGGCAAACCAATCAACTCACAGATATCCTCCAGGGTAATAAAAAATTCCCCCATCCAGTGCCGAAGGTGTGAGAATCTGCACTCCATCGATAAATCAAAATGTTGAAAGCACTCATACTTTTAGGAATAATACAGGCCTTAAAACTAGGGTTTGAGTAAGATCTAAATAATCAATGACGGCACGATATGATGGAATATAGAAATAATCAGCCCACAATGCTCACTCGTCTAGGGCTTCCCCACAATTATTAACATTCACGTTATAAAAATGAAAATCACCCTTATCCACTCGGTTGCGCAGTATACTGTGTGCGATCACTAATGAAGTATCCCTAGACTCAGGGAAACCCCAAAATCATTGCTCGTTTGTTTTTTTAGTAAACTCAATATCAAACCTCTCCAGCGTAGGAATGAAGTCAGCGTCCTTGCCAAAGAAAGGGGCTGGATAATAGATATAAAAATACCTTTTTACCCTATTTTCTAAAAACTGCCTCTGCCTCTTGGGCAAGGCGACAACACCGCTTGCAGATGACCCAATACCCCCAGAAGAAATGGTGGAAGTAGGGGAAGAAACCATTAAGGAAAAGGCGTAAATATGGTGGTGGTGATAGTCACGTCGATGGGAAAAGAACCCACTAAAACCTCACTTATAAAGGTAACCAAGTTGGAAGAAACATTTGACAGAGAGGAAGCCATTGATTAAAAGGTTAGAGAAAAAATGGAGAAAGAGAAGATGGTTTTCTTTGAAGCTATGTAAGTCTCTCGAAGTTTTCTCTCTCTTGAATACAAGGGCAACTCACTGTGAAAATTTTAAAAAGACAAAGCATAAAGTATTGGTAGGATGAGGAAAGATGCACCTAACAATTTAAAAGTAGTATTAACCATTACCCAAATGCTCACATAAAAGTAATGATGGTTCTTTTAAAGTGTCTCCTTGAGACTCTAAAAGGCATCTTAAGAATGGCTCCGTGACAGAGAATTAAATGCTCACATAAAAGTAATGATGATTCTTTAATGTCTCCTCAAATTCCTAAAGATTCTTTTTCATACAAAACTCTTCATCTTCAACTAAAATAAGTCTTTTGTACGAGGGGGCTAATATAGAGGGGTACCCATTTAACCCTCCCATAATATTAAGGCTTGTTGTGAGCATGATCAAAACCTAAAAGAAATAATAACGGGCGAGCAAGACCAAAGTGGTAAGAAAATCCAAATAACAGGAAAGTCAAGACAAACAGATTAATTTTGGGCGAGCAAGCCCAAGGCAGGAATAAAGTAATAACAGGAGAGAAAACCCAAAACGCGAGTGAAAAAATATTGGCCGAGTGAATTCTTATCATGAGAAAGCCTAAACAGTAGGCCTATAAAACAATATTGGGTGAACAAGACCAAAATAGATATAAAGTAATAATGGGAGAGCATGTCCTAAGTGGCGAGTAGGTAGAAAATAAAAGAAAAGTCATTTAAGAGTAGTGAATCCAAAATTGTGAGCAATCCAAGCAAGACCATGTAAGTGAGGGGGTACCATGCGAGCAACCCCAAGTCAATGAGGGGGTGCTATGCAACCCCAAGTCATTTCAAGAGTGGTGTTTATATAAAAGAGTATTTACTAATACCTTTATTATTTTAACACGAAAGTACTTAGAAAGAACCCTTAGATGATAAAGTAGGGATTGATTAGATGAGCAGTCGAGATCTCTTGAGATTTTAGTTTGGACGCTGAAAGGCAAGTCTTGTTGATCAAGCTAAGGCTCAACCACTTCAGTAATTTAGGAAAGAGATAATACTAACATGAGGGACCCAAGAGGTCACTCACACACTCACATGCACTTACATAAGACACATTTGATTAATTGAGCGAGAAGTCAAGGTATTGGTAGTAAAGTTATTTTAGAAAAGAGCAATGGTGAGCAGCCCTCAAGACTGCTCATAAGTTTTCAAAATTGTTTAACAAGTAACCGTTTGAATATTGACACTGTGACCGACATATTTGCCTTTTGACTTTGGTGCATCGGATGTCTCCTGTCAGAGTGCACAATGACAAACAATAAAATGGTATAATAACTACCATTTAGATATTTTCGCAAAGGAATATCCCTTTAGCGCGCACACACCATGGTAGCAGTAATGTTTAGCTATAAATAGAGCACCTGGGCAAGGTCAAATCATATTAAAATTTGAGCACTGTTACTATGCCCATTCTCACACATAAAGTATTCTCTCAATCCTCTCTCCTTATACTTGAATTGCCCGTCTCTTCACTCTCAAAGAATCATCACTTTTAAAAGATTCTATTACTTTTTTCTTATTAAAAAGTTTTAATTTAATCACTGTCTTTCTCATTTTGAAACCCGAAAGTTATTATATTTCAAAAGTTATCATTTGTTTTACTTGATGCTCTTTAAATATTAAATACCTTGAAGGTAGTTTCCATTGGAGTGGGTCAAGCCTCACACTTTTAAATTATTCATAGACCCTACTACCATTACCATCTTATATAAGTATTAACCTTCATTTGAAAATTATTATAATCGAGACGAATCATAATGGATAAAAGAATTTGAATAGACTTTTGTGTGGATAGGAGAAAGAAAGTATCCTCATAGACAATTTCCTCTTTATGAGTAAACGCTTTTCCAACAAGCCTTGCCTTGAAAGTTTTCACCTTACCCTATATCCATATATTTCCTCTTATATATATATACGTGTACCTGATGGGTTTTATCCCACCACCAAGTGTACAAGATCCAAAATCTAATTTAAATACATCCGGTCCATCTCGGTAGTCATAGACTTAATCTAAAGATCAAAATCGTTGTCTTGGAGTGGCTCATTGTAGTTATTAGAACCTAATTTGTGTTCCCTTAGCATCTAACTGAATATATACTCAAATACACAAAGATGTCAAAATGTATCATGACCCTCCCACTTTGATGTGGCTCCACTTTTAATCCAATGCAAGTTACATGTCATGCCTGATCATTGATAATACTTCCATTACTGTGATTTAGAAATAATGGTAATATGATGTTCCTTTTTAGTCTCCTATAAGAGTCTCTTGCTCATAGGGATGTGGTCCATTATATAATCTTATATAAGAATTGGACTTTAATACCAAAAATTACCATCTTGTTCTTAGGAAGATAAACCAAACCACCCTTAGAACTTTTGGGAGCACCAACAAAAGAAACACTTATGTCCTTGATTCCAAATTCTTTGGGTCCTTCCACAACAGGTGTTAGGAACACCCAAATATAAACATATAATAGAGTGGAATTGCTTCCGTTCCACAATTATATGGGAGATTAAGAGGCCGATGTTGATGGAACTAAGTTCATAATGTAAATTTTTATCTTTAATGGAAAATTCCAATGAGAATGTTGATGCCCAAAATAACTCACTAAGTACCTTATCCTATTTAAAATGGTCATATATATTCTTTTTTCTACTCCATTCTATAATGAAATACCTAATGCAAAATATTGGGATTTAATTCCCACCCCTCATACATGATTCCAAAACTCTCCTAAAAGTTACATACCACATGACCAGATTGTAGATTTAGATTAGTTTACCATGCCTACGCTCCACCTTATTTAACTGATCAAATGACTCATACTCATATTTGTGGTGGGTAAGGTCAACATATCCATACCTTAAGTAATAATCAATGAACATGATGAAGTACCCATAACAAACTCTTTTTTGGATTGTCATAGGACCACATAAATTGTGACGAACCAATTACGACACATCTTTGTCTCTATAGCTTGTGGTCGTGAAAGTCCTCTTAGTCATTTTACCTTCTAAACATGATTAATAAACCTGATGTTCCTCCAATTATAATGAACTCAATTTTCCAATTTTTACCAGTCTTTGAATTCTTTTTAGATTAAAATGATTTAGGCATGAGTGACAAATATATGCTTGGTTCAACTAAGGATAAAAGTTTCTTTTTAATGATTGTCCATTAGAATTATTCACTTCACTATTTAGAAGTATTGGTGAGATAAGAATTATAATGTATAAATTATTTTTGAATGTACCAAAATAGAGAACAAACTTGCCACTTTTGACAAAGACACATTTATCAAAAACTAGTTAAATAATTTTTCAAAATTAACTTAGAAATCGAAAAAAATCTCCTAAAACATGGAACAAAAAATAGTTTTCCAACATTATCCTTTTATCTCCACTAAAATCTAAAACTAGATGACCTACTGCTAATACTATTTCCATATTATTATTGCCCATTATATGAACATCTCTCCTTTTAGTAGTTTCCCAATTACATGGAATCTTACAACGAGTTGGAAACTTGATTTGTGGTTACTAAATCCACGCACTAAGTTCTTGTAGACCTGTCTATAAATCATGTTTCTACTTTAATATGTATCATAGTAGAATTAAAATAATGTTCACATAATCATACATAATTAAACGTACTCTTCGATAACAACCTTATGAACAGTTAAATAACTTCAAAAATATAAATTATATAAGATGTTTAGCATAATATTTAATCAAAATACACAAAGATGTAATAAATACGTTTGGATTTTCTAAATATCTCAATAAAAATAGGTAAAAAATATGAAAAACTCAAATGTGCAAATATATATATATATAAAGATTATACGATGATTCACCTTTCACTCTAATGAATGGCAATCATTTGATTTGAAGCCTAAGTAACCTCAAAGATAACTGCATCTACAAATTTTTAAAGACTTTGTGAAGATATCGACTAATCGTGAAGATATCGACTTTGTGAAGATATCTTCTCTGTGAAGATATCGACTTTGTGAAGATATCGACAAATTTTTAAGTAATAATCAATGAACATGATTTGAATGGCAATCAAGGGATGTAGTTTATGCTAAAGACATTTTTTTTCTAACGGATCCTTAATGAAGAGATATCTTAACTCGATAAGTTTTATTTTAGAATATTTCACCAAGTTCTTAAAAATCTCAATTACTCTCATGTTATTGCAATAGAGGTCCGTCTTTCCTTGCTCTAACCCGTAGTCATTTACTATTTTCTTCATCGAAAGAAATTGAGTGAAAACTGCCCACAGTAGTGTATTAGGCTTTGTCTATGGACTATATTATCGAATTTCGTTTATTTAAAATCCAAGAGACCATAAACGTGCCAAAGAAGAAAAATCCACCCCACGTGATCTTCTGATTAATGGCATAACCCGCTCAATTAGAATCTTAATATGAGTAAAGTGAGTCGTTTATACCATAGAGATATCACAATGCAATCATTTTAGATCTATTTACATAATAAATAATCCTTTTACTGCTTGTAAATGTGATTTAATAGGTTTCGTTTGCTACAAAGTACACACTCCTACACTATATGGCATATTGGTATGGCTAACGAGAAGGTAGATTAAACTACCAATAATGATCGTATACAAATTCTCTTCAACATATTTCCCACTCTCATTATTGGTTAATTTGTAATCAGTTCACATAGGCGTGTTCACATGCTTAGCCTATTCCATGCCAAACATTTGACCAACTCCTTAACATGCTTTCGTTGGGATATAAAATTCCATTTTGTTGTTTGTTTCACCAGTAAGCCAAGGAAACATGTTAAATCACACACCATGCTCATTTTATACTCATTTTTCATCTCCTCCAAAAATCTATGAGCATATTTTCCTAATTATTGACATAAACATAATATCATCCCCATAAATTTGAGCTACAAAGATATGATCCCTATCTTTTCTCACAAAGAGTGACATATCCACTCTTCCTCTTATAAAACCACTTTTCAAGATATAAGCAGTTAACCTTTCATACCATGCTTTAAGATCTAGTTTGAGACCATATAAGGCTTTATGGATCCTCAATACATGATTAGGAAATTTAGGGTCTTTAAAACCCTTGGGTTGTTCCATGTAAACCTATTCATTTAAAACCTCATCACGAAAAATCTTGTCATCCATTTATTTATCTAGAATTTCATATAACACACAATGGCCAAAAAAATTCTAATACTATCTAACCTTGAAATGGGTATCGAGAAAATAACTTGGGATTTCCATTTAAAATGCAAAAAAATTTCAACCCTAAAGTCCTTTGATTAATCATGCATTAAAAAAAAAATAAGAACTAGATTTAAAAATTACACCTAGGGTTTCAAGAATTTATACCATAGAAATTCTTATTGTGATTCGTATTAGGATAAATTGTTTGATTATGTGTATGATGTTGCTTTCCATCCAAGGTCTCCAGAAACCTTCTTAACCTTCTTTAAATTTTGAATCTTCTATTGTATGATCCTCCTTAAATCTGGGTAGGAGCGTGGGTAGCTTTTTGAGATAAAAACCCGTCATTATGAGTGAGATATGGTGGTCTCTCTCCGGGCCTCTTCAAAAACATGTGAATAATGTTTTCTTTTACCCCTATTAAACCCTAAAAATAAATCCCCTTTCGACACCTTTATATACGAGTACAAAAGGTGGGCTTGGGTGAAACTGGTTTTTTTAGAGTGTGGGCCTAACTACTTGGGTATATGGACTACACTAGGAACCCAAGACAAATAATTAAATTGGATTCTAAATAAATACTCAAAAATCCCAAATTACTATTACCATAATATATTTTCTTTCTTTATTTAATCATAATTAATTCCACTTACTAGTTATGACTGCACTACAATTTATTCATCTTAGAAATTATTCGAATATACTGAGGTCTTATTTGCAAAGTTAATTATGGTACACAACATGATTTCCAGCATTAAGCTTTCGACACCCGCCTGGTCAAATTAATTTACTGTTAATCGACTTTAACCAATATCTAATCAATATCCATAATTCTCAGACTCAGCTTAGTTTTCAACTTCACAGGATTACAAATATTCCACTGTTCAGGTTTACTGGTGGAAACAAATCGTGTAATTTTATCAGAGGGTTATCATAATCCAAGGTATCCCTGGACATCGATTCCTTTGAATTAAGATCTTAGAACTACTCATAAATCTGTCACTAAATATGCGGGGATTATTTGATTAAATTTAAAATTGAATGTCACCCATAGTAATAAAAGCGAAAACTGCATAAGCATTTCAATCCTCATAATTTCGGGGATTTAGAATGTATGAACCTTTTACAAATTTTGTGAGATTGCCTAAGTCTAAAATAGATAACCCTTAGACTCAAATCTCATGGGTGGTCCCGTTTAATACATTCCTAAGATGTACCAATCACAGTCCTCTATTGAACTATCATATAATTTCTCGAACCATCACACCGGTTACCCATAGTTTGAGATAAACTACTAGGATTTCATCACAACCATTCTGAAAGAATGTCAAGTTCCAATCTAGGTTGTGACGTTTTCAATAGTGATAGAATTAAAATTCCAATATCCTTGTCATTAAATCAAAATCGCATCACTGAAATTCCTACTAAGCTCTATTGACAGATATTAATATGAAACAATATATTTAAACAAACATAGGGCATTATCGTAACCATAATTTTTATTTCAAAATGAAATGACACATGTGTACTTAAAAGTAATCTTCATACAAGGTTTTAAGAATAAAAACCCAACAATGTCCCACTTAGTCTTAAAGCCATGTATCCAACTCCCAGCCCATTATACGACAGTTTGCTACCAATCGGTAGAGGAATAACTGAGTACTATCCGATATAACCTTGGTCATAAACTAATCACCCACTCCATTAGAACTCTTTGACAAGGTGAAGCCTACTCTTAATGTGCTTAACCCTTTTATGGGATACGATCTCTATTGAACTTGCAATCGCACCGATACAAACACTAAAATTTAATAGTTAATTTCATTTGAAGGAACCTCACTCAAGTTACTTAGGAAGTAACCGAGCCATATATCATCTTTAGTTATATCCGAAGTGACAACTTTGGAATCCCTGGTGGAGTTAGCAATCCAAGATTATTCATACTCCTCCAACTTATACCTCAATCTCCTTGGGTAACACATTCCAAGGTACACAAATTAGAATCGTTATTTGACTAAAAATACGTCTTTGTGCCTTAAAGGTACAAGACTATTAGACAAAATCTAATGACTATCCCAAAGGCATATCGAATTTCAGTCTTTGGACATAATACATAGCACTCATGAGGTTGCCCCTCACCTAAACATTAGGTGTAGTCCTCATTCTTTACATCTAATCAAGTGTACTAAGACATTGATTTCCAAATAGAATAATTTCAAACATGAAAAGAATCTTTTTTCATGGAATCCTAATGATACTCATGTGTACGCAATATTGATATAATTTACTTAGGATAAGTCCACCATCCTTTGTAATCTATCGAATGAAAGCTTGATGAAAAAACTGTGCTTGGCTAGCCCTAAGTACTTTATATCGAAAATACGAACAACCACACTCCTATGTAATACTGAACTCCCAACTCCTTCCTAATTAGACAAATATTATCCACAAATTTTTACTTAGAAACACCACCACATTTCTATCATACTTCTTGTACTAACAAGTGTTATTCCGGTTTTGATCAAAATCAAAACTTGATTACCTGATCAAACCAATTGACCCAAGACATTGATATCATCTTAAATTCATAAAAAGGATGATAAAATAGTATATCACTTTTCCTTTCCTGACTTTTTACTATGTACACTTTAAGATAATCATTAAAGAATATAGTTTGGGCATTACAAGAATCCCGTCATACTTTAACATGGCTATCGCGAGAAAGTTTTCTCATAGTCAATCCCTATCATTATGAGTAAACCCTTTTGCAAGACGTCTTAAAAGTTTGCACCTTCCTATCCATCTATCTTTTAACTTCTTGTAGGTGAATTTGTGACTGATGGGTTTGACCTCATCAACAACTATACAAGCCCTAAAACTCGATTCCAATACATCAAATCTTGTTAGTATCCATAGTCATAAGTCAAAGCAAACATCCTTATCTTGGAATGTCTCATTATAGTTCTCGAGATTCGGTTCGTGTTTTCTTGGGATCATATTTAAATGATCACTCCAAACACTAACGATTTAGCATGACTCTTGATAATCCAAATATGATGCGGCACCACTTGCTATCCATTATATGTTACATGTATATCTAAATCATCCATAATGCTCACACTACGATATGGTAGTGTACGGGTGGTCTATTATCGACATTGGGTCGTATTTCATTCTGTACGGGTGATCTAACAACATTAGTAATATGGTGTTCCATTATATTTTGTAAGTCTAACTCACACTTGGGCACGTGGTTTATTACATAATCCTCTTTCAAGAACTCAGTATTAATGCAATCAATGACCTTCTTGTCTTTAGGAGTATAAGATATACTACCTTTGTAACTGTTAATGTCTAAAATTGGTATTAAGATATTTTTAAATCTTATCTAGTGAATAACAATAATAAGTTATAAAAAATATAAAATAAGACAGTTTAAATCTTGAGATAGATGAGAGATAAAGAATGAGACAAAAGGTTTAACGAGATTCAGCCCAATGAGGTGCCTACATCCATAAGAGTAAAGCTAGTTTGTATTAGGGCAGGGTACAAGCTCTCACGAATCTCTTTAAGGTTTAGCATATGCCGTTTTCTTCCTTCCCCAGCTATTGAGTATGGTGTGCTATTTATACTAGGAGTAGGAAGAAGAATAGGTGGAACGCCTTCATAAGTCATCCACTTGCACCTTTTTACATTCTTGATGAAAAATATTGATGAGCTATTCGCTAATAGGCAAGACATTTAACCCGCGTGCATATATATAAAGAGACTCTATGTTTTCTCACCTGTATCTGACATGTATGCCTTGATAGTCTGACTTGTTGATGGTCGACCATCTTATCGGACACGAGAGAATATTCAGTCGACCAAGTTGACAACGCCCAAATGAGTATTTCATGATGATAGGTGTCACAATTTTGTTAGTCTATGCCATACTTTGAATTTATGGTATAATAAAATCCCCCAATACTTTATTCTTGATTGGAGGGATAATTGCCTGGTGGAGTGAAGGGATGGAGTATTAAAAAGTAGGTGATGGTAGGTCCTTGGAAACTTGGTTATAAGCCTTCAATGGTGGTTTTGGTATATCGAGGTGCTTGGTCGGCAACCGATCTTAAAAGTTTTCATTTCTGGGAAATATTTTATTTCTTGAGGCAATAGTAAATTTATAAATAAGAGCAAGAATCGCAAAACGTCTGGGGTACGCCGGTAATAAAAGTTGTTGGGTAATGGACCACCATCAAATTGAAATGGTACATACTTTTAATCATACCAATTTCGTGCAACTGATGGGACACCATTAAGCTTATAAAGTGTCATTTTCCTCCTTCATTCACTTTACCATTTATTCAAAATCTCTTTTAACTTTTCCAAGTCTTTATTGCCATTTGTGAGAACTGTATTCTTTCTTAAGAGTTGTGTTCCTCCCTTTTCACTATAAGAACTTCTCATTCTCTATATATCTTTAGTAGTTCTTTGTTGAAAATATAGTCCCCGTGAGTAAAAACTGAGTTATTGGTTGGTCCTTGTGACCTTTATGCTTTAGCGAAAGGGCCATTGGTTATCTTATTGCTGAATGTGGGGCAGCTTTCCTCCTAATCGTTATTTCTTAAATTTTGCAACACTTTGATGTAGTTCCTGCCCAAGTTGCCTCAAATACTTGGAGGGTCATTAATGGGGTTTACCACATTAATGAACAATACAGGACAAATATTAGGATAAAAGAGTTAATGTACTGCTACAATCCGGGTACCACGAACGAGAACATTCATTATTTGAAGACAAAATAATCCAACAAGACCCTAGTCATTAATCTACCGAATTCCAATAAAGATTATTCTGTATGATTGTAAAGTATTAGCAGTTTGCCCCTCTTCCCAAGGGCGAGGTGTACAATGGCACTAGGTACCCTTAGGAAGGCCAAAAAATAGGTCGGGACACATACACACACACACAACTTGAATATTTTTCCTTTTGCCTTTTTCCTTTATTTCTATAGATGAATATGTATCTTCATTTTCTATTTTGCAGAGAAGAGTAAGAAAAAGATTTATCATATTTCCAAAGTCAATTTTTCTGACTTAGAACTTGTCTGGTCAATTCAACGGAGAATTGGTGCTAAAGATCATCCCCGCTTGGCTACCTTCTTACTTGACTATCGGAGATCTATCACATCCTTTATGGATAGACCAACTAAGGATATACCCTCAGACTCCATCATCTTGGATGACCATGCCTCATCCTCCTATGATACCTCAGGGTCTGGTTCTGAGTCCTCCCATCGAGCATTTCTTAACAGAGATCACTTCATCATCCTTTGAGCCCCTGGATGTAGTTGTAGTGCTGAGAAACATTAGTTTTTTAGATATGGTGAAAGGAAATATCCCCAACCTCCTCATCGAAGCCGATCGCCTCCCTCAACGAGAAAAAAGACTAAAGTTGGGGGTCCTAATTAACATGTCCTCTTGGACACCTTCATGACGAAGGACTACGAGCCTCCATCTAAGAGGTTAATGAGGGATCTAAATGCTCCTAAGGAGTCAATAGGAAAGATTCCCGTTGATAAAGGAAAGAGTATTGATCAATCGGTTGCAGTTAATATTGATCTTGATCACGAGCTGATAGGAGATGGAGTTCTTTAAGTCGATGAAGAGGTTGTATCTTATCCCTCTTATTCAAGGATGGTGGATTGGGCTAATCATAATTTGAACCTTATAAGTGGATTCCACGATATTGTTACCATACTTCTTTCATTCCTTCTTTTAATTTCCTTTTCTGGATGTTTGTGCTGTAATTCCTAATTGATTATGACCAACTTCTGAGGAGGAATGACAAATTAAAATAGTCCTCTTCTAACATGGAGTCAACCTTCAAAGGCATGCTCAAGTACCTGGAAGAAGAATATTGAAGAGAAGGTTAGGTTGTTAGAGCAATAGAAGTTTTTATCGAACTAACCTGCGACCACTACCAAAAATGAAGCAGATGACGTTAATTTGGTCGCTGACCAAGCAAAATTCATCTGATAGAGGCAAAGGCTTAGGTTTCTAAGGATAGGGAGGATGACTTCACCAGGGGTTGGGATAATTCTTTCTCTAATGCTGCTATGCAGATTGAGTATATGAAGAAATCATCTTTCAAAGAAGGTCGGGATGCTGCCCTCGCTAAGGTTAGTATTATAGAGGGATCACATCTCTTTCTATTGCACAATCCTAACACTCCTCCTCAGATAAAAGAGGAGATGTATGATGAGGAGGAGGTCAGTGAGTCTGTGGACACTGAGTTGTTGGTTTGCATTGAGCGAACGGAGGATAAGGTCACAATGAATAAGGAGAAGGTGGGAGATGGATCCCAATATCTTTAGGAGTCTGATGCTTTTTCTTTCTATTTTCTTTTTGAATTTTTGCGTTATGAATGCAACATCCTGATGTAAATCCCGTTTATATTTCAATAAAATGAAGTTTTATTCTCCACATCATTATCTTGGGTAAATTATTGTAAGTCTTCTTTGTTTGGCTTCTACTTATATCCAACCATTTATTTTTTAGTTTAACACCAGATTGGATTATTTGGTCACCACTCAGAATGACCTTCAACAAAGACTCAACCAGTTATTCGGTGCTAGTTATGAAGGGATGGACGGGAGGATCTTAAGGAATTACTCGTCCAATGTGTATTAGATCAAGCCAAGGATTCCTATCTATGTCCGCATCAGCTTTTTCATCAAATAGTGGCGAACAATGTTGCATATCATGAAATGATTCTTAATCTCCACCGAAGTGATAAGGAAACAGTAACACTTCTTTCCACCGATTATGAGAAGAAGTTTGTTGACTTGCAAGGGAGTATTGAATATGATATGAAGTTTCTTTTGTTATCTTTGACTTATTCTAAGAAGGAATTTGTCTTCAAATCAGAGCTGAGGAATGACAACGAAGTTGCCAAGTTACTCGATCAAGACAACAATTCATTGCGTATTGAGGTTGAGGGCCTTAAGAATCCAATATAGTAACACCTCGTGATTTTTGAACTGTAAAAATCATTGTTAAATTAAAAAATTTAGAATTTTTTTTTTTGGAATCTATTACATTTTGGTATGAAACAAATGTTGGTTTTTAGATATAAAAATAAGGTTTTAAGTGGAATTTAAATCGGTATTAAAATTTCGAAATTATAAATTTTTGTATAAAAATTGAGGGGGGATCCGACCTAAGAAGCAAAAAAAATAATAATATTCGACCGTCCGATCGAGCTGAATTTTTTCTCGCCTTTAGCTACAACATATTAAAATTTCAGCCAATTCCAATGGTCCAATTGTCCGTAATATTTTTTTTAATAGTTGTGTTTGATTAGGACTCAAATTTGTTTTGGTACATAAACATAAAATGACGAGTTTAGGACTTTTAAAACACATTTTAGCCTTCTAAAAAATCAGTAGCCTCCTATAATTTCATTCCCTCTCATCTACAAAATCTAAACCCCATTGAACACAACTTTTAACCCAAGTTTTGAAAATCTAAATCAAGTTTTCTCAAGATTGTTCAAGAACAAGTCTTTATCAATTTTTCAGGAGGAACGCAACCTACTAATTAGAATTTTCAACCAACTTTTCTTCAGGTATGAATATCTCTATTCTCTCTCTTTAACATTATGCATTTTAGATGTCACCTAAACATTAATTTATATGTTTTTCTCAAAATTAATTAATAACCTAATTAGGGAATGTAAAAACTAATTTGGGACTATTTTTTGGAAAATTCTTAATTTGAATTAAAACTCATAACCCTTGTGTGCTTAGGATAGAGATTTTTTTTTTAATTTTGGGGGTAGGTTCGCATGTAAAAAATCATTGTTGCGCTATATAAATAAACAGGGACTCATGAAATTATATGAGATTATGTAAGTATGATAAAAATAAATTATTGTGGTGTGCTCCTTAAATTTGCATGACGTTGAAATCATAAATTGTTGAATAAAATTATTGTGTTAATTACGACGATGAATTCAAAATTAAATTGAGGATTAATTGTGATTATATGAGAATTGTGTACTTGTTGATAAATGGGATTGTATGACTTATCGTTTCGACTATAACTATCATTGTAGGGGACGACGGGATTTTTGGGTAGATGCTCTCACCTTTATTTTAGGAATACTTTCTAGGTATGGGATTAGTGGGTATGCCTTGGCTACGGTCAACACTTTCTAGGTATGGGACTAGTTAGTGTAGAATTTTACGGATAGGATATTCTAGGGTGGGGCTGATTTAGCCTAGGCGTGAGACTAGGAAGAAATAATTGGTAGAAATTCATCCTACAAAATAGGAGAGGACGTATTTGTGTTTTGGAGACCTATGGGTATGGGATTAGGGGTAGGTTTGAGAATTTATGCTCTATAATAGGGTGGGGATAAAATAAAATAATGAGTAAATGAGATGATGAGAAAATAAAAAATTGAGAATTAATACCTAAGATAATAAAAGGGTATATAAATGGAGTTGTGGTGAGAGTATATGCAGGGCTGACAGTTAAACGAGCCGACTGGCTATAGCGATGTGGATGTGTGTGGCGTCACGAGTATGTGCGGGCTAACAATTAAACGGGCTTAGGGGCTATAATGACGTGTCGTGCATGGAACCTCACGAGTATGTGCAGAACTGACAGAATACGGGTTGACTGGCTATAGTGAGGGAAATAGGTGTGATGTGTAGAACTCTAAGTGTGCCAAGAGTTTGTGCAGGGACGATAAGGGGTCGACTGTCCATATTGGTGTCGCATGAATTAAAATAATTAATTAATTAAAATGAGTAAGGATAAGAATAATATTGTAAATGATGATAATAATGGAATATTTGGGGTTTACACTTTAGGGTGCATTAGTCGTATGGTAGATAGTGGTAGTTTATGTTTATTCGCATGTTAATTAATTTTCTCGTTTAAATTAAAATATTCTAGTGTGGTATATATTATGTATAATGCTATTGTCTGGGTTCACGGACCATAATTGGGGAGAGTAGCTTGTATTCATGCGGTGGGCTCGGACCCATTGCGTTGACTAACATTTCAGGTTTAGCGCTGGAGTAGTTGCAAAGGAGTAATTAGAGATTTTAAAGGTGCATCCGGATTTTATTTTAGATGATCAGTAGTTAGATTTATTTATTTTACTTTCTGTCGCACTTTTATTATGAGACTTTATTTATGGATTTGGTGGGCCACTCATTTCCACAGTTGTTATTTATAGTTGGATCATTTTATTCGGATTTATATTTATTGGAGATTGGATTTATTTGGAGATTAGCATTGTGATGGATTTATTTATTGCATGAATGGTTATGATTATAGGATCAATTTAATTATTATCTTGTGAAATTAATTTGTATAAGTCTCATATCTGTGACATGCTAAGAATGATTACTTATTTAGTGACGCTGACGTAGTTTGGTGGCGACAGCTGGCCACCTCACTTGTCAGATTGTGCGGTGTGTTACAAATATCTGTCGATATGAATGAAGGTGCTTCTTTCTGGAAATAAGAGAACTTCCGTTTGAAGGAAGAATTGGAGAAACTAAAGAAGTCTAAGGGCAAAGTTAAGTCCTTTCAATAACTAGTTAGGACCCCTCAGTTAGTGGAGGAAGAAATAACCAATAAGACATTGTTCGATCAGGTAATCGTTATGTAGAATCAGTTGGCAACCATCAAAATGTTGAATGAAAAGGGGGACCGCCTCACCTATTAATTTTACAAGCAACCCCAAACAGTCTGGATGGATGGTTATGACGATTACCTCATTCACATGAGCGCAAAACTAGATCGTGCCTACAAGGTCGGCTATAAACATGGTTGGATCAATGCCTTGAATATAATGAAAATGCCACAAGATAGCGAATTATGGTAATGGTATGACCCAGGGTGTATGGAATTTCCAAACCCTCCTTTTAAATTGGACGAGTCATGGATTCCTTTAGATGTTATTTCAGTGAGGTTAATAAAAAAAATATCTCAGAGATTATGGGCTTCATGGGGATAATGAATTTAGTCGACCATTGCATTTAACGAACATGGCAAGTTCGAATAGCCAGGAAAGACTTAGGGATCTGAGTATGATTATTACCCTTTATGCCCTGGATGCTCCTCCAATTGGTGTTAAGTTGAAAAGAAATTTCATTTCATGTGATTATTAATAATACTTCCTCAAAAGTTTTGCATTCCAAGGGTTCTTGAACTATTTCCCTTCTAGTGTTTTAATTCTGTAAGTCCCTGGTCGGATAAAAACAAAAGTTCAATCTGGACCATGATAATTGGGCTTTAACTTGTTTCCTTTTTAGAGTACTTTCTTTAGTACATAGCCTCCTTATTTTAGATTACTCGACTTCATTCTTATGTTATAAAATAGAGCAGTCCTCTATTGGTACGGTGCCACCCGAAGTGTTGCGTTCTCTTTGACCTCTTACACGAGGTATAAATATAATCTTTTCATGAGGTCACTCTTCGATGAGTCAAAATTAAGGACCCGGTGACTTGGAAGTCCAATTTTTATTGGGACCACCGCTTATATTCCTAAAGCTAACATGCAGGGGTTTCGTCGGCAGTTATTCTCGGCGTTGTCCCCTATGCCCAGAGTACACTTTGGAGCTCATTAATCCAGTTTCCTTTGGCATCTTCTAATATCTTATTTATTCAATTGAGCAAAGTTTTGTTAGTTACTTCTATTTTCCCATTGCACAGTGGATGGCTAGATGCGGAATGTAGTTTATAGATTTTTGAGTGAACATAATAGTCTTTAAATTCCTAATTATCAAATTGTGTGCCAAGATCAGTGATGAGGGCATATGGCATATCACAATAACAAATGGCATTATTCCAAATGAAATGAAATACCTTTCTATACAAAATTTCCACTAAAGGTTCTGCCTCCACCCATTTAATGAAGTAGTCAACTGGAATGACAATGTACTTGAGCGTTTCTCTTATTTTTAGTAGGGGCTGACCAAGTCAATACATCACATGGAGAAGGGACAAGGGGATGTGATCGGTGCGAGTTAATCCCTTGGTCTTCTATAAATTACGAAGTATTTTTGGCACTTATCACATCGCCTATCGTAGTCCGCGCAATCTTGTTTCATTGTAGGCCATAGGTAGACTTGCGTGGATACTCACTTGATCAATGGCCTTGTTGCTGAGTGTACTCACATGAACTTCATGTATCCCCTTTACTAAGCTACCACCTCATCCGGATGGTTACATATGGGTAAAGAAATGATGAACCCTCTCCTATATAAGAGTTCTCCTTCCAAAACACACCTCGTTGGTAAATTTAACTATTTTTTTATACGCATCACACAATTGGATAGTTTATTAGGTCTTTCCATGTTATATGCCACAGAGGATGATAATGCAACATTATGTTTGTGTTTTCTAGCCCCAAGTGTGACAATGAACTGAATAATATAAATACTTTCATATAAATACTTTCAATGTTTTATTGTTTCCTATTAAGTATAAATAGTTTCTACCCAACATTTGTCCTACTACAAACAACTACAAAAATATAACCATGAACACTAAACAAATAACACCAATACCAACATGAACAATAAACTAATAAAAGGGATATACTTGGCTTTTGAGTGTGGTTTTGGTTTTTGGATTTAAGGTTTAGTAATTATGTTTCAAGGATTAGGGTTTATGTTTTTGGGTTTAGGATCTAAGGTTTAGTATTTAGGGTTTAAGGATTAGGGTTTATGTTTTTGTGTCCTGCTTTAGGTAACGTTGAGAGGCTTGGAATAGGTATGATGGTGCGTCCACTTCCCATGTTGCACTCGAGATGGTTCTTGACCCTAAAATGTAAAACCTAAACACTAAACCCTATAGCAAAAACTAAATCCATAAATAAAAAAATATTTTTTCCTCTTATTGCTCCTGCGAATTTGTAGTCAAGTAAGCTTGATGTGTATAATCCGAGACTTGGAAAGAATGATCCTAACGATAGTAGTATGTGTGGGAATTGGTGGTGGTGGGGAGGGGGTAAACATTGATAGTGGACCTATTAGCTATCAATACTATGGGCACGATATGTTCACATGCTTCAGTGGTGAGTACAGTGTGAACCAATGATTGTGGACATGCATGGGGAGGTCCTCTAACCTCCTTAGGGTCTATTGGCACAATACCCTTTTCTAAGTAATTTCATATTGGATCCATCCAGGATGGTCCCAAGTCCAATTCAATTATCCTGGTACTTTGTTGGTCTATACTCCGATGCATGAGTATTTCAATTGGAATCGTTCAACTGAGCTTTGTTCTGGTGGCGAATAACAGTTAATCAAGTGCATCTTCTCGGGCATTATCATCCCTAAGGATTCTGATCACTTTTACTGCTAGGAACATTGATATAATCTTTTGTGTTTTAGCCAGGTATTTTTCCACGGACTCCTCTTTTGCCATATAAACTCCTAGTACTTAGATCACTATCAGTGGATAATCACTATATGGCTGTATTTGCTCGGCATCAAGAGATAAATCTAGGCCAAACCCTTCTATGAGTGCTTCATAGTCTGTTTTATTATTAGAGGCCTCAAATTGGAATTGCAGGTCATATTCTAAGTCAATATTATCGAGTGTGGTGATTATCAAGCCTGCTCCACTGTTAGAGGCACATGGTGAACTGTCTATGTACATCTACTAAAAAGGAGGGTCTTCTTTGAAATCTCTTTCTTCCAGGGTCCCATAATCGAACAATTTTATGTCACTTCAGATTGTGAGAAACTTCCTCTTATTTAGCTGATGATTCTAGTATATCATTGAGCTGATCAACTGGATTGATGGTCAAAAGATAAGCTAGATTGATGGTCAGAATATCTCCCATAGGAGTATGCTCGTCTAGTTTAAGTGGTGAGTTCTATTCCAAATAAGTTTGCTCTTTTAGTGAAGATGAGTTCTCTTTTGTTGATGTATGTTTTGTCTTTTCCTTCAGCGAGCTCCCTTCCTTAATAGTTTACTCGACAAGTTTTCTTCATATGTGAATTTAACAATAGAATCAACCACTTCTTGGCCTTTGATCTCCGTTATTTGCTCGTATTATATGCCATACTCTCCTAATTATACAACCCAAGCCATTAGTCTACCTGATTTCCCAAGTTTATGAATAGCTTGTCATATTGGTAAGTCTGTATAGACTAAAATGGCGTGGGCTTGTAAATATGGATTCATTCTTCAGAAAGCCTTAATTATGGATAAAACTAGTTTCTCCAGCCTTGGATATTGGATATCCATCCCTTGGTATGTTTTTTTTGTATAGTAAATAGGTTTTCACCCCATTTTCTAATCGGACCAATGTCGAGTTAACTACTGATTCAGATACAACTAAATGCAAGTACAGTTTCTCTCCCATGGTAGGTTTTGAGAATAAGGGTGAGAATCCCATATGTTTATTTAATTTTAAAAATGCAACTTCACATTCCTCGTTCCATTCAAATAACTTTCGCAATACCTTAAAGAAAGGAAGGCATCTGTCGGTAGAGCTCAAAAGGAATTGATCTAGAATTACTACCCTGCCTATTAACTTTTGCATGTCCTTCTAGTTTGTTGTATACTGCATGTTGATCAACACTTGGATTTTATCTGGATGTTTTTAAATACCTCTTTGGTTTATTATAAAGCCGAAGAACATTCCTTCCCGTACTCCAAATACACCTTTTGCTAGGTTGAGCTTCATTTTGTGCTTTTCCAACTGGTCAAACTTCTGACCCAAGTCTTTGATATGGTCAACATATATCTTGATCTTCGTGAGCATGTTGTCTATGTATACCTCCATGTTTGTTCTAATATGTTCTTTAAACACTTTGTTCACTAAACTTTGGTACGTTGCCCCAACATTCTTGAGCCAAAAAGGCATGACATTGTAATAATAAGTACCTCGGCTAATTATTAATGAAGTCTTTTCCTTATCTTCTAGTTTTATCTTGATTTGATTATAACCTAAGTATGCATCCATGAAAATTAGTAGTTCATGCCCGACAGTAGCATCGACCAATTTATCAATCCTTACTAAAGGATAATGGTCTTTTGGGTAGGCTTTGTTCAAATCCGTGAAGTCAACACACGTATGCCCTTTGTTATTATTCTTTCTAACCAACACTACATTAGATAGCCATTATGGGTACTTGACATCCTCAACTAAGCTTGCTTTATGTAACTTATCCACTTCCTCTTTTATGGCCATGTTCTTTTCCTGTCTGAAGCCACATCGCTTTTGTTTAATCGGATTGGCATCTTTGACTATGTTAAGTTAATAACACGTGAACTCTGGATCAATTTTCGTCATATCCTCATAACTCCATGCAAAAACATTATTTCTTTGCCTAAGAAAATCCACCAACTCCTTTATGATGATAGGGTCTAGTGATGGATCGATTTGTGTTGTTTTCTTCGGGTGTTCATCATCCTGGATAATTAATTCTACCTCTTCCACAACTTTCCCTTTAACCAGGTTTGCCTCTTTGTTCAGATCCAGTGTTTCTATCTGATAGGTAGTGATAAGTTTCTTTTGTTCCTCCTGGTCGGCTGAAGTGTAGTAGCACTCTCTAGCTTTAATTTGATTCCCTTTGACCACGCTGACACTATAATGGGTGGGGAACTTAAACACTGGTGTACAATAGAAGGCACTACTTTGAATTTTATCAATCTAACTCTACTAAGGAAAATATCATATGCTCGATTGACGTCATTGTTTAGGATGAAGAAACGAATCTTCTCAGTACAACAAGTTGACCATGTACCAATCACAGCATCTAGAATAACTGTTCCCAAAGGATACACCATTTCTCCTGAGAAACCAATGAGGGGTCTGTGGTAGGCCTCAAGTTTTCTATCTTATAGTCCTAAACCTCTTAAACAGTTGTAGAACAAGACATGAGTCGAACTACCATTGTTGATCGAGACTCTAGCCACCTTTGCTTCGTAGACCATCATCGTGATAACTAGGGGGTCATCATGAGGATAAAGCATCATATACATATCATCTTTGGAGAATTACAACACCAAATGATCCTTGTTTACTTTCCTTAGACGGGTATCTACATCACCAACTAATTTGATCTCCTTAATATAAGCATGGGCTTTTGCTTAATTGAGGTAGGATTTCCTCTCCGCTATTTCGTCTCCTCTGCCAGCGTAACCCCCTACAAAATTTAAAAGAGATCATTTTTACCTCACGCACAGGTTCCTTAAGTCTCCTCGACATGTTTGGGTTGTCTTTATAATCATCGCCCCTACCTCTTTTCTTGCCGTCTCCTCTTATACAAGGGGATTATGACCATCTCCTAGGTTCTTGCTCATTCGCATGATATGTTCGGCCTCCCTTGTCCACGAACTTTGATAGTTTTCCTCTTCGGATTAAGTTCTCTATCTTGTTCTTCAGGGCTATGCAGTTGTCGGTGTCATGGTCATGATCTTTATGAAACTCATAATTTTTGCTTTTATCTTTTCGATTCAAATGATATTTTAGCTTTCTAGGACATTTAGGGTCTCTGCTTCCACGAATTTCTTCCAAAATATGATGAACGCCAACGGTTAGAGCAGTGTATTTGTCATATTTATTTCGCTTCTCCACCTTTTTATTTTTCACTCTTTTTTCTCTGAGCTTTTAGTGACATCGATCTTGGATAAGGCTATGTTTTTTTTTTCTGAACTTTCAATTTTTTTAATTTTCGATTCTATTTATTCTGAATTTGGAATAAAATTTTAGTTTGTCGATTTTCGGTTTTTGATTTTTCGGAAAAAATTGGATCGAAAATAAAAAAATAATTATGAATTTTTTTTTTCTAATTTTTTCAATCCGATTTTTTTGAAACTCTACCGATTGTATTTTTTTCGAATTATTTTTTTATTTCCATTTTTTAAAAAAAAAATCCTGATTTTTTAAAACTTTTTCATATCCCACATCGGTTGGGAGGGATGAGGTTTCCAAAGTAGTGCTATATGAAAGGAGATTATCCTTATAACTTCCACTCAAATTAGAAATTGGTCAAATTCTCATGTATTTACATGTTGGGTTAAACTCTTTTCTTTATTTCTTTAAAATGAAATTTCGAGTAATCGAAAATCCTAAATTTTTTTCCAAAATTTTGGATTTTTCAAAATTTTTTGATTTTTATATTATATTTTTGAATTTTGACTTTTCCTTATTTTTGTCGATTTTTTTATTTTTTTTTAATTTATAATTTTTTATGATTTTCCAAAAAATCGGATCAAAAATTGAAATAGTTATTTTATTTCCAAAAAATTTAGAATTTTTTTCGAAGAGGCATTTTTTTATTCTATCCGGCCGAAACACAGGCCTAGTTATGGAGTTGTTGGTCTCTTTAGCAACCATAGCCTCCTCAACATTTATAATTTTACCTGTTTTGTCCAATAGTTCACTCATAGTCTTGGGTGGTTCCTTAGCCACCATAATACAACACTTCGTGTAGCATGGCGCTCATCAAAATAGTGATCACCGTCTTCTCATTATAGTCAATGAACTCTATCTTTTCACTATATATCGGGTGATGTACTCACGAGTGGTCTTTTAAACTCTCTCACGAACACTTAGCTGATGAGCTACCCTTTTAGCTGGCTTAACTCCAAAGAAGAAGTTAGTGACAAACAAATACGCCAAATGCTGAAAGCTAGAGATTTGCTCTCGTGGCAGATTATTGTACCAGATCTATGCTGACCCAGTAATGGTACTAGAGAATGCTCGGCCACACAACTCGTCAGGGACTAAATAAATGTCGGCGATAAATTGGTATTGTTCCACGTGTAGTACTGGATCCATTTTTCCATTATACTTCGGAGTTATCGTGGGTGGCTTAAACTTGACAGGTGTGGGGAAATTCATAATTGAAGGTGTGAAGGGTGATCCCAATACAAAACTCCTATTTAGGGGATTTTTTGACTTGTCCATCTCCCCAAAATAATCCTCCAGTCATTAGATTGAGCCCTTCTCGGGCTGGTCATCTGGATTAGCCTTGGTCAAGATGTTTTTAGTTGCTCGATCATTATTTTGAGCTAAGATATCTTCCTGGGAAGTCGGATAGGCACACACTGATCCTCGTATGCTAATCCTTGACTTGATATATCCTTATCGAAGATATATGTATCTTTTAGGCTCTCCGTTATAACACCCCCTCGCCACTCGGGACCTAGCCGATAAAACATTGAGCCTCTTCTCAGCCTCTCCAAATCGTTTGGCCTTTTCTCGTAGAATGGTTGCTAGTTGTAGCGATCAGTGGTCCTGAGGGATGAGGTGGCTTTTGGGTGATATGATTTGTCATCTATTGATATAGAGTATCTAGATCTGCTTCTTTCTTTTTATGATCCATCATTCACCCTGGAAGGTTTTAGCAACGCTCGTTTTTTATATTATGGTTTCCTGTCTCTGTATGGGGCAGAAGGCAGTACCTCTCCTCTCCTGTTAGAGAGTTCTTTCCCATATGGATTGACATGGTCTGCTATGGATCGACTTTGATCATCCTAGAGTGTCTGAGTCATTTGCTTCACTATTTCCTGCATTGCATCTTGACCTTTGGTTATGCTCATAAAAATTCCTTCTATATCTCCCATTACCAAAGGGTTGGATGGAGAAATTTCTTCATTCTCCTGACCACTTTTTTTATTTTCTTCCATTTCCTATGAGGGAACTGAGAGGTGTATTAAACGAACTTAAATAAGGAACACAACATATGGCTTGTCTGGTCGTTCAAACAGACGATGCCAATTTGTTAATGTTTAATATTAGTATTAAGATATTTTTCAAATCTTATCAAGTGAATACCAATAATAAATTATAACAAATATAAAAGAAGACAGTTTGAATCTTGAGAGGGATAAGAGACAGAGAATGAGACAAAATATTTAACATGGTTCGTCGCAATAAGGTGCCTACATTCGCAAGAGTAAAGATATTTTCTATTAGGATAGGGTACAAGCTCTCAAGAATCTCTATTAGGTTTACTGTATGCCATTTTCATACTCCCCTAACTATGGGGTATATTGTGATAATTATATTAGGAGTAGGAAGAAGAAGATGTGGAATGCTTTTATAAGTCAGGTAGTCATACTTTTTTACATTCTTGGTGACAACCAATGATGAGCTACCTATAGATAGTCGGGATGTTTAACCCACGTGCACATATATAAAGAGAATGTACGTATTCTCTCGGGTATCTCACATGTATGCCTTGATAGTCTGGCTTGTTGATGGTCATCCATCTTGATGACCGTGAGAGAATATTGAGTCAAAAATGTCTAAATAAGTATTTCATGATGACAGGTGTCACAATTTCATTGGTTCATGTCATACTTCAGATTTATGGTACAACAGTAACCTTTGTAATTATGAACAAAGAGACATACCTCTATACTTAATTTAAACTTTCTTGCCTCTATCCGAACAAGCCCTAGAATGATCTTGCACCCACTTCATTGTTCAGTCGGAGTTTAAGATGCCAACTAAGAAGAAACTAACGTAAAATTTATATTCTTGTCACTTACATAAAATCCCAATGAGAATTTTATTGTCCCGAATAACCGACCATGGACACTATCATTTCCAAAAGAGTCTTATCCCTTCCTTTTCTCTACATCATTCTAAAATGGAATCGTAGGTGTAGATAATTGGGATAAAATCTCAACCACCAATAAATGATTCCTGTAAGTATCCTAAGAAGTAAACACCTCTATAATCAGATCGTAGAACTTTGATTAATCTATCTCACCTATACTACACCTTAACCTTTCAAACTTTGAAATAATTAAAAGTTTCATACTTAGGGTATACATACCTTTGAGTAATCATTAAGGAAATCGATAAAGCACCCAAAGTCATCACTTTACAGAATTGTCATCGAACCATACTAATTAAAGTGAACCATTTCCAATGCATCTTTAGCTCTTTAGCATTGGGCCATGAAGGACCCCTTGGTCATTTTACCTTCTAAATGGGATTTAAGATTATAAGTGCCTCCGCTTCTAATACACTTAACTGTCCATTATAAACCATCCTTATAATTCCTTTTAGAACAAAATAACCTAACCATGAGGGACAATATTGTGTTTGGTTCTACAAGGAAACTTCCTCTTTAATGATATGTCCATTAAATTATTCATATAAGTATTTAGCAGTATTGGTGCGACAAAACTTATAACGTATAAATTATTTTCCAATGTACCAGAACAGATAAAAGATAACCAATTGTAACAAAAAAAATTATAAAATCAATCGAATATCTGTTCAAAACCAATTTAGAAAACAAAAACCAACTTCGATAAAAAAAACAGGTACATTAAATAATTTACCTACATTAAACCATAATCCATAAGAATATCCCACCATTAATACCGATTCCTTATTTAATTTCCCAATAACTAGTAACATCTATCTTCAAAGTAATAGCTCGATTACCTAGAACATTTGCAGTGAGTTGTAGTCCTGATTGAGTCTACCTACCATGTCACCATAGATCAAACCACAAATCACACATTTACTTTCTAATAGATAAACCACTACAATGTCCTTTTCCTTACAAAGTAGGGAAAACCCGAACACATTAAAATAAAAGTTATAATTACTTATAGTGAGAATACTCACCTTTCACCTATTTCACTACTACCGAGGAATACGAACCTTCCTGAACACAAATAGTTATACTTGAGACTTAGCCTTATCCTCCTACCTCCTTTTTAGGAGATGAGTAATGCTCTTGTCAAAATAACTAACACCAACCTTTGGGTACCGATGATCCTCACTCCCGAATTATGAAATGGTACTAGGTTTCCCCACCATATCTAATCCAAAGAATCCTTTGTTCTACCAATGATAAAATCATGCTAAGAACATAATTCTCACTTGAGTTTCATCAACCAATCATAGGTCTCCAAAAATTATCATCGTTAAATAATTTAAAATTAAATATGTACATATAAAAATTCTCCGTGGGGGGAGCCGAATACATGTAACACTTAATTTAAAAACAATTGCCAAATATTTTAAAATACCATGATTTCGTGATTAAAACCATACAGGGGGCAGCCTAACTGGCACGAGAAGTTAACCATATTATAATTTTATTAAAATATTGACAAAAATTATGGATTAAAACATATTATCCCTTTAAGTTAGAACAATATCCATTTACATTTCAGTCCATGAAACTTGTTCAGTTTAACCTTTAAGACTAAAACAATGAGAAAATGTTGAATTCATTTTTAAAATCTTAGAATCATGAAATTTAAAAAATTAATCTCCAATTAAATGCACAAGAATATTCGACTAAATTTTAAAGTGGGGTCCTTCATCCGCCAATTTTTAAAACTAATTAGTCAGACATCCTATTTCCCTTTAAGATGAGATTTATCCTGGGGGGCTTAAATCCCTCCACCTTGAACTAGACAAATTCTCATCTTTCATTATGTTACCGAATAGTCTAGGACCCTCTATCCAACATATGGATTATTCGATGATTTTTTATCCCACTCCTAATGACACTGACTCCATGGGGAGAATATTAAAAGTTATGTCTAAGTGTTCACTCCTTGAAATAGAAATCTCACATAAAGAACTTCCCCACGGGGGGATCAAACTCACTCACATTCTACTTCTCGAAATTATCACTTAAGAGTTTTAATGAATCCTTGATATCCTGATTAATTCCATCCGTAGTGGGGTCAGCCTAACTACCGTGAGGAACTAATCACATCTGATTCATAAAATACCGATGGAGACCATGGTGTTTATGTCAAAATTCTTCTCCCACTTAGTATTTAAAAACCCGAGGGTTTTGAAAACAAATCATTCACTTCTAAAAGATCAAATTAAAATCCTTGGTAATCTCCAAATTTACTTATGTGAAATAATTATCTTAATCTCACATTTTAATTTTTCCAAAATAAAAAATATTAAATTGAATTTTCCAAGAATACTTATTGTAGAATATTTCTCTTTGACATATAGTCCAACTTGAAGTAGATTTATCACAACCATGAGTTCTTGTTGATATTTACTTCTAATAAACATCTTTATATCTTTTGAGAATGATCGAAATGAAGATCTAAAGTAATAAGCAAAAAACAAATCAACATGCCTCAATTAATGAATCTTCCCAGGGTGTCGATTGATCATCTGTATAGAGGACAACCTTCTTCTTCCTCTCGTTTTGCCATGCAAAAATGGCCATGATAGGGTCAAAACTTCACCAAAATCCATGCAACTTTTTTTAACACCTAATCCCATGAAAATACATGATTCTAACAGTAAAGAAACATTACAACCCTCTTCCAACTCCTCCAAATATACCGATATTGAAATAATTACAAAAAACTAATTATTAAGATCATATCGAATCAAGGAGTGAAAAACGACTATAGATAAACCATCGTATGATCCAATCACACAAAATACACATATGTGACCATGATGGAAGGGATATAAATATAAAAACCTTGTAAAACCATGTTTGTACGTGATTTGTCGCGAATATTGCATTTATTTTCCCTTTATACTTATGCATTTTAGCCCCCTCGAGTATCGTAATTCTAATTTTTATGATCATTAACCAGATAACCTCTTTTATGTATGTTTATATTCTTTTCGAGATATAATTAAGCTTTTGTAGATATTAAAGTGCTTAGCGTGAAGTTTGGTCGCATTTCGAGAAAGTTGTCATAAAACACACATTCAAGGGCATTTTAGTCATTTTATTATTTGGGTTTCTTCCCTAATATATTTATGGAATTGTATCCATATGAGTTATCTTCACATATCCTTTGACCGCGCTTAATTCTGATCTATAACAAAGAAGTTAAGGCATTTTTCGTATGTTGATCCGGGATGAAGAATCAAACTTGTCAAGGGCTAATCGATTCAACCATTTTAGGGGAATCGATTCGGGTACAGTAAAAGTACGTAAATATCTATTTTGGGGGATTTTTTCTTTGGTATATATAGGAAAACATTCTCTTAAGTTGGGGGATTCATTTGAGATCAAATTTTTAGTTTAATTTTAGGTTTGTGGGTTTGGGTGCTCCTCATTTCTCCCTCTTTGGGTTCCATCCCTTTGTATGTAAGTATACTTTTGTATTTTCTTATCCATTTATATAATTCCATTTCTTATTTAAAGCTTTGTTTAATTCATTTTCTTTGCTTTGTTATTTAGTTAATGTTGGTTAATTTGTTGTTTTTATTTGTTAAGTAGTTGTATTTATTGTTCTTAGCATATGTAGTAGCTAGTTTTATGGTTGGGATCATTTTTCACCATTAATGGATATTGAGCTTTAAAATCTAGCGTTTGGTTTGAATGAATTTTAATTAAAACCTTTTGTATTAATGTTGGAATGTTATGCGTTTAACTTCTTTTTGTCACATAATGGTGGTGTTTATAGCGATATTCCATCATTAATGCATTTGTGACCATATTTGATTGAAAGTTTAATCTTTCATTTTTTAATTGAATTTATTCATGTTTGATGTTTATAATTAATTGAATATGCTACGTTGATTATTTTCTAACCAAATTCCTAATTACATGTTATTAACCCATGGTGGGGATGTGATCCGAATCTCTTTTTTGTACTTTATTTCATTTGACTTATTGACTAGTGTTAATTCTATTCTCACCATATCATCTTTTCTTTTCTCCCTATTTAAGTGCTCAACCAATTTAATCCTAAATACCATTCCCTGTGGATTATATCCCTACTTTCCACAACACCTCCATTTATAGTGTGCCAAGTTGTGGTATTTATTTTGTATAGGGCGTAAACACCCAACGACATATTTTACATACAAATTTTTCGCCTCATAAAAAAACAACGCCGTTTTCAAGCAACGGTGTGTTCTAGAATTGTGAAAATTAAGGAAAGGATCATAAGCCATCTTTGTTATATCACCTATATTGGCCTTGACCTCTTTTTAAATGTTTCCCCTCATAAATCCCATTGAGCCTAAATATAGCCTTTCATTTCATTACTCAAAATCCCAAACCAACTCCAAATTGGAGTTGTAAACCATACATATTACCTTCCATACCTTTGTTTGGAATGATACTTGGGATTGAATGATTTTCTTGTTATATGGTTGCAATTAAGCATGAGAATGAAAAAGAAAAGAAGGAAGTGAAAATCAAAAGAAAAGAAAAAGAAGAAAAGAAAAGAAAGAGAAATTATATTAATTTTGTACATAGTATTCAATAATATTTATCGCTTTTCAATGTTATATCCAATGCTTGCTATGGAAATCATATTCCAATTTTGAAATTGCCAACAATTTTTCATTATCACAAGTGTTTTATGCCCAAACACCTTTAAATCTGTGCATATCCCCTTCTTTCATAACCTCAACGCTAAACCTACATTACAACCTTATAAAAGACCTATGTGATCCTAAAGTGAGTGTGATTCGAAAGTCATAATGCTTTTGATAATATATAAAAATGCATTTCACCTCATTTATTGATAATATCCTTTCATTGAGATTACATATTTTTCATTTTATATATAATGTTCTTATATTAATGACATGTGTACGACCTAGATTCCATTTACATTTATTCTTTATACCTACATGTCCTGTGTATATTACCTCTCATTCTTAGTGATTTAATTTCTTGAGTGTAATATCCGGAGAGGATTGAATATCAAGCACGCTTTAATGTTAATCCTTTTTAGAAAAGTTTTGCCAAATCAAACTATTTTCATGTGCTCGCTCTTCCTCACACTATTAAGATTTCAATTCTATAAATTTCATTCCATAATGCTAATAACCACTGACTTTTGTGTGAATTCACTCACTTTGTAAATAATGTGTCTGAAATCCTTTTCGTTATCATTAAGATTGTCTTTTTGATTGATTGGGCATAATTTTTTTGGAAGCTTTTAAGTTTGTGGGTTTTATCCCTGAAAACCCTCACGAGACAACACTAGTCCATTAGGGTAACCTAGGGGTTTAACGGCTTATTGCATATGCTAAATGCAACCGTTCACCCACTAAAGTGGATTTTATCTCTTTTGTTGATATCTCCTCTCTTATGGTACTACTTGTAGTCTTTTTTGTTTGCACTTCATTGCTAGGGACAAGCAGTTTATAAGTTAGGGAGAATGATTCGTCTCGAATATTGTATTTATTTACCCTTTATACCTATGCATTTTGGCCCCCTTGGGTATCTTAATTCCTATTTTTATGGTCATTAATCATACAACCTCTTATGTGTATGTCTATACGCTTTGCTTGGTATAATTGAGCTTTTGTTGGTATTAAAGTAATTAGCGTGAAGTTTGGTCGCATTTTGGGGAAGTTCCATCATAAAGCGCACATTCAAGGGCATTATAGTCATTTAATCATTTAGGTTTTTGGTCTAATGTTTTTATGGAAGTTGTATCCCTCTGAATTAGCTTCATATAGCCTCCAACTGCGCCTAATTTCAATCTATAATGAAGAAGCTACGGCATTTTTCGTATATTGATCCGGGATGAAGAATCAGACATGTCAAGGGCGAATTGATTCGACCATTTTAGGGGAATTGATTCTTGTACAGTAAAAGTCTGCAAATATCTATTTTTTAGGGGGGTCTTTTGTATATATAGAAAAACATTCTCTTAAGTTGGGGGATTCATTTGAGATCAAAGTTTTAGTTTAGTTTTAGGTTTGTGGATTTGGGAGCTCCTCATTTCTCCCTCTTTGGGTTTCATCCCTTTGTGTATATAAGTATACTTTTATATTGTCTTCTCCATTTATATAGTTCCATTTCTTGTTTTAAGCTTTGTTTAACTAGTTTTCTTTGTTTTGTTATTTATTTAATGTTGGTTAATTTGTTGTTTTCATTTGTTAAGTCGTTGTATTTATTATTCTTAACATGTGTAGTAGCTAGTTTTAAGGTTGAGATCATTTTTCCACCATTAATGTGTATTGAACCTTAAAATCTAGGGTTTGGTTTGAATGGATTTTATTTTAAGCCTTATGTATTAATGTTGGATTATTATGTCTTTAACTTCATTTGTCAAGCAACGGTAGTGTTTATATTGATATTTCGTCATTAATCCATTTGTGACCATATTCGATTGAAAGTTTAATCTTTCATTTTTTAATTGAATTTCTTCATGTTTGATGTTTATAATTAATTGAACATGCTTTGTTAATTATTTTTGAACCAAATTCCTAATTACATGTTGTTTGCCCATGGTGGGAATGTGATCCTAATCCCGTTTTTGTACTTTTGACTTATTGACTCGTGTTAATTTTATTTTCATAATTTCATCTTTTCTTTTCCCCCTTTTCTAAGTGCTAAACCAATTTAATCCTAAATATCGTTCCCTGTGGATTAGATCCCTACTGGCCATTGCACTTCCATTTATAGTGTGCCAAGTTGTGCTATCTTTTTATATAGGTGGTAAACACCCAAAAACACATATTTTACATACAAAGTTTATGCCTCATCAGTATGATACCAAACATAAGATTGTATAATCATACAATATGCAAAATCTAGGGTTTCAAGTTGGACAACATGGACCTTTTCAATAAATGATCAATCCTAACTGGGCTCTGATACCAATTATTGGGAAAGAAAACTTAGGATTGCCATTTAAAATGTGGAAACTTTCATCCCTAAAGAATAATGATAAATCTTGCATTGAAAATAAAAATAAGAAGTAGGTTTAAAGATTAAACATAGAGTTTCAAGAATTCATACCATAGCAAATCTTGTTGTGATGTGTATGAGGAGAAATTATTTAATGATGAAGATGATGTTGCTGCCCATTTAAGGTCTCAAAAAACCTTCCTTAACCTTCTGTAAAACTTAAATTTTCTAGTGTATGATCCTTCCCAAAGCTAGGTAGGTGTGTGCGCCCTTTTTGAGATGAAAACCCTCCTTTATGAGTGAAATTTGGTGGTCTCTCTCCAAGCCTATTCACAAAATGTGAATAGCGTTTTATCTCACCCATATCAAATCCCGATGACTAATAATTATTGATTAAAACCCCACCCCACACCTTTATATACAAGTACAAAAGTTGGTCTTGGGCCAAACTGGGTTTCTTGAGAGCCTGGACTTAAACTTGTTGGGTCTATTGACTACACTACGGAACCAAGACAAATAATTAAATTAGATTCAAATAAATAATCGAAAGGCCCGATTAACATTACAGTAATACATTTACTTTTCTTTATTTAAACTTGATTAATTCAACTAAATAAATATAACTGCATTCCAATTTAATTATCTCACAACTCACTCGAATATAATGAGGTCTTATTTGCAAAATTGATTATGGAACATACTATGATTCCCCACATTAAGTGTTAGATATTCTCTTGGTCAAATTAATTTCCTGTTAATAGATTTTAACCAACATCTAATCAATTTCATTCATTCTCAAAGTTAACTTATTTTCTTCTCCATCCGGATTATAAAATAATCCACTGGTCGGGATTTACTTTGTGAAAACAAAATATACAAGTCTATCAAGGGCATATCACAATCCATGGTATCCCCTGGACATGGATTATTCTAAATTATGATCCTAGACCTACTCATATAATTGTCACCCAATATGTGAGGAAAATCTCACACAATTATGATCCCAGACCTACTCATAACAATCAAGCTGACAACTACGTAAGCAATCCAATCTTCAAAATTCTCGAGATTCAGAATCTATGCACCCTTTAAAAATGGTGTGAGATTTTCTATGTCTAATCTAGACATACCTTAGAGTCAAATCCCATAGATGGTACGATTAAATAAATTCTTGAGATGTGACGATAATAATCCTCTATTGAATTATCACACAAGTTCCATATTCATCACATCGGTTCCCTATAGTTTGAGATAACTACTAGGATTTTATCGCAACCGTTTCGATAGGATGTCAAGTTACTATCTATGTTATGAACTTTTCAATATTTCCAGAACCGAAATTCTAGTCTCCTAGTGATCAACCCGAAGTTGCATTACTAAAAATCCTACTAAGCTCTATTGACCTGCATTAATATGAAATAATATTTTGAGATAAATATAAATAACTATCGTGACCATGTTCACCCAAATTGAGAATAGCCTTGAGCTACAAGCCTAGCCTTATCCCTTATAATCTCACCATGTTCATCCAATTTGTTTCTAAAAAACCCATTTAGTACCTATGATATGATCATAAGGTCTAGGAAACAATTGCCAAATTTTTAACCTTTTAAATTATTTAACTCCTCTTGATTTTAACATATCAAATTCTCATCTTTTAGCGCGTCTTTAACATTTCTTGGTTAAATTCGAGATGTGAAGCATTGAAATTTGAGTTCATTAAGAAGTTTATTTCTTGTCCTAACACCATTCTCAAGTTTTTCAATGATTCCAGATGGTGTATGCTCTCTTTGAACCTAAGTATGAATTCCTCTCTCTCTCTCTCTCTCTCTCTCTCTCTCCCCTTGAGTTTCAATTTGGGAAGAAGTTTCCTCACTATTCATCCTAGGAATACAAGACAATCATACCTTAACATTCCTAGCCTTAACAACCGTAGGATTTAAATCCTCACCCTCAACTTCATTATTAAATGTGATGGAACGTGAGACATCATCAACTATAACATTGTATATATCCATCCTTTATTTTCTCCAAATTATTAACATCAGACACTCGTCTATCTTGTTTAGAACCAAGAAATATACCTTCCTCACTTTGACGATTGAACTTGGTCGAAATCTCCCTATCTCCATGGATGTAGAACTTCGGACTAAATACATTAAAGTACTTAATCGAAGGCTTCTTTCCTTTCAAAAGTTCATATGGAGTCCTTTTGGTGAAGGGTTTAAGGTAGCCTATTGAAAGTATGACTTGTCATTCGCATAGCTTCGGCCCTAAACCTTTGGGTATGTTTTTACGTTCTATCATACATCATGACATTTCTAGAAAGGTTTAGTTCATTCTCTAAACAACTCAATTTCATTGCGGAGTAGCAAACGAACGAAAATTCATGCTTGATTCCGACTTCATCATAATATTTCTCTACTTTAGAATACATGAATTCAAATCCTTGATGACTTTTAAGTCTCACAGTTGGGAGTGATTTTTCATATTGGAATTTATTATAAACACACTTGAAAATCTTAAACGAATCACCCTGCTTTATCATAAACACAAAAAACATGAACCTCGAATCATCATCAATGATCATAAAACAATTATATCCCCTCCTCTACTCTTAGTCTTCGTCTGGCCCATCAAATCAATGTGTATGAACTCTATTGTTCTATAGGAAGTAATATTATTCAATTTCTTATGGTGACACTTGATTTATTTCCCTTTTTAACATGTTGCACACACGTTGCTTGGGAAATTTCCTGACCTAGGAATACCTCTCACCCTTTCTTTCGAAGAGAAACTCTCCAAATATCTAACGTTGATATGTCCAGGCCTTTCATGCTTTAAGTCAATTGACTCCAATTTAGCATTTTGACACACAACTTTGAGTTCATTCACATGTATGTAACAATTCGCAGTTTATCTAACCACTTTCATCAATTCACCACTTTCTTCTTTCCTTACTAAGCACTCACCTTTCAATAAAATCATAAAATGACCACCATCATCATAAAGTTGACGTATACAAATGAGATTAGCAGTAAATACTTCCACACAAATTATGGTGTGAAGTGTAGTCTCATGTAATACCCCATATTTCTGCGTACTTGGAAATTTAATTAATTATGTAATTTATTTGTTTTATTTTAAATTACATGAGTGACGTAATTTATTTTAATAAAATAATAATGTGGTTATTAAATATTAATCAAGAGAGAGAGATAGTGACTTATAATATTACGTGTTAAATTTACTAAGTGGATAGTAAATAACTTATGAAAATAATGATACATCATAGCGAGTGAGATTAGCGTAATTGGATTTATCTCAACCGGTAGTTGCGTATAGACTAAATTGAGGTCGAGATAGGATATTTAGTTAAAGTAACTCGGATGATGATTTTGAGGTCACGGATGACTCCGAAAGGGTCGAAATAATCTGAATAGTATACCAAAGGGTATTGATGGGGCCCGGGGGCAATTTTAGACTAAACCGGCACCATACGAGGACATTTTAGTTACTTGGTAACCAAGGGTCAAGAGACCTATAAATTTCCAACATCTTTATCAGCATATATATGGGAGAGACTAGAAAACCTAGAGAATTGGGGGGGAGGGGGTACTATGTTACTGTTGCCAGATTGAAATGTCATAAAATGCATCAATAGTTTTTTTATTCTAATATAGAATAATGAAATTCGACTAGATACTAGACATAAGTAATCGGGGAATAGAACGGATAAATGCGAGAAACAAATTATTCTAGGAGGGATTATTTGTCTTCCTAAGGGCAGAGCAGAGCTTTTGGTTTTTTCATGTTGTCAAAGAGTTGAACAGTGAAATAGATGGCGAGCGCCTGATTGAAATGATCGGGTCATGTAGGAACTAGGTTCGAGTCTACCGGTCTGTTAACATCTTTATCAGCATACAGATGGGAGAGGCTAGGGTTAAAAGACTAGAAAACCCAAATAGGCAAAGGGGGAGAACTCTTGGATAATTAAGGAGGAATTCTTGAAGTGTTACTCATTGATCTTGCACCACTATCAATTTTGGAGTGAGGATTGTAAGAGAAGGCACACAAGCCATCGTCTAAACTACGAAATCAGATCATCTAACATAAGGCAAGTGTTTATTTACGGTTTCTTTTGAAGTTATAATACCCATGTGAGAATAGGGTGGAAGTTTATACAATTTAAATACATGTTCTAGGTAGGAATTCATGTATACTGAAATTATGTATGTTGAGGATACGAAATTTGATCAGGAGTAATGATTTAGATGAGAAAATTCTGGGTGTTGTGTTGAATATGAATGAAAAATATATAAATCTAGGGTTATTGATGAATAGCTTATTTAATCCATTCTTGAATGGAAATCGTAATGTTTTTATGTTAATATTTCGCTAGAAATCATCCTATTGCATGTGTATAACGTTTGGGACAATTGGTTTTGAGTTTGGTGGAGAAGCATGTGAGATATGATAATGAAAATGGTGAAAAATGCACTTGCGTAGAGGAAGAAGATGACCAGCTAAAAAACGAATCGATTCGGCCCAAGGGCGAATTGATTCGGTAAGGCAAATCAACTCGGCCCATTCGGTTTGCCCAGATTTGCCTATTGTTCTCTTTTTAGCTTAGAAAACCATATAGTTTTATCGGGTAAACATTTGGGACTTTCTTAAAATATAATGAAGAACTTATTGCATTGTAGTAGGCTTATGATGAGGTTTTTATTAATCTTAATGAGAGGATTGAGGTGGGGATTTAATATACTTTAATTGGGGCGTAATTAAGTCGAGAGAAGGAGAATGAGTTAAGGGGAATTTAAGTGAGTTTACGTTATAGACTAGTAGTATATGATGGAGCTAGACACTCAATTTTATTGAAGGGGTAACTAGGTCCCTTAGAGTAGAGAGCAATACTCGGATTAATACGATAGTGAGAATAATCGTAACTTGATAGTACGACAAGTATTCGAGAGATAAATACTACGTACGAAGTATGATAATTAGGTTGTGTGTATACCTATTGATTTAGTGTATATATAGGTTGTGTGTTTACCTAATATATGATTGGTGTTAAATGTGAACATACCTACGTTGCCTGTTATCATGGAGGTTCCCGCGCAACGGACGATCCCACCTTATTGATTCCAGGGTGGTCTGAATTTGTGCCCCAGAACATAAAACATAGGGCGTCTCACCATGTGCCATGTATTAGTGAGACCGGTAGGTCAATTGGGTACGTTAGGTATGTGCGTAGCCCAAAGATTTATAACTATGTTCGCCTCCATTGCGTGATATTTGATTTTGAATTCGAGCAAACATGTTGAACCAATAGTCCTTATTTTAATACGAGAGGTACATGACTGATAGAAAAGTATGAGTATTTTCACAGTGGTGTAACACCTCGTATTTTTATGATTTTTAAATATAGGATTAATTAAATTTAATTTGAGAATTAATACGAATGAAAATAAATATTAACTAGAGAGTAAAGGGTTAGTATTTATTTATGTGTATTATGTTGAATATTACTGAGAGAATAAAGTAATATATGATTATGAAATTAGTATAATTGTCGCGAGTGAAAAAAATACGACAGTTATGGAAAAAATTAAGTCGGGACGCGCGTGTGAGTCGTGTCAGGACTAATTTAAAGGAATTAGGAAGTAAATTGATTATAACTATTCCGGATAGTAATTTAGAGTACGTCAACGTGTCCGAAAGGGTCGATATAATCATAAAAGTCTACCCGAGGGTCTATTTTGGTCCCGGGATAGTTTTAGGCCAAACTGGCATCCCGAGAGGGCGTTTTGGTAATTTCAATTTTTGGGTAATTATTATGAACGAAAATTAGAGATAGAATATATCTGCTGCGTGAGTCCAATTAGGATTATTATTCACAAGTTTCAAGGGAGAGCCATAGAGGCTGAGGGAGAACCAAGTCCAAGGGATATAGGCCATTAACCACCATCTTCCACCACCGAGACCACCACCGTGTAGATCGGAAGACGAGGAACACACCCATACCTTTTCAACCAACGGATCAGACCATCGAAATCAAGGCAAGTGTTTATTACTTGCTTTATTTTAGCACCATTTATGTTCATGTTAGCATAGGAGAATAGAACCCATGTTTATGTATGTAAATCATTAATCTGATATTGAAATGAACATAAGTTGATTCAGTTATGCATGTAGAAGAAACAAACCCACGAAATCATATATTGATTGATGAACGAATCTGACATATACTTGATCTTAAATGGGAAATTAAAAGAACTAGGTTTCTAATAGATTCAATTGGAGATTTCATGCTTACTCGTGATTAATGATAAATTGATGGTGATAGGATGTTAGAATCCGAATATACATGATGGGTTATAAATTAGTATACTAGTATTGGTGTTTGGAAAAAACTCTGTCGAGGATTTGAGAATGAAAATGATGGAAAAAATGTATTTGGGGGGAGAACTGTTTTTCAAAGATCCTCGGACTGGTCTTGTCCATTAGTTGGATCGGTTCATTTTTTAGCCGGATCGATTCGTTTTTGCCCAGAATCGGATCGATCCGGTCTGCTGTAATTTTCAGCAGAACTTGTAGAACTTTTCTAATCATAAAATTTCAAGATTTATGATAAAGTATAATGAGAATTAGTTTAATAAAACCGTAGGCCAAGATTGGGTTTAGGATTGGACCTAAGAAGGGGAAACTAGGGGTTAAGCTTAGTCGGTATTAATCGGAGAAAAATACTTACTTTAGAGAATAATTCGAGACTCGGAGATTCGAGAGAAATGATGACTTATACCCGTAGGACATAGAGACCTTACCTATTGTTATGGTGTGTAAACTTAGAGATATCCTTGGAGCGACGAGAAATACTCGAAAACGATCGTTAATGAAAGTTAGTATGAATTTTATTATGTAGGATATTCGAGATAAAAATAAACTATGTATGAAGCGTGTAAACTAAAGTAATAGGTTGTGTGAATACCTACTGTATGTTGATTATGTGTATGATATACCTAGCTACTTGCTATCGTGGGAGGTTGTGGAAGAGACAGTCTTAACTTGAAGAGCATTCGAGGGGATATTTGACTTGTATCTTAGAACAAAATACTTAGGTTGGATTGCCATTTGTGTGAACAATGGTGTTGCAAGGTCTTTTGGGTGCGTAGGTATGTATGTATCCCAAAGGCTTAGGACTATGTTCGCCTCCAATATGTGTGATTTGTTTATATGGTTCGCAGGAGATTTTTGAACCGATTGTCCTTAATTGAGTACAGTATGTAGTTGGAGTACTTCACCTTGGGGTGCCCCACTTCTGTTTGTGAAGAAAAGGGATGGATCCTTATGACTGTGTGTAGATTATCGGGAGTTAAATAAGGTCACAATATGGAATAAGTATTCGTTGCCTAGAATTGATGACTTATTCAACCAGTTGAAGGGAGATGCTTACTTCTCGAAGATAGGCTTGAGATCAGGATACCACCGGTTGAGGATCAGGGATAAGGATGTGTCTAAGACTGCATTTCTGACAAGGTATGGATCCTATAAGTTTTGAGTTATGCCATTTGGTCTAACCAATGCACCGACAATATTTATGGACTTAATGAACAGGGGGTTCAGAGAGTTCTTAGACCAGTTTGTCATTATCTTCATCGATGACATTCTGATTTATTCACAGATCGAGGAGGATCATGTTGAACATCTACGTAAGGTTTTGCAGACCTTACGGGAGAATGAGATGTATGCTAAATTTGAAAAATGTGGATTTTGGCTGCGAGAGGTACAGTTTTTGGGGCACATCGTATCAGATAGTGGAATATCGGTGGACCCCAGTAAGGTGTCAGCAGTGAGAGAGTGGGGACAACCCATGACACCGATGGAGGTGAGGGGTTTTTTGGGGTTAGTTGGGTACTACAGACGGTTTATTCGGGGGGGTTTTAAAGATTGCAGGTCTAATGACTAATCTGACCCGTAAGGGCGTACTATTTGTTTGGGATGATGCGTGTCAGTTGGCGTTTGATGAGATGAAGGACAAGTTGACTTCAGCACCCATATTAGCGCTCCCCAGGTAGGAGTAGAGTACCTTGTCTTTACCGACGCATACCTACATGGACTAGGTGGAGTATTATAGTAGGAGGATAAGGCTATAGCTTATCCCTCCCGCAAGCTTATTCCCCACGAGAGGAATTACCCCTCACATGACTTGGAGTTGGCAGCACTCATATTTTTCTACGGATTTGGAGACATTATCTCTTGGGAGAGAAATTTTTCCTATTCATAGATCACACGTCACTGCAGTACTTGTTTACTCGAAGAGAGTTGAATATCCGTCAATGCAGGTGGCTTGAATTTGTGAAGCACTATCAATTTGAGATCCAGTACCACCCGGGGAAGGCTAACGTAGTAGCTGATGCGTTGAGAAAGAGGCCAGTAGGTGAGGTGTCCAAAGTGTGGAAGGAGAAATGGAAGGAGTTGGGAAACCAGGATGCAGTTGCCCGATCATTTATGTTAGTCATGACCGTTACACCCCAGATTATGACGAGAGTGGTACAGTCCCAGGCAATCGATACGTTCTGTCAGGATCGGATTTTACAGCTTCTAGCCAAGGGAGATGAGTCTTATTATGTGGGTTCAGATGGGGGTTTACGCTTTAATGGGCGTTTGGTTATTCCAGAGGGAGAGGAAATACGACATGCGGTGATGATAGAGTTGCATGGATCTCGATTTGTGGTACATCCCGGCGGGGATAAGATGTTTCAAGATATGAGGTGACGGTATTAGTGGAGTGGAAAGAAAAAGGATATCGCTGAGTTTGTTTCAAAATGTGTCACTTCCCAACTGGTGAAAGTGGACCATCAGAGACCGGGAGGACTACTACAGTCGTTAGAGATCCCTATGTGGAAATGGGAGAGCATTTCCATGGATTTCATCACAGGATTGCCCACATCGCAGATTGGTCACGATTCCATAAAGGTGATTGTGGATCGGCTAACAAAGGTAGCTCACTTTCTGCCAGTTCAGAATGACTATACTACGGGGCAGTACGCTCATATATTTCTTATCGAGATAATGAGACTCCATGGGGCGCCCCTCGATATTGTGTCCGACCGGGACAAGATTTTTGTGTCCAGATTTTGGGAGAGCTTCCAGGAGGCCATGGGTACGGAGTTACGTTTGAGTTCGGCCTATCACCTGTAGACAGATGGCTAGACAAAGCGGATAAATTAGATGTTAGAGGATATGTTGTGTATGTGTATCCTTTATTTTTTCGGGGGTTGGGAGCAGTACCTCTCACTGGTGGGGTTTGCTTATAATAATTCCTACCAGTTTATGATTGGCATGGCCCTATTTGAGGCATTATATGGTAGACCTTGTCGTTCTCCTGCTTATTGGCTCGAGGTGGGGGATAACAAGCTACTAGGACCAAAGGTGATTCAGGAGACTAAGGACAGAATAGAGATGATTTGAAGTCGTATATGGGTAGCTCAGGAGGCAGAAAAGCAACACCGATGCCAAGCGATTCTTTAGAGAGTTTGTTGTGGGGGATCGGGCACTATTACGAGTATCTCCTATGAAGGGGATAATGCGGTTTGGGAAAAAGGGGAAGTTGGCCCCGAGGTACGTAGGGTCATTCCCTATCATTGAGCGGATTAGGATCGTAGCTTACAGACTTGGGTTACCGAAGCACTTACAAAGGATTCATGACGTGTTCCATATTTCTTCGCTGAGGAGATATATTCGGGATGTTATGGCCCACACTCATATTGATTTAGAGGAGATCGACATACAGACTGATAGTTCCTACAAGGAGGGGCCAGTTGCTATCCTCCGTAGCGAGAGGAAATTGAGGTCAAAGGTAGTGTCGTTAACACGTGTTCAATGGCGGCACCATAACGTCGAGGAGTCCACCTAGGAGCGCGAGGATGAGATGCGCGACAAGTATCCAGAGTTGTTCTTACCAGGTATACCTTTTGTTTTCGAATTTCAGGATGAAATTCCGTTGTAAGGGGGGAAGTATGTAACACCCCGTATTTTCATGATTTTTAAATATAGGATTAATTTAATTTAATTTAAGAATTAATTGAGAATTAATCCGAATGAAAATAAATATTTACTAGCGAGTAAAGATTTAGTATTTATTTATGTGTATTATGTTGAATATTATTGAGCGAATAAAGTAATATATGATTATAAAATTAGTATAATTATCGCGAGTGAAAAAAACACGACAGTTACGAAAAAAATTACTTCGGGACGCGCGTATGAGTCGTGTCAGGACTAATTTAAAGGAATTAGGAAGTAAATTAATTATAAGTATTTCGAATAGTCATTTAGAGTGCGCCAATGTGTTCGAAAGGGTCGAGATAGTCAGAAAAGTCTACCCGAGGGTCTCGTTTGGGTCCCGGGACAGTTTTAGGCCAAATCGGCATCCCGAGAGGGCATTTTGGTAATTTCAATTTTTGGGTAATTATTGTGCACGAAAATTAGAGATAGAATATATCTTCTACGTGAGTCCAATTAGGCTTATTATTCACAAGTTTCAAGGGAGAGCAACAGAGGGTGAGGGAGAACCAAGTCCAAGGGATATAGGCCATTAACCACCATCTTCCACCACCGAGACAACCGTCGTGTAGATCGAAAGAGGAGGAACACACCCATACCTTTTCAACCAATGGATCAGACCATCGAAATCAAGACAAGTGTTTATTACGTTCTTTCTTTTAGCACCATTTATGTTCATGTTAGCATAGGAGAATAGAACCCATGTTTATATATGAATTTTGAGGAAACTAGGAGATGTAAATCATTAATCTGATATTAAAATGAACATAGGTTAATTCAGTTATGCATGTAGAGGAAAAAAAACCACGAAATCATATATTGATTGATGAATGAATATGAGATATAATTGATCTTAAATGGGAAATTGAAAGAACTAAGGTTCTAATAGATTCAATTGGAGATTTCATGGTTACTCATGATTAATGATGAATTTATGGTGCTAGGATGTTAGAATCTGAATATGCATGATGGGTTATAAATTAGTATACTTGTATTGGTGTTTGGGAAAAAATCTATCGAGGATTTGAGAATGAAAATGGTGGTAAAAAAACGTATTTAGGGGAAGAATAGTTTTTTGCAGATCCTCGGACTGGTCCGGTCCGGTCCATTAGTCGGAACGGTTCCTTTTTGCCCAGAACCGGATCGGTCCGGTCTGCTGTAATTTTCAATAGAACCTGTAGAACTTTTCTAATCATAAAATTTCCAGATTTATAATGAAGTAAAATGAGAATTAATTTAATAAAAACGTAGGCCAAGATTGGGTTTATGATTGGACCTAAGAGGGGAAACTAGGGGTTAAGCTTAGTCGGTATTAATCGGTGAAAAATACTTACTTTAAAAAACAATTCGAGACTCATAGATTTGAGAGAAATGATGACTTATACCAATAGGACATAGAGACCTTACCTATTGTTATAGCGTGTAAACTTTGAGATATCCTTCGAGCGACGAGAAATACTCAAAAACAATCGTTAATGAAAGTTAGTATGAATTATTATTACGTAGGATATTCGATATAAAAATAAACTACGTATGAAGCGTGTGAACTGAAGTAATAGGTTGTGTGAATACCTAATGTATGTTGATTATGTGTATGACATACCTAGATACTTGCTATCGCGGGAGGTTGTGGAAGAGACAGTCTTATCTTGAAGAGCCTTCGGGGGGATATTTGACTTGTATCTTAGAACACAAGACTTAGGTTGGATTGCCATTTGTGTGAACAATGGTATTGCACGGTCATTTGGGTGCGTAGGTATGTGCGTATCCCAAAGGCTTAGGACTATGTTCGCCTCCAATATGTGTGATTTGTTTATATGGTTCGTGGAAGATTTTCGAACCGATTTTCCTTAATTGAGTACAGTATGTACCTGGACTCGATAGCAGAGTATGCATTGCACCACGGTGTAGCCTTGGGGTGTTGTATTAGTATATGTATATTATAGTGTTGTGTATATATGTATACTTGTGTTATTATCTACAGTGTGATATTTGTAGATGATTAAGATGTTGAAATCCTAAGTATCTTAAGATGTGAATACTTAACTTTAGAGTGATAACCCTTAATCGAATTAATAAAGGTTGAAAGAGTTTATACAAGTATTTGGGAATACGGGATACTACTTTGAGATATAGCTAGTGGGTAAGTCTAGAATCTAGTTAAATGAGATTAGGATAGCTAGATTAGACTAGATGTACGTTAGGCGTGCACAATAGTTGAGAGGTGAGAATCTCATGTGAGAGTACGAAAAGCTAACATGCACATAATACTTGCTTTAATGCAAATTTTAAATACTTGCTAAAATATTTTTACAACTCGGGCTCTGACCCATCAATTGAATATTTTATTCTCCTGTACTATTTATATCAGGTGTCCAGCCATAGGGACGCTAGGTATAGACGTTCAGACTATTTGACGTGCTGTAGCAGTTGTGGTAACTGCAAGTCCTCGTGCTTAGACGCCTTAACTTTCATTTCATTCAGTTCTCTCTACAAATTTTATTTAAGGCTTGTGCATCCCCCTTTTCTCAGTTATTTTATTGGAGAGATTGTACTTCCTTCATTTCAGTATTTAGTATTTAGTTGGACTCAGTTATATTGGTTTATGATTTTGAGACTTTGAGCTGGGATGTTTTATCCAGTCTTTTTATTTCAGCAGTTGATTCATATCTAGTTTTTATTTTATTCGTGTCTAGTAAATGGTTTGTGTCTTAATAAATGGAATTTATTAATGGACTATTTGGGTATGAATTAAAATGGTAAATGTTTTGGCACTAGCTTAATTATTTAGTAGGTGATTAATAAGGTTAAATGTTTTCGATAGTGATGCTAAGAATGAACCAACCGAACATTCTGTTTTAAATTTAATAAAGAACTGATCACTCGGTATTTAATTGGGCGGTGTGTCACAGGTGGTCCTTTTGAGAGAAACCGTAATTATATATATAAGTAAGATAAATAAATATATATATATATATATATATATATATATCAGTTTGAATAATTCTACTTACATGTGATAGTAGACAGTTAGATAGTGTGTATCTAAGTACTGAACTAAGCAGTGAGACTTTATTAAATGATTAAATGATAACAAATGGAGAATGTTACTTATGATATTAATAACAGACAAGAGGCGTTAATTGGGATAGGGTATTGTATGGGCTGCATGGGGACTTATAGGTGCCGATAGTCCAGATAGATACTTATGTCTAGTTAGCTTGGGTAGTATGGCTAGGTGGGGTAAGTAGAAAACGTTAAGCGTGCACAATAGATGATAGGTGAGAAAACTCAAGAGAGTGTACGTGAACATAACATGTGTATCTAATAATCAATTTTTAAATTGTGATAAATACTTGCTAAATGTTTTCAAAATGTTTTGGGTTCTAACCCTTGCTATAAATATTTTCCGAAACCTTTTAGGTGTCCAGCCACAGGGACACCAGACTTGACGATCTATTCCAGGGATGATTCGCTGCAGCACTGTGGAGGCTTGCATGGCTTGATTAGACACTTCCATGTTTCATTCCTAGTGTAGGATTTCTTTTCACTATCTCAGTTGGGCATGTTGCTTCATTTAGACTTTATTTATTCAGTGATTCAGTTCAAACTTATATTGGGATTTATTTACTATATGTTGGACTTATTATTTGGATTTGAGTTTTGTAGCCGATGGTTTATTCGGCAAGACATTTATTCATTTATTTATTTCTTATGATGGTTTTGACTATATTAATTGTATGAATGTTTTAATTTAGTTTTTCTCATATTATTATAAGTTGTTTAATGAAAGATAAAAAAAAAAAAATTAGCACTGGCTTAATTAACTAATAGGTGGTTGGTAATTAATATGGTTTTCGACAGTGATGCTGAGAATGAACCAAATGAGAAACCTCTTTTAATTTATTAAAGGACTGATCAATCGATATTTAATTAGGCGAGGTGTCACAGATGGTATCAGAGCATCAGTTTCTACTGTCCATAGGATCTGTACGGCTTACTACGATTTCAGCGTATCATTCTTTTGATATGGATCCCTATTGTTAGGACTGTTATTTTTATACTCACGTGTTTGAGATATCATACTTCTGCTATTAATTTTTTATAGATTGTGTACTTATACGATTCGGTCTATTTTCAGATGCCACCCAGGAGAGAGAGAGAGAGAGAGATGAAAGCAGTGGCCAGAGGTGAGGTTAGAGACAAGAGCATGAGGTACCTCAGCCACAGCCACCACCGGGGTTAGTGACGACTGCACAGGTGGCCGAGATAGTGCCCCAGGCAGTCTATGCAGCTACAACAACCATGGGCGTTCATTTTTCAAAGCCCCAGCCACAGCCACAAGTAGCACTAGTGTTTCAGGCCCAACTGAGGCAGTTACCGTTAAAAAAATTAGGGAGGCTGTACAGAAAGACCACCCACCAGAGTTTTTAGGGAGCTTGGGTGTGATAATAGCATGTCAGTGGAAAAAGGACATTCAGTGTCACTTACGTATGGTGGAGTGTAGCGATACTCATAAGCAGAGACTTGCCACGTTCAGACTTGTGGGGGGAACGTTGCAGTGGTGGGACTCTATTACCACCTCGGCGAAGAGAGACATGATGGCGATTGTCAAGTTTTAGGTGTTGTTTGATCGCAAGTAATTTCTGCCAGCAATGGATATCGAAATGCAGAAGAAATTCAATAAGGTGACTCAAGGTGACTACTCCATAGCAGAGTATGAGGAGGAGTTCACCCGTTTGGCTAATTTTGTGATAGACGAGGTGAGCAATGAGGAACGGAAGAAAGTAAAGTTTACGGATAGACTATCATGGAGGATCAGCATCACTTGATCAGCAACCCCACATTGGTAATGTATACAGATGTCGTCAATGCCGCATTATTACACTATCAGGACCATCGCTTCCACATAAAGGGAAGCAAGAGTCCTAGCTAGTTGGGCAAGGCAAGTGGGGGTGGTACTTGCGAACCACCTCAGCAATAGGTAGGTAGCAGCAGGGGGATCAAGCCAAGAGGTTCAAGTCAGGAGGGTACCGACCAGAGGGCCAGGGATACAGGCAGGGTCAGCAGGGCCCTCGGGGTCGTCAAGGCCAAGGGAACAATGGAGGTGGCCAGCATGGCCAGGGTTATTAGGGACAGCGTCAGGGCCAACCTTGATAGGGCCAAAGGCAGAGGCCGTTTTAGGGGCAGTGCTTTACATGTGGTCAGTAGGGTCATTAGAAAGAGATTTCCCATAAGTGGGAAGGACACAGTAGCAGGGTACCCAACCGGGACATCAGGCTCCATTACCTCCACCATCAGTACCAACCACCCCAGCCCACAACATTAGTACGAATAGATGCATTACGGGCATGTGTATAATGTCTGGGACGTCCCCATGCCACCAGTACCTCAGGCGCTGCCAACAGTCGAGGGTACATTTTCTATTCATGGGCATAAGGGTAGGATTCTTTTTTATACGGGGGCATCACATTCCTTTTGTCCATTATATTTGCAGGGTCAGCCGACTGTTTAGAGATAATCGATACTCGCCTTATGTGTGTAGAGTCACCGTTGGGTAGTGGGTCACTTATACACACGGTATATAAAGGTGTGGACATCAATATTGGGAGTCTGAGCTTAGCAGCAGGCCTTCTTGTGTTAGGTATGGAGGGATACAATGTTATCATACGTATGGTTTGGTTGGCGAGTTATAGGGAAACAATAGATTATTAAGAGAGGGCCATAGTGTTCTCCATTCCGGGCCAGGTGATGTTCTTAATGGCGATGCCTTTTCCTGAGGGAGGGTCATTCACCCACCTATACTACACTGAGGAGGAGACCTCACATAAGATAGTTATTCCGTTAAACTCGATTCCAGTTATGAGAGATTTTGAGGATGTATTTCAGGAGATACCAGGCTTTCCACCCAACCGAGAGATCAAATTGTTATCGACCTAGCATCAGGTACGAGACCGATTGCCTAAGCACCGTATCGTATGGCCCCTTCAGAGATGCGGGAGTTGAAGAAGCAGATTCAACAGCTATTAAGGCAGGGTTTCATTCAGTGGAGTACTTCTCTGTGGGGTGCATTAGTGCTATTTATGAAAAAGAGGGATTATTCGGTTATCTTTTGTGTAGACTATAGGGAACTGAACAAGGTCACAATACAAAATAAGTATCCGTTGCCTAGTATCGATGACTTGTTTGACCAGTTGAGACGGGCCGCGTATTTCTCTAAGATCGATTTGAGATCAACGTATCACCAGTTGCGCATTCGAGAGGAGGGTGCTCCCAATACCACTTTTCTGTCACGGTACGGGTCATACGAGTTCAGGGTGATGCCGTTTGGGCTCACAAATGCGCCAGTAGTGTTCATGAATCTCATGAACAGGGTATTCGAGGAGTTTTTGGACCAATTCATGATCGTTTTTACAAACAACATTCTGGTTTACTCCCGTATTAAGGAGGAGCACGTAGAGCATTTGTGTAGGGTTCTAAGACACTTCGGGACGACCAATTATATGTCAAATTTGGGAAGTGTGGATTTTATCTACGAGAGGTACAATTTCTAGGCCATATCGTGCCCTGCAGGGGTATTGCAGTTGATCTGAGTAAGGTATTGCCGGTGAAGGAGTGGGATGTTCGATAGAGATTCATAGATTTCTGGGGTTGTCCGGGTATTATCGTCGCTTCATTAAGGGATTTTCGAAGATTACGGCTACGTTAATGAACCTAACTCGCAAAGGATTTCCGTTTGTGTGGAGTGATAACTGTCAGTTAGCCTTTGATGAACTGAAGGACAAATTGACATCGACACCAATACTTGAATTGCCTAGGAGTGGGGTGGAGTACCGGGTCTATACGGATGCATCCTTATAGGGACTTGGGTGTATTACATCAGGAGGAGAGGGATATATCTTATGCATCTCGAAAACTTAAGCCCCATGAGAAGAATTACACCACACATGACCTTAAGTTGGTAGCAATTGTGCTTGCTTTGAGGATATGGAGACACTATCTTTTAAGGGAACAGTTTAAGTTATTCATGGATCATAAGTCACTTCAGTATCTCTTCACACAGAATGATCTGAACATGAGGCAGAGGCGGTGGCTAAAATTCATGAAGGATTACTAGTTTGATATACAGTATCACCCTGGGAAGGCTAACGTGGTGGTAGACACATTGAGCCATAGACCCACTGTGGAGTTGGCAAAGGTCTAGAAGGCGAAGTGGAGAGAGAATCGACACGATGATGAGATCACCAGAGCATGCATGGAAGTTCTAGCTATCACTCCTAAGATTATAATGCAGGTAGTGAAAGCACAGATGGAGTATCAGTTCTGCCAAGACAGAGTACGATAGTTATTAGCTGAGGGTGCGGAGTCTTACTCGATCAACTTAGAGGGAGGTCTACATTTTAATAAGAGACTAGTAGTGCTAGAAGATGAGGACTTAAGGCAGGCAGTGATGATTGAGGCTCACAGTTCCAGGTTTATGGTACATCCAGGTGGGGATAAGGTGTACTAGGATATGAGGAGACAGTATTGGTGGGCAGGGATGAAGTGAGACATAGTAGAGTTTGTCTTGAAGTGTGTTACATGTCAGTTAGTTAAGGTAGACCACTAGAGACCTTCAAGGATGCTACAGCCACTGGAGATTCCCGTGTGGAAGTGGGAGAGGATTTCGATGGCCTTTATTATCGGACTGTCAACATTTCAGAGGGGTCACGATTACATTTGGGTGATAGTGTATCGGCTAACTAAGGTGGACCATTTATTGTCAGTACGCACCGAATTTGAGATGATGTAATATGGCAGTTATTCATAGCGGAGATAGTTAAGCTGCACAGGGTACCAATTAACATTGTATCTAATAGAGACAAGATCTTTGTGTCTCATTTCTAGAAAAGTTTTCAGGAGGCCATGGGCATTGACTTGTGACTGACTACCGCATACCACCCGCAAACAGATAGACAGACTGAGAGGGCAAATCAGATGCTAGAGGACATGTTGAGGATGTGCATCCTAGATTTTGGGGGAGGATGGGAGCGATACCTTCCATTGGTAGAGTTTGCGTATAACAACTCTTACCAATTCACCATCGATATGGCACTTCCTCATCTAAATCCATTAGAAGTTTGTACAGTTTAAATACATATTCTAGGTAGGAATTCATGTATACTAAAATTATGCATGTAGAGGATACGAAATTTGATCAGGAGTGATGATTTAGATGAGGAAGTTATGGGTTTTATATTGAATGTGAATTAAAAATATAAAAATCTAGGGGGGTTGATGAATATTTTATTTGATCCATTCTTGAATGGAAATCATAATGTTTTTATGCTAAAATTTTGTTAGAAATCATCCTATTGCATGTGTATACGTTTGGGATAATTGGTTTTGAGTTTGGTGAAGAAGCATGTGAGATGTGATAATGAAAATGGCGAAAAACATACTTGCATAGTGGAAGAATATAACCTGCTACAAAACAAACCGATTCGTCCCAAGGGCGAATCGATTTGGACCTAGGACGAATCAATTCGATTTGCCCAGATTTTGCCTATTACTCCCTTTTTAGCCTAGAAAACCCTATAGTATTGTCGGCGAAACTTTTGGGTCTTTCTTAAAATATAATGAAGAACTTATTATATTGCAATATTCCTATGATGAGGTTTTATCTTAGTCTTAATGAGAGGATTGAGGTAAGGATTTAACATACTTTAATTGGGGCGTAATTAATTCGAGAGAAGGAGAATGAGTTACGGGGAATTTAAGTGAGTTTATGTTATAAACCAGTAGTATATGATGGAGGTAGACACTGAATTTTATTGATGGGGTAACTAGGGCCCTTAGAGTAGAGCGCAATAATCAAATTAATACGATAGTGATAATAACCCTAACTTGATAGTACAATGAGTATTCGAGAGATAAATACAACGTACGAAGTATGATAATTATGTTGTGTGTATACCTACTAATTTAATGTATATATAGATTGTGTGTATACCTATTATATGATTGGTGTTAAATGTGAACATACCTACGATGTCTGCTATCATGGAGGTTCCCCCGTAGTGGGCTATCCCACCTTGCCGATTCCAAGGAGGTTTGGATTTGTGTCCCAGAACATAGAACTTAGGGCGGCTCACTATGTGCCGTGTATTAGTGAGACTGACAAGTTATTTGTGTGTGTATTCCAAAAGCTTAGAACTATGTTCATCTCCATTACTTGATATTTGATTTTGGGTTCGAGGAGACATGCTGAACTAATAGTCCTTATTTTAGTACGAAAGGTATATGAACTGATAGCAGAGTGTGCCTTTTTTAAGGTGGTCCTTTTGAGAGACAATGTAATTATATATATATTAGTAAGATAAATATATATATATATATATATACCAGTTTGAATAATTCTACTTATATGTGATAGTATACAGTTAGATAGTGTGTATCTAAATACTGAACTAAGTAGTGAAACTTAATTAAATGATTAAATGATAACAAATGGAGAATGTTACTTATGATATTAATAACATACGATATATGTTAATTCAGATAACATATTGTATGAGCGTTACTGGGACTTATAGGTGTCGATAGTCCAGATAGATACTTATGTCTAGTTAACTTGGGTAGTATGGCTAGGTGGGCTAAATAGAAAATGTTAGGCGTGCACAATAGATGAGAGGTGAGGAAACTCAAGAGAGTGTACTTGAACCTAACATGTGTATCTAACAACTGATTTTTAAATTGTGTTAATGTTTTCAAAATGTTTTGCATTTTAACCCTTGCTATAAATATTTTCCAAAACCTTTTAGGTGTCCAGCCACTGGGATGCCAAACTTGATGATCTATTCCAAGGACAATTCGCTCCAGCACTGTGGATGATCGCGGGGCTTGATTAGACGCTTCCATCTTTCATTCCTAGTTTTGGATTTCTTTTCACTATCTCAGTTGGGCATGTTGCTCCAATTTAGACTTTATTTATTCAGTTATTTAGTTCAGACTTATATTGGGATTTATTTACTATCTGTTGGACTTATTATTTGGATTTGGATTTTGGAGCCAATGGTTTATTCGGCAAGACATTTATTCCTTCATTTATTTCTTGTGATGGTTTAGACAATATTAATTGTGTGAATGTTTTAATTTAGTTTTCTTCATATTAATTGTGTGATGGTTTAGACAATATTAAGTGGTTAGTAATTAATATTGTTTTCGACGAGGATGCTGAGAATGAACCAAATGAGAAACCTCTTTTAATTTAATAAAGTACCTTTCACCCGGTATTTAATTAGGCGTGGTGTCACATCTCAAAAACTTTCACGGTACCCTTACCACTCACACTTGCCTTTTTACCATTTTTTAATGTGACTAGACCACCGTTGTAATCTTCAAGTGCATTGAAAATGAATTATCTCCCGTTATATGTTATGAATAACCACTATTAAAATACAGATTGATAAAGTTTGAGAATTTAAGATCCACAAAGATAACATATTTATGATGGGGAAAAAGGGTCATAAAAGGTTATTTACGATGATTTTCGAAGCTTTAAAAACCGTAGTAAAGTTGTGTATCATAATAAAATTGGTGTTGACAAAACCGTCATAACAAAGCATCCTATTACGATGGTATTTCATACAAATCATCATTAACAATAACATCTTGTTCATTGAACCATCGTTATAAACTTCTTTAAATGACGAATGTTAATAAAATAGTCATAAAAGTTACCTATTATGACGGTAACTTTGTTCATTACAAGGACAACGTACATAAAACAGTCATAAAAAATACCCTTTTTTGTTCGTTATAATGACTGTTTATAGTAAATCATCATAAAGTTGCTTTTTTTCTTTCTTTTTACGTTGATTTCTATTATATTATTCCAATATCCCAAACATGTTATGCATAAAACTATGATCTTTCAATTCAAAGTATATATTTCCATACTCAAAGTAGCAAATTCCAAGTACCAATTTAACTGAACAATAAGTATCTAAAATGTCATTAATATTTGAGATTAAAGAAAATAAGTATACACCAATGGATTGCCAACTGACTTCATGACAACTCATAAATAAAGAGATATCTAAAATGACCTATAATATAGACATAAAAAACTAGCAAATTAAACTGCAACATTAGCTCCACTCGTGTAGCATGGAAACACATAATAGCAACAGTTACACCTGATACACAATAGGAAACATCGATGTCGATTTCTAAACAAAAGGAGGAAACAAATAGTTTTTAATAGCTAAAACAGATTGACCATATAGAGAATATAGCTCAAATAATAGTGATATTCTAATATCATATCGAGCATTAAAATTAAACATTTTCATAATCTCAAAGTTAATTTTGAGTGAGCAATTACTTTTGGAGGGAAGGGAAAATAGTGAATTAACCAACAAAGTGGTTAGTCTTAATAGAGATCTTTAAGCTTTATTGGAGACTCATGAGAAACTTAAAGCCCTTGTTTCCCAACTCAAGAAAGATCTCGAACATGCCTGGGAGGTTAGGGTTACTATAGAGGATACATCGAAGAAGCTTGGAAAGATATTCCCCGGTCCTGCTTTAGGATTTAGGGAGAAGTCCGGAATAGTTTACGACGGTGCATCCACTTACAATGTTGTTCAGAACCGATTCTTAAATTTTTCATAGATAATTATGGGCCTCGACCTAACCCACAAAAGAGGGTTCAACCTAAAAGGGCGAAATAATGTAGACCCAAAAAAGTTTATGTTTGCATTTATTACAAAAGAAGAGGCCACCTTAGGGATTTTTGTTACAAATTAAGGAGAACTCAACATACACATACTCCCGCCCGCCACTACGGCAACTTTTCTAGTCTTAGTGAGCAAGTTTAGTCCCTAATTATGACTTCAAAAAGCTTAATCGAAGAATTTCAAAGGATGTTTATGCCTTTTGAGAATGATTCTAATGTTAGGATTAAAGACAACAATGATAAGGGAAAATAGAAGGCTACCACCACTTGGGTACCTAAGTAAGATGATAAAGCCTTTGTTGTTCACGTTGCTCTCAAGGTTCAAAATACATCCTAATGGTATTTTGATAGTGGGTTCTCTAGGAACAAGACTGGTGACAAGTCTTATTTTATTGACCTTGTGGATCGCAAGGAAGACAAAGTCACCTTTAGAGATAGGATTAGGTCTAGTATTTTAGGATGTGGTGATGTTGAGATACCCGATTTCCTAAACTAGATAATGTGTTGTAGGTTGAAGGGTTTAGAGCGGCCTTGATTACCATAAGTCAACTTTGCAATGCAAACTTTGTGGTAAAGTTCGTCCAGTACGAGTGTAAAGTATATGATCAATCCGGTGAACTATTACTTCAAGGAGTGATGACCTACAATAATAGCTATGAGATCATTAACAAATACTCCTTTGTGTGAAATAATGCCACATTCTCTTCTATTTACCTTTGGCATCAATGACTAGGTCATGTGAATTTTTTAGATCTTGAGAGATTAGTGAGGAAAGACCTGGTGCATGGCTTACCACCACTTGGGAAACCAATTTCCTCAGTTTGTGATCATTGTCAATAAGGAAAACAAATTTGAAGTCCCCATTAAAAGTTGACTACCATGACCATTTCTCGTGTGTTGAAGTTGATATATATAAATCTTATGGGTCCTACTTGTATGGAGAGCATGGGTGGAAAGAGATACATTCTCGTGATGGTCGGTGACATTTTTAGATACTCTATTGTGTTTACTTTTAGAGAAAAGTCTGACGCGATTGAGTTCTTAACAACCAAGTGTTGTTACCTATAAAACCAACGCGGTGTCACTATTATTCGAATGCGTAATGACATCGGTATTGAATTTAAAGAAGCCGGAGTGGATAGCTATTTTGATGGAGTGGGTATCAAACACAAGTTTTTGGTCGTTCATACTCCTCAGCAAAATGGGATAGTTAAGAGGAAGAACCGAACGGTTCAAAAGATGGCTAGATCCATGATTCTTGGGAGAAATGTGCCTAGACATTTTTTCATAGAGGCGGTGAGTACCGCATGCCATACGGTGAATAGAGTATATCTTTATCCACACCCATTACACATGCCTTATGAGTTTTGGATAGGTAAGAAGTCCAACTTATCATATAATCGTGTCTTTGGGTAGCCCTTTCTACGTTTTGAGATATAGAGAGCACTTAGGAAAGTTTAAATCCCGGAGCGATAAAGGGATTTTTTATGTTATTCATCGTCGAGTAGGGATTATAAGGTGTTTACCTTGAAATTTCTAAGGTTATGGAGTCAATAATTGTCACGATTAGAGACGATGAGCCATCGACATCTGTTGACCTTGACCCCGAGTGTGAGGACGATGCACCCCCAGGTGCTAATCCCATCGTTCATTATACTACCCTGGTGGACCCCGTGCTTGATTTCGAGGATCCACCCTCTTGGGTTTAAAAGAGTTATGACCCTTTTGTTATACTTGGTGATCCCATAATAGGTGTTAATACTCATGCTCAACTTGAGAATGTGATTATCTACCTTTGTTACACCTCCTTAGTCAAGCCTAAGAATGTGAAAGAAACACTCAAGAATGAACATTGGATATCCACTATAAAATACGAGTTGCTTTAGTTTCACAAGAATGATGTCTGAAAGTTAGTCCCCCACCTGGCGAGACTAATATGATAGGTACCAAGTGGATTTATAAGAATAAGATGGATGAGAATGTTACGATAGTTTAAAATAAGGATAGGTTGGTCGCTCAAGGCTACATACAGATCAAGGGTGTAGACTTTGATGAGACATTCGCTCCTGCTGCTAGGCTTGAGTCCGTTCGCTTACTAATCACCATGCATGTCATCTACACTTCAAGTTATATCAAATGGATGCCAATAGTGCCTTCTTTAACAAAATTCTATAGTAGGAAGTGTACGTGGAATAAAAAAATGGGTTTGAAGACCCAAAGCACCTAGGACACGTCTTTTATCTTAAGAAGGCCCTGTATGATTTGAAGCAATCACCCCGTGATTGGTACAAGAGGCTCACTTCTTATCTCTTAGCTCGTGACTTCAAGAAAGGGAGAGTGGATAAAATGTTGTTTGTGAGGAGAGAGAGAGTAATGTGATATTGCTTGCCTAAGTATATGTGGAATACATAGTATTTGGATCCACGCGCTCCCTACATGCTCACACTTTTGAGGAGGAGATGATGAACGAGTTTGAGATGAGAATGGTTGGTGAACTTAAGTTCTTCTTAGGTTTCCAGGTGAATTAACTAGAGGATGGGATATTCATATCTCTATCCAAATATGTTAGGGACCTTGTGAAGAAGTTTGGTTTAGACTTTGCTAAGTACTCCCACACCCCTATGAGTACATCGACTAAGCTTAGCAAAGATGCTCTAGGTAATGACATAGAGAAAATCTTTTATAGGAGCATGATAGACAGTCGTCTCTACTTAACTGATAGTCGTCCTAACATTGCCTTTAGTGTTAGAGTTTGTGGATGATACCAAGTGTTGATACCAAATTTAGTCTGCTGACATGGCCCAATTGAATGAAGACACGTGGCAATCTACATGGCAACAACAAATACTTCCGAGGAACTCAGACGCTCCGAGGAACCATACTACAACGAGGAACACTGCTTCCCCGAGGAACTCACACGCTCCGAGGAATAAGAACTCTCCGAGGAACTCTTGAGTACCGAGAAGCTTAGGCGGTCCGAGCAACTCAGGCGGTCCGAGCTGCACCTCGAACAAAGCATCAATAGCTGGATAACCAACAGTTTGACTGTTCATTAAATGCTTATCATTCAGACGCATACGCTTAAGGGGCATTGAATGTATTACCCTTTCATATGTACATCATTTAATGTATTACCCTTTCACATTACAGTCTCAGGGCTATAAATACTTTGTACAATCCTCATTGTAAGGGGACCAGAATTTCTTGATAGAACTTGTAATCGAGAATTCCCAAACACTCAGCAATAACATAACAGTGGACGTAGGCCATTCTTATAAGGCTGAACCACTTTGAAAATTCTTTGTCTCATTTATTTATCTGTGATTGAATAATTGGATACGATCTAATTTTTTACATCAACAGATTGGCGTCGTCTGTGGGAAACGACTGGTAATATCGTTTTTCACCAAAAATAATTCATCACAAATGGCTGATATTCCAGAATCCAATAATCGAAACGCTGGAAGCCCTCCAAATCCATCTGCTCCGCCAAATATTTCAGATCTGGATGGAATAATGACAAATCTGGCTCAGGGCCAGATCGTCATGCAAGAAACTATGCGACAACTCATACAAACCCTCCATAGCGGGGCACCAACCCATTCAGGACCACGAAGTATTCAAAAAAATATCCGGGCACCTTCTTCGCGTACTAGGCGTACCAATTCATATTGTAATGAGGAGTCTGAAGATTTTTCTTATCAACCTGGACGAACTTCGTCAGTGCGAGCCACAGATACTGAATAACGTATCACTCTTTCTCCAGAAAGGACTAGTGCGCTAGAGAGATTAAGCAGGGTATCACCTTTCAATCGATTAGGACCTAGAAGGAGTAGAAGTCCTCCTAAAGTCGCGTCGAGGAGTTTTCGACGACCATCAGATTTAAGGGAAGGATCTGCCCAGTCGCGACCAGCTGCTCGTTAAGAGAAATCCCAGGAAGCCACCTCAACGCGATCAGTTGCTCGAACCAACAGGCCCGAGGAAGGAAATGATGCATGGAAAGGCTCTATTTAGAGGCTGGAGGATAAATTAGGGGAAATGGCTAAGGCCAAGAATCCTCTACAACGAACCTTTGTTCGAGGAACACCTTTTGTCCAGGCCATTGTAGATTTTCCAACACCATCAAAGTTCAAAGCACCTGTTGTGACCCCCAAATATGATGGAAAGACTGATCCTGTCCTTCATATAGAACAATACCAAGCTGCAGCCGACATCTATGCTGTTCTAGATGAGATGAGATGCAGAGCATTCTCGGGAACTCTTACCGGATCTGCTCAAATATGGTATAATAATCTTCCTCGGGGTAAGATCTCAACTTTTCTTCAACTGACCGAGTTATTCATTAGGAATTTCTTCTTTGGGTCAAAGCCAATTAAATGAGTAGCACATTTGTTAAGTGTTAGACAAAAGGCTGGTGAGAGTACCAGAGATTATATAACTCGTTTTAATAACGAGAAACTGGAAGTCATTGATTATGAGGAGAAGACAGCGAATTACCGCCTTGATGAGTGGACTACTGCCGAATAAGTTGTACTACACTTTGGCCAAAGATCCACCTAGAACCATGTCAAACCTGATGGGAAAAGCGTCCAAGATTATGAATGCCGAGGAGGCTATGGCTGCGAAAAAGAACATGGATGCCAAAGAAATCAAGGTGGAAGGTGATAAAGCTAAGAAGAAAGAGCATAAGAACAATGGTAATGACAAACATTCAAAAACTAGGTCGGTATGGGACGTAATGAAGAAATATGATAATTATACTCCTTTAAAGAAGGACATCAACCATGTTCTAGAGGAAATCAAGAACAACGAGGAATTAAACTGGCCAGAGAAAATGAAGGCAGACCCTGATAAGAGGAATAAGGCGAAGTATTGCGAGTTTCATAAAGATCATGGCCATATGACCAAAAATTGCATAGCTCTTCAGAATGAGATTGAAACACTCATCAGACGAGGAAAGCTGTCAAAGTATGTCGATCGTGGAAGCGAAAGAAGAAACAACGACCGAATAAGAGAGAGGTCTAGATCTCCTCGTCGAGCAGAGGAGAACAAGAAAAGAAACCATGAAGTTGATCCCAAAGATGACCCCGATCTTCCCAAGAGACCAAGGCAACCAGAACGAGAGGTATTTTTAATACGCTTTGGGTCATTTGACTGTAATGTTATAACAGGTGGAGATGTAGGAGGAGGAGACCTTACTGCCAAGAGAAAAGCTTACCTCTGTAAGGCTCAAGCTTCCTCGTACATTCAACGAATAAATCTAGCTGGGGAGGATCGCCCGAGAAAGGTGAACAAAGAGAAATTGGTCATTGGTTTTTCAAAGAATGACCTCGCAGGAGTTTTATATCCTTATGATGACCCATTGGTGATCAAAATGAGGATGAAGGAAGTAATAATTTCAAGAGTACTGGTCGACAATGGTAGCTCGGCAGATATCATGTTCTACTCGTGCTTCGATAGTTTAAATCTAAAGCTATCTCAACTGGAGCCTTATCATAGACCCCTCCTCGGTTTTGCTGGAGAGAAAGTATTTCCACTTGGGCGATCAAGTTGGATATATTTATTGGTACGTGGCCTGCTTTTCGAATAGAAAGAATACGCTTCTTCATAATGGATAAGAATGTTCAATCATCCTACAATATCATCATGGGAAGAGTAGGATTGAAGAAGTTCGAGGTTGTACCATCTACAGTACATCAATGCCTAAAATTTCCAACAAATTTTGGAGTAGGAGTTGTGAAAGGTGATTAGAAAGTAGCTCGGGAATGCTATTATTCATCCGTCGAGCAAGAGGAACTGGAGGAATCAAGGAAAAAGACTACTACCTATCAAGTGGATGAAGGTGCAGAAATTAAAACATTGGATCCTAGAGATGAGTCGCAACTCGTGAAGGGTCAAGTGGTGGAATCTACTGAAAACATCATTCTGGACGACGAGCACCCTGAACGTACTACTCAAGTAGGTTCGTCGTTGGAAGCCTCACTAAAACAGGAATTGATAACTTTCCTTAGAAGCAGAAAACAAACTTTTGCGTGGAGTCATGAAGATATGCCTGGGATAGACCCAAATTTCTTATGTCACGAGCTCAATGTGAATAAGGAGATCAAGCCTGTGAAGCAGAGAAGAAGAGTATTCAGTCCCGAGAAGAATCAAGCTATACAGGAGGAAGTCGAGAAGCTCCAGAAAGCTTGCTTCATTGAAGATGTTAAATATCCAGACTGGTTAGCAAATGTGGTGATGGTAAAAAAGAAGAACAACAAATGGAGGATGTGTGTAGACTTCACCAACCTCAACAAAGCATGCCCAAAGGATCACTTTCCATTGCCCCGAATTGATCAACTGGTGGATGCTACCTCGGGACACGAGTTGCTGAGCTTCATGGATGCTTATTCTGGTTACAATCAGATCAAAATGAAACCTGAAGACAGGGAGAGTACTTCTTTCATTACCCCTAGGGGAACTTATTGTTATAATGTTATGCCTTTTGGTTTGAAAAATGCAGGTGCGACATATCAGCGGCTGATGAACAAGGTTTTTGCTGAACAAATCAGTTGCAATATGGAAGTCTATGTTGACGATATGCTGACAAAGAGCAAGAAAGCTGTCGATCATCTAGTTGACTTAAGTCAGACTTTTGATCAACTGGATAAATATCAAATGAAGCTAAACCCGACGAAGTGCATATTTGGAGTACGAGAAGGCATGTTTCTCGGGTACATTGTCAATCAACAAGGCATTGAGGCAAATCCTGAAAAGATCAAAGCTTTATTATGGCTGCGATCTCCAACGACGAAGAAGGAAGTACAGAGTCTCACAGGACGAGTAGCAGCACTCAACAGATTTATGTCACGAGCAACTGATAGATGTCTCCCATTCTTCAAGACACTCCGAAAGACTTTTGAGTGGAATGATGAATGTGAGAAGGCTTTTCAAGACTTGAAGAAATACTTGGGAGCACCTCCACTGTTATCCAGCCAGTGATGGGAGAAAAATTATACTTATATCTTGCAGTGTCCGAGAATGCAGTTAGCTCGGCGTTGATCAGAGTGGAGAATGGAGTGCAAAAACCAATTTATTATACGAGTAAGGCCTTCCGAGGAGCAGAGATCAGATATCCAAGGCTGGAAAAGTTAGCACTGGCGTTGATTGAGGCGAGTAGGAGAATGAGGCCATACTTCCAGGCTCATACCATAGTAGTATATACTGATATACCATTGAGGCAAGCCCTTCATAAACCAAAAAAAATCAGGGATATTGATGTACTGGGCAATAGAACTTGGTGAATATGATATAGTTTATGAACCCATATCATCGCTAAAAGGGCAGATTGTAGCAGATTTTATAGCAGAATTCACCTATCCTGATACCCCCGAGGAGAAAAAGTTGCTCGCTGATCAACCTGTGGATGTTACAGGATCATCAAACACAAGCTCAGACCAACTCCGGTTGGTAAAAGGGCAAGTGGATATTACAGGATCATCAAATTCGAACTCAGACCAACTCCTATTGGTAAAAGGGCAAGAAAAGATGATCGACGAACAGCAAGAAATATCAGGAGATAGTGAAAGGAAGCAACAAATTTTCCACCGAGGAACTCTGACAGATCAGAAATTTGAAGACAAGTTACCTATATGGAGGCTATATGTAGATTGCTCATCTTGCACTACATGATATAGCCCGGGGATAGTTTTAAGCACTCCGGACGAGGTCGACATGGAATACGCCCTACGTTTCCAATTCAAAGCTTCCAATAATGAGGCTGAGTATGAGGCCATGATTATAGGTCTTAGTTTGGTAAAAATTATGGAGGCGCAACAGGTTATTATTTTCAGTGATTCTCAATTGATCGTAAACCAAATGATGGGAGTATATGCAGTCAAAGGAGAATTAATGATCAGATATCATGCAAAGGCAAAGGAGCTGGTGTCAGAATTTGCTGCTATTCAGCTGGTCAGAATACCAAGAATGGAGAATGCGAGAGCAGATGCCTTAGCTCGATTAGCATCAGCTACTCGAACCGAGCTACGACGAATAATCCCAATTGAAGTGTTGGCTGGTCGGAGTATAGATGAAGATCTGACGATGAACTTTATCACCCTTGATTTAGGACCATCTTGGATGGATCCCATCAGGGCATATATTAAGGAGGGAGAATTACCAATTGACAAGCTCGCAGCCAAGAAATTGAAGTTTAAAGTTGCTCGGTATGTATTACCTAACGGTATTCTATATAGACGAGGAATTATGGCAGGTTTTCAGAGATGTGTACATCCCTCCAAGGTGAAAGAATTGATTGAAGATATCCATGAAGGGTCTTGTGGAGCCCATGTAGTAGGTCGTACGCTTTTGCAAAGGGTGATGATGCAGGGATACTACTGGCCGACGATGAGGGTTGATTGTATAGCCTATGCCAAGAAATGTGACAAGTGCCAGTGCTTTTCCTCCATCCTAAGAACTCCACAAGCATTGTTGACATCCATCACTTCCCCTTGGCCATTTTCCATGTGGGGAATAGATTTGGTCGGGCCACTACCAACGACCAGAGGAAGGTTCAAATACCTCGTCGTCGCAGTGGATTATTTTACTAAGTGGGTTGAAGCTGAGCCTCTCATCGATATGACGTACGACAAGGTGTACCAATTTGTTTAGAAGAACATAATTTGTCGATATGGTCTTCCTCATGCCTTCATCACAGATCATGGAACACAATTTCATAACGAGGAGTTCGCTGCCTATTGTCATCAGTCAAACATTTTGAAGGTCCACTCAGCACCAGGCCATCCTCAAAGCAATGGACAAACTGAAGTGACAAATAGAACGTTACTGAATGGTTTGAAGAAAATACTGGATGATGCGAAAGCGAATTGGATCAACGAGCTACAATCAGTACTATGGGCTTACCGAACTACTCCCCGAGTAGCAACAGGAGAATCACCATATATGCTGGCATTTGGAAGTGAAGCTGTTATACCTGCCGAGTTGGGCCTCCCAACACACAGGGTACTGAATTTCAATTCCCCTGTCAGCGACTTAATGAGAAGATTGGATTTAGACATGCTCGAGGAAGTTAGAGAAGAAGCATCCATTAGAAATGCTGCTTACCAGCAGCGAACAGCTTTGTTCTACAATAAGAGGGTGAAGAAATGCGACCTGAAAGAAGGAGACTATGTGCTAAAGAAAGTGATTCAAAAGCACAATAAACTAGAGGCAAACTGGCATGGACCATACCGAGTTACAGAAGTTGTTCGACCAGGAACTTACCGAATAGCAACTTTAGAAGGGGAGGAGTTTAAGAATGCATGGAACGCAGAGCACCTGCGCAAATATTATCAGTGATGGATATTCTCTCCTTTTATTGAAAGTTTTTCAGGGAATACTAGTGCTACACACTACTCGGCAAAACTCGGACTACTCAAATTTATTCTCGAAAACGCCAACTAAGGTTGGTCGAGAAACCTATATTCCTCCGGGAAGTAAAGCTACCTATATTCTTCCGGGAAGTAAAGCTACTTGTATTCCTCCGGGAAGTAAAGCTACCTATATTCCTCCGGGAAGTAAAGCTACTTGTATTCCTCCGGGAAGTAAAGCTACTTGTATTCCTAAGGGAAGTAAAACTATATGTTCCTCGGGAAGTAAAAGTATTCCTAAAAATGCCAACTTATGTCGGTTAGGAAGTAAATATATTCTCGAAAATGCCAACTTGAGTTGGTCGGGAGGTAAAATTATTTCAAAAAGTGCCAAAGTTGCTCGTAGAGAAAAAATCCACTAACTATGGCTGGTCGGAGATAAAAACCTACTAACTGTAGTTGGTCGACAAGGAAAATTTACCGACCTTGGTTGGTCGGAAATATTTTATGAAAACGAGAAAGTGATCGAGCAACATTTTTTATACTCGTAACTTTTTAAATTATTACTAAGTTGGTCGAGAAACAAAACTTCATTTTTTCCAAATGACTACCACAAATTCAAGCTACTCGACAATAACTTGATCGACAAATAATACAATATTGTTATCTTTTTAACAGATACGCATGCACAAATGTAAAGTGTTACAAGACAATAGCAATTAAAATTGCGAACAAAAATGAAAGTCTTTCATTAAATCCAGAACAAATTACATTGATAATGAAATGTATACAAATTTATTACATTAATATTCCTATTCTACTGGTCTTTTCCCCTCTGCTTTTATAACAGGTTCCTCTCCAGCAGGCGGATCATTTAAAGCAAGAGGAGATTTTATAAAGTTCAAATCTTTTAACATCCTGGTATTCATCACGGATGGTCGATCTAGGAGGTGCTCGGGATGAGATATCTCGACATTTGAATGGAGATTGTAGTCGCCGAGATATTTGGAAATCAAGCATCGAGGAATGGCTCGAGCAGGGATCCAACTCATATCAAGTTTGTATGGTGGCACGGGTAGGTCGAGCAGCCCAGGATCATGGTAGTCCCACAGGTAATGACCCTGTTCGAGTTGCAGCACACCTAAGGCATTCAACTAGCCCTGCTTTTAGCCCTCATTATTGGCATTCTGGATACGATCGTCCAAGTGGTAGAGCGCCTCGTTGTATCCAGCCATCCAGAACTCCCTGGGCTGTTTATGGAACTGGTATGTCAATCTTTCCAGCTGCTCGTGGAGATTTTTTATGAAGAGTTCCTTATTCTCCAAGACTGACTTCTGCTCAGAAAGCTTCTCTTCCAGGTCCCTGATCTTCTTTGACATTTCAGCCAACGCCTGGTTCTTTGCCATTAATTAGAAAGCTTGGTTCTCTAAGGCAGATTGAGTCCTCTGTTCCTCGACAGGAACCCGAGCAGCTCTTGCTCATCCCCGAGGAGCTCTTGCTCGTCCACGAGAAGGTGTAGAAGGTCCAGACCTCTTCAAGGTTTCCAACTCATCCCTCAAGTTGGCGTTCTCGACCTCCAAGAGCGAGAATCCCTCATCAGTCACTGGGATCAAGGCTATTGAAGTGGAAGCTGCAGACTTCAATTGTAATAACTCTCTTTGTAGGTTGTTATTCTTTTGCTCTAATAATTCAGATATTTGTCTGCACTCCTCGACCTCACCCCTCAGAGTTCTCTCCCTCACATCGTAGCCAGCAAAACGCTTCTCGTATCCCTTGTCGGCAATGATTTGTTGATATTTCTTCTCATACCCCTCGTGCAAGAGGGCAGTGGATTCTTTGTATTGTTGCTGAAGGTCTTCAAGAATGCCTTGGAGATCCTCGATCATATCATAATAAGCCACATTATTGGCCACTGCACGATCAATCAGACACTTCAAATATTGGTAAGCTTCAACTGCTTGTTCAGAAGCATTTTGGCCGAGGATGTCGACGATTTGTGCTGCACTCAGGTCTGTGTGACCAGTCTTAAAATATTTATTGCATTGTCGCAACAGCTTTGTATCATGAGCAGACAGTAATTCCATCCTGGCCAGAAACTAGTAGAGGAAGAAAAAGCAGTAATCAATAATCAAAACAGAGCACGAAGAGGAGACAACAGTATGCAAAAACAAAAGTTCAAGTTTTATTATATCACAAAATTCAGAGTTACATGTTCATGGTTACATTTTGTCGAAGAAAAATAAAATAGATAGAAGTCCGAACAACTCTACACCTTTTCCTTGTCTCCCAAAACTTTCTCGGGAGGCTGGGACGAGGAGGTAGGTTGCTCGGATGGAGCAGATAGTAGCTGGGGAAGTGCTGGAGGTTGCTCGGAGGAAGTAGCGAGCTACTGAAGTTCCTCGGTAGCAGGCTGGATGGCTGGGGGATGATCTCCCATTACCATAGAAGACTCTTCAGAGGTAGATTCGTCCTCTTCTTCATCTTCAGGAGTTGGAGGGGGACCAGGGATGTGTCGCTGGAAGAGCTCAGAAGTTTCATCAACCTTCATCTCCTGAAGAGCTGCGACCCACCCATCTCTAAAATATTTTAGGCTGCCATATTCTACTTGAGACATCATGGCAGCCAAGTCTTTGTTCCACCCCTTGTCCCAGCCAGCGCTGAAAGACTTCTTCACAGCCATTTTTCTCTTTGTCTTCTCCAAGGAAAGCTTCTCGGAGAGAAGGTTATCAGCAGCTTTTAATTTATTCTCAACCTCCTCCTTCTGCCGACTTACTTCCCGAAGTTGAGCCAACTCCTCCTCGGCAGCCTTGAGTTTATCTTCAAACTCATCAACATTCTTGAGCTTTCCTTCAAGCTCTTTATTCTTCTTCTCCAGAGCATTCATTTTCTTCTCCAACCCCTTGGAGACTTCAACAACCTGAGCTTTCTCCTGCTCGATTGAGGTAATTTTCTTCTCCCAAACAGCCTTATCAGTATCATACTTCTGACGAGAATCTTCCAAAGACTTCGTCAGACCCATCAGAGCTTCCTCCACACTAGATGAGGAGCTTGAAGCTTTAATAGCTTCATCTTTCTTCAAAATTGTGTTAAAGCATCTCACCAACTGTGAAAAGAAAATGAAAGCAAGTCAGAGACAGATATAATAAGGGAAAGATGAAAAGTTCAAAGCAGTAAGACTTACAGAAGCAATATGGCGAGCAGCCAATGATGTAACCATGTCCCGAGAAAGGTTCTCTTCAATACCTTGGATCTCGAGAATGATCCAAGTCTTCACCGAGCTCATGGCAGAGCTCGGGGGAACAAAATTAGGAACACCAGTTCCAGTAGTTAGGGGCTGGGAGATGGTTTCAGCCAAATTGACCGAGGAGCTCTTCTTCAGCTTCCTCGGGGGAACAGGAACAGTTTCGATCAAGGAAGAACTCTTGGTCGGTGATATTACAATCACTTCTCCTGGAGCAGCAGACTTGCTCGGAGCCACTTGGGGCTTCTCTACAACCTTCACAGGAGCAGCCGAGGAAGGTGCATCAGTTTTCTTTGTCCCCTCCCCTGGGACGTCAATCTTACTTATTTTTGCCTCTCCAGCACCAAAGGCAGGTTTGTCAAAAAGGGTGGGAGGTCTTCTCTTCTTTATCCTTTCACTTAAAGGAACGTGTGACTCAGGCGAGGAACTGGTAGAAGCTGGTAATGGTTCTACTTCACTTATCACCGGACGAGCAGTGAAAGAAGATGTGTAGCTCTTATACTGCAGCAAATACGAGGCTGACCTAATGTGCTCATTGGCAACACTCTGATGCAAACTCCAGATAAGTTTTAAGTGCCTTATATTAACGTCTGCTTCTTTTGGACACTTTCTTTTGCTGTCAACTGCAAATAAATAAAAATTAAAATATCAGTGGCACATTTTGTCAAACATAGAGGAAGCATAATTTCAAAATAAGTAAAATGAAATAAAAATAACCTATCCCATTGCCATAGGGAGGGCATCTGGGACCCTGATACACTTCATCTCCAGATAAAGGAGCATGTTGCCAATTTTTTATAATAATCCCATGCTCAAAATAGTCCCTATTGGCATTCGGGAGAATGACCACTAAGGCCCTATTTAAAAATCTAGTTTTTAAATAAAATGTGTTATCACCAACTGCCCATCTATAACAAAACATGATTTCTGGAATTCCTAGGCGAGTTCCATGGATTTGATTTAATCTATAAACCCCATTAATTATTCTCCATGTATCGGGGGCTATTCTTATAGGAACAACGTCAAAATATTGACAAAATTCTAGACATAAGGGATTTGGTGGAAAAGAAAATCCACACTCAGCAACAAAGAGACTGGGAAACCAATGTCCCTCAGCCAAACGAAAATAGTCAAAAGGCTCAGAAAGCTCTTCCAAAACAACCCAGGAGGGAATAGAAAAATCAGAGCGAAACTTATCAAGAGATTCAACAGGGTAAACCATGATGAATAAAGGAAATGAAGAAGAATGAAGAAGATCTTACAGAAAAAGAGTGGATATGTTGACAACGAACGATGGAAGAGATGAATACACAGGAGAGAAAGAGACGATGGAAAACTCGAAGATACAAATTTGAAAAAGTAGAAGACGATGGGATTGTCTGTGACGCTTAAATACCTTGCCTTGGGAAAAGGAAAAAGTAATGATTACAAAAATAAATGATTAAGCTACCGGCGGTTAGAAGGACAAAAAGGGCGCGGCAATCGAAGTGGTTATAAAAATTCAAAAAAGGCTGATTCTACGAATTTGGAAGGAGAAATAAATACAAAAGACTCCTTAATTTCAGGATGACCATTTAAAACTGCCATATTCCGAGAAAGAATGTTCCACACTCCTCAAAGTTAGAACTATGAAACATTGGGGGCTTCTGTTGATACCAAATTTAGTCTACTGACATGGCCCAATTGAATGAAGACACGTGGCAATCTATATGGAAACAACAAATACTTCCGAGGAACTCAGACGCTCCGAGGAACCATACTACAACGAGGAACACTGCTTCCCCAAGGAACTCACATGCTCCGAGGAACAAGAACTCTCCGAGGAACTCTTGAGTACCGAGAAGCTTAGGCGGTCCGAGCAACTCAGGCGGTCCTAACTGCACATCGAACAAAGCATCAATAGCTGGATAACCAACAGTTTGACTGTTCATTAAATGCTTATCATTCAGACGCATACGCTTAAGGGGCCTTGAATGTATTACCCTTTCATATATACATCATTTAATGTATTACCCTTTCACATTACAGCCTCAGGGCTATAAATACATTGTACAATCCTCATTGTAAGGGGACCGGAACTTCTTGATAGAACTTGTAATCGAGAATTCCCAAACACTCAGCAATAACATAACAGTGGACGTAGGCCATTCTTATAAGGTTGAACCACTTTAAAAATTCTTTGTCTCATTTATTTATCTGTGATTGAATAATTAGATACGATGTAATTTTTTACATCAACACCAAGCATCGTCGAAAGAGTCTCACTTGCTCACACTTAAACGTATCATCAAATACGCTAGTAATATTATTTCCTACGATATTTAGTATTCCTTTGATATCGATGACCGTTTGTTTGCCTATTCGAATATCGATTGGACCAGGGATGTTAATGGTTATAGGAGCAGCCCAGGTGGGTGTTTTTAATTTAGTAGTGCTCTTGTCTCTTGATTGAGAAAGAAGAAAAACTTCATATCTTTTTCCACGATGGAGGTTGACTATATAATCTTCAAAGGCACAATGACTATTTCCCAAGGCACAATGACTATTTCCCGTGATAATACGAATGTATTCACATATCTCGTAATTCGGTACAATGTTCCCCCACAAAGAATATTAGGATATGTGAGCATTTTATTCGTGATCTCATTGAGGAGAAGGTCACGTCCTTGATCTTTGTGAGTACCAAACGTCAATTAACCGATATTTTCACAAAAACTTTAGATGCACTGAGATTTGAGAATGTTAGGAAGTCTTTGGGCATTTGTTCCGTTGATTGAGTTTGGATACTTTGTCTAATATAGGGTTATTATCATGTTCATATATTTTATCTTTATTGTTGGATGGTATTTCTATGTATTTGTATGATTTTTCTTTTGGAATATATATTGATTTTCTGTTTTTAAGAAAAAATGGAAAAATAGAAAAAGATTTATTTTGATAAAAAAGACAAAAATATTTTTGTATTTTCCTTTTTCACCCTATATGTATTTTCATATTGAGATATTCAGATCACCCCTACATTCCATCCATTCACGTGATTTTTTCATGATGTCTTGAGATATGACTCCATTTCTTTAGTGTGCTTAATAAAGTGTGGATAGCATTACGTTGATTAATAATGATTACTTTATTCATGATAGACTCCTTACCACCTATATTGAACACCTACATAGACGTTTTGAACATTGTGCTTTCTTATCATATGTCGAATACAGTGTTCTCATCTCAATCGTGCTTAATAACGAACCAAATGTAAATAGAGATAAGTTGTGCTTATAAGAACCATTTTGCGAATTTTGCTTCTCGATAAAGATTTTTATATATTAAGCCATGGAAATGGGCTACAAAATATCAAAATTCTCTTTTCATTAAAAGCCTCCATTTGCAAAAAGAGCCGAAAAAGATTAACGGTATACAAAAATAGAAGTGCCAATGCCATTTATTTTATTTCATTAATGCTTCACCACATATGAGCCTTATGATATCTTCAAAACTAATTGAGAGAGGATTCTTATATATGTGAGATTTTAAAGGTGTCATAAAGTAGAATATCAATGGGTTTTCATAACGAACTCTCTTGAAAAGCATTAAATAGTTTGGAGTTGTTGATTTGAGAAGCATTTAAATTCATGACATGCTGCATAAGTCAAGTCAATTTCATTTAAGTTCAATGTTTTTACACCTAAAGTGGAAAGTGAGTTCTTTCTTTAGAATTATCTCATTGACTTCGTGCACCTACGTTATGAATGCCTATGTTGATTTGCCTATGTATAATGCTCACACAATAAAATTTCGTTTTCATGATTCGATTATTTTAATATCATTCCATGGTGCTAGTGTTTTGTACATATATATATCTTTTATACGCATAATTTTTATACTTGAAAATTTCAAAAAATTTCAAAAATAGTTGGTTGAAAGCCTTTCAAAAATTCATCGCATGTGCTTAATTTATTATCTTTGTGATGTTATTTCTTTTGGATTCGTGTGATTGTAATATTAATGCTTAGCTTCTTACCCTTTGTCTATTACGGACAAAAAGGGGGAGAACAAATTCAAGGGAAGTTTTATTTTTCTTTAAAACTTGTACGCGTCACGATATTCTTCTATCTCATGTGTGTAGATTTCTTCCGCTTTGATGATGATCTCATGGACTACACAACATGAAGAATTTTAGTTGAAGACAAAGTTTTGAATGTCGTTCCGTTTTGAATTTGGGAGGACATTATGATACATTGTCTTAGGGGTTTTATATTAATTAGAGTTTCGAATTTTGTTTTATAATTGAATAGCCAAATGGGGAGATTTATAATGGCAAGATTTTATACTGCTCATAAATTAGGAAGTTTGGCATATCATGTTACAAACCGCAGACTACATCCACTTTTTCCTCCATGATCATTTGAAGATATGTGAGTGATCGATCACAGTGTCCGAGATTCAAGCCGTTGGAATCGTCACAAACTTCTTATGAAGGTATCCAAACTTGTGGTTTTGATTTTACTCGTCGAGTTATATTTGGCATGGTTGTTTTTCTTGAGACATTTTTTATAAAATGATTTTTGAAAATAAAATTTCTTATTTTTAATATCGTTAGAATGAGATGTAACTCTCTTTAGAATGAAAAGTCCTTTTTGTTTTAATGATCTTCGAACAAGAATCTAACGATATGGGCTCTATTTAATCAAATCGTTCTCATTAAAAGGTCGTAGGAAGGACGATCGAACGAGAAAGGGTTGTCATTCGAACAAGACTTATCCTCGTTAAAACGAAACTAATGTTTTCATTCGAATGAGATGCCATTTTCGTTTGAATGAAAATGTAGCCTCAAAATCGTGTTTTTCTATAATAGGCCTGTTTTTATTAGATTTTATTAATTTTTCGGGCGAAAATCTTTTGCAATACATGTGCTAAAATTTTCCATCTTTATGTTTTAAAACACCTTTCTTTTCCAAATCATACACCCTTATATGATTTTTTGAGTTTGTCTAAGGTCCCACACACTAAGTTGCAAGAATTTTAGGCTTGGATTTAAATTTAAACCAAAGTCTAATTACCCAAAATGTAGAGTTTTAGGGACTTCAACCTTGGCTCTAAATTTAAACTAAGGTCTAGAAACCCAGAAATCATGTTCAAGGACTCTAGATGGGATTTAAAATAATAGTTAAAGGTCCAAGGACCCAAAAAAGCCTAAAGTAATCATCAAGGTTTTCACCCTTGATCCCATTCAAGGTGAATAAGGTCCAAGGACCCACAAAAGTCAGCCTGGATGCTTTTTTACCCACTTAAAAAAATTCAAAAAGGTTGAAGTTATATGAAAAGGAAAAGACCTCAGCGAAACATTTATTTGACCCATGCTTTCCAAAAATCCAAGTGTCAAGCACCAATTAATACTATAAAATCTGAGACTTGTACAAAACTTCCATTTTTCAAAAATTTCTAGGGGCTAAGTGTCCAAATGCAAAAAATTGTCCAAAAAACACCAATTTTATAACCTAAAGTGCAAAACCCAAGGTTAATAGGTCTTAGGAACCATCAAGGAACCTTAAATTATCTTCATCATGAGGGTTAAAGTCCAGAGGCTTTTCAGCCTAGTACAATCTTTAAATTTTCTAAGTCCAGAGGTCTTATGACCATTTGTGGCAATTCAGATTTTAAATTTCCTTACATCAAAGGTCTTATGACCCTTTGTGAGACTTCAAGTTCAAAATTTTCTAAACCCATAGGTCTTATAACTGTTTATGGGATTTTATATTTCAAAAAATCCTAAATTCAGAGGTCTTAGCACCTATTGGGGTGCTTAAGGTTGAATGAATTTCAAAGTTCTACCGTCTTAGGACCCTCAGTAGAATTAGTTTTCTATACTTAGGCCTTTATCCTTAGAAAAACCTATTTCAAAGGTCTAAGTACCTTTTATGGAACAAATTTCAAGTTAGAATGATGAATTTAAGGTATTATGACCCTTGGAAGATTTAATCTTCGGCCTTTATTACCAAAACATTTAGGGGGATAAGTGTTTATACAAAACTTTAATGCCATCAATCCTAAAAAGGTACAAGTATCTGTTGCTCGATGGTTCTAAGGCCTAATGACCCATTATAGAACCTTAGTCTTCAATTCAGAAACTTCCCAAGTACATGGCAGAGGTCTTAGGACCCTCGAATCTAATTAAATATATTCTCTACTCAAAGTTGTTTTTTTACTAAAAAAATCTTGGGGCTAAAGGAGTACTACCGACTAGAAGACCTAGGATAAATGAACACTTCGCAAAAATTCCTTAGCAAAATAAAACATAGAGCAAGAATGAAGCAAATATAATCATTGCATCAAGTATGAAGAATAGTAAAGCAGTACAGAAGTCAAAGTAGCTAAAACCAATCCATTTTCATTCAATGATAAAGGAAAGGGGGTTTACATCAAAGGGACCATGTCCCAAGAGTTCAAAAGAAAAAACAAAAATGATATAAAATCCTCCTTAAGACTTGAGTCGGTGGGGTCAACAAGAACTTCACTTTAGCGGGTTTGATTGTGGATAAAAGGTTGAGGCTTTATTCATATATTCTTCTTTTTCTTAGACCTAAGAGAGAGAGGCTTCATCATCATCCTCACCAGTGCTACTCTCATTATCTGAGCTTTCTTAAGTGAACAGACCAGAGACATCCATGTCAAGAAAAAGTATCTGAACCTTAGCCTTGCAATCTTTAAACCTGGAGGAAAAGAAACTTCTTAAAGTCCTCAGACTCCACATAAACGTCCAGTTGGATCTTAACTATAGTGTGTACCTTCCTTTGGAACTCCTTATGCCTCACCAATACCTCAGCATAGTCCTTTTGCATTTCTTGGTCTTTGGAGTTTAGCAGGTCCCTTACAGCAGTAAGATCAAGCAATTGTTGCTTCAAAAGTCCCATATCCTTCTCAGTCTATAAAAATTTCCTCTAAACAGTTTGGAGCGTGATGGTCTGATCTCGGAGGGCCTTTATCTTTACATTATGCTCTTATTAAGCCAAAGTATAGGTTTCTTCAACCTTGGCACTTGAGTCCCGAGCAATGGCTAAGAGATAAGTTTTATCCTTGAGGGTTTTTTCATTCAAAAGCTTGTCTTGATCCAACTCAATGATCTTTTCCCTTAGGCCTAGCGTCTCTTTCCTAAAGGAAGACACTTCCAGCCTCAGTTTGTTAATGATTTGACTCAATTCCATATGGAAAAGGTCCTATTTATTCGGCATCTCAATATCCTTGTTACACCCCCTAGTGCCATCAATGCCATCTACTATAAGAGCCTCAGCCAAGTGTTAGGACTACAAAGGGAGAAAGTGTGAGAATAAATTATAAATAACAAAAGGAGCTAAGGAAAATACAAAAGGTAAATCAAAAAATAACTTACCCAAGAACTGAATCAATTCTCAGGTATTGGCAAAAGTCCCCATGCCCCTCAACGCGGCCACCATTTCAGAGCAATTTGTCTTGACAATTGCATGGAGTGCGTTTAGGGTCGAGGAATAGGAATTTGTCTCCTTATAAGAACCAAGAGGTCTAGAATACCTTTCACCCTATGGTATAATAGATCTTCCCCCCTACTACAATGATCAAGTTCCTAGGTTGACCTAAGACCTCAGAATAACCCTCCAACCCCTCCGCCTTTAGGGGGGACACCACTATAAACTTCCCTTTTGAAAGGGGATCACATAAGGCTTCCACAACTTTTGAGACCAAGGATGCCACTTCCTTGAAATATGAGAATACCTTTAGGTTACCCCTAGAGGTCCTACCTATCCCGATTTTGCTTGCAGCAAAGGTAGGGGTTTTATAGGCCCCGACACTGAGCCTTTACCTAGGCTAGACATTAGCTCTGCCGCCTCCACTAGCTTGACCCAAGGAATTAGAATATCCCCCGAGGTTATAAATTTCAGACGTTTGGTGGTCTTATACTCCTTCTTTTTACTAACCACGACTTCAACAGGAACCTTTTTGGAAAGCTACCTAGATATCCTCCATTCCTCCCGTTCATCTAATGGATCAATAATAAATCAGAGTTATCTATTAGATAACTACGAATGGGGGAAATTACAGGAAAAATGAGAGGGAAAACTACTTACAACCAACATTCAGACTCTGGAAAAATGGTCTCGTTAGCTGAGGGGAAAACATATTCAATCCTAGGATAAGCTTGTCCTTGGCCAAGGGCTAATCATCCTCAACCTCAGAGGCCTTAAGGACCTCATTGGAGATCTCGGTGGATGCCTTCCCCTTCCCATAGACCAAGACAACAGGTGCAGACTCCAACGTATCCCCAACCACAAGTTTTGCGAACCACAAGAACATCGCCAGAGATCAAAACCTTAGTGTCACACCCCAAACCCAATATCCATACTAATCATTTGTTATTAGAATAATTGGATCATAATCTTGAGCCCATTAAAAATTTAATTTATTTATCAATATTTTTCTGCATAATGAACATAATGTTGTTCTTGTGCCATAACGAAGTCAACATCAGAGTCATAATTAAAGATTATACAATACTATGATTAACTATGATCAACTCAATCCATACTAAATCAATATATACAATGTGTGAGTATATTAAAATCTTCAGTGTGACAACGATAAAATATCCATACTTAAACCCCAGCTCTTCTAACGGTGCAACTCTCAAAGTTACCGGTCATATATTATCCTAGCTGGCAGCGTACAAACCTAAAATTGTTAAAATATAAACCGTAGGCATTAGGCTTAGTGAGTTACTCCTTCCCTGCAATGGAATAACAATTCTATATCGAATATGTGGATATAAAATCCGAACAATCCTGCCCATTGGCAATAACAAATCATGGATCATAAGATCCAAATAATTCTGTCCATTGGCAATAACAAATCCTGGATCATAAGACCCAAATAATTCTGCCCATTGGCAATAACAAATCCTGGATATTTGAATATCCAAACAAATCCTGAATACCGAAGTATTCAAACCAATCCTGGATCATGAGACCCAAACAAATCCTGGATATTTTAATATCCAAACAAATCCTGAATACCGAAGTATTCAAACAAATCCGCTCTTAGAGCTATATTCATACTTATATATGAAACAAATCATAAGTACACTCACCTTGATAGTTTAACAGGCTTTTCTCTTGCCTTTATCCGGTACTTGTTCAATCAACTCTTCTTCCCTTCCTATCATTCTTACCATATTAGTATCATCATAAGAATATCAATAATCCAAAGAATGATTTAAACATAATTCAATCCATAAGCATCACATGATTCCATTCAAATCATTTATCACAAGTGAAGTTCCATCCAAATCCATGTTAATATATTTAGCATATCCAAATCATAGACCAAATATAAATTCATTTATTCTTGGAAATTCAATACTTGTCATATTATTATTCCAATACAAAAGACGGTATATCATTTTAAGTCTCCTAGAGCAAGATATGCTCATTTCTTTACCACATAGCAAATTTTCCCTATCGGCTCTTTTATCGTTCATTCAACTTCCAGGAATTTCCATAATTTTTCTACATCATCAATTTATATGATATTTTACCCAACATCAGTAAACATATTGAAAAATACAAGATTAAAATTTCATAATTTTCAGAGTTCATTTGCTATGTCAAGCAAAACATCGAACACATGGCGGGCATACTTTCATGCTTAGGGCATTTTCCATACCTGAACTTCAAACTCTCACCAAAGACTCATTTATTGGTATTTTAACATAATGTTCGGATATGTCATACATATATGAGTCTAGGTTAATCTCCAATTGGAATAAATCAATTCCAGTAAGCATAGAGAAATATATGGAAGTTTGAATAAACAAGGTTCCTAAACAAAACAATCTCAAGGGTTTACACATTCAAGTTTACTTAAACTTGAATCTATCCATAAGTACATATCAAGACATGGAATTTCAGTAAACAAATGATTATTTCAATCATTTAAATAAGTAATACAAAAAAATAAACAAGATTTATGGATGGAAAAACCTTAGGGGCTTTTACGTAATTTTTCTATGAATTTTTCTTCAATTTGTCCTCACACTTTCTTCCTAAACTTCAAAACTCTCTTTCCTTGGGTTAAAACTCTTCCATGGCTGAAATATGCTGAAGGAAGATCTTAATTAAAGGGTTTTAAGTCGGCATAAGTCCACCCCCTCTTGGTCCAATCAAAATATAACATGTGGCAGTACATAAAACAAAATATCATTTAAGGCTAAAAGACTACTTTACCCCCTGTTCGTAAAAAGACAATATCTTCCCACTCGGATGTCCGTTCGATGGAACGTTTGTTTTGTTATAAACCTAACTCATATATCTACAAATATCTAGTTTACACCTCAAATTCATTGTTATGTCATAAAGGTCAAAACTAGCCTCCAACAAGAACATTCCTAACGAAAACTTTAAAATTTCACATTTGTAACTAATTCGATATTTCAAGCTTTATGAAGGTGGGATTAAACTAAACATAATTACTTAACATTATATATATACTAATAACATATTATTCATATAACATAAGCTAACCATGATTTAAGCATGATTTATCATAATTATATTCGGGTTGTCACACTTAGGCTCGGGTCTCAATACATAGTTGAAGAGACGTTTTATTATGACAAGATCTTGAAAGGGGTGGAGGTTAACTTATTGTCCTCAGCAATCATGTCCACTTCTTCCTGAATAGTCTCAGTAATCGTTGTGAGGGAAAGATATTGTTAAAATTCCTGACAGAGATCAATGAATACACTCAAATACAAGGGCAGAGGTAAACTTCAATTTATGTATAATTGGAGGAGTACACTATGTAATACCTCGTATTTTTGCGTATTTATAATTTAATTAATTCGGGAATTAATTGAGAAATGTGATTAAATGAGAAATGTAATTTATTTAAATTACATGAGTGTAGTAATATAATGTGATTAAAAAAGAAATATGATTATTAAATATTAATCGAGAGATAGATACTGAATAATATTATAGTATGAAATTTACTAAGTGTGAATAGTAAATAATTACTGATTATTGTAATACAGCATAGTGAGTGATATGTACGTATTTTATTTTATCTCAACTAGGAGTCGCGGGTAGACTAACTTGAGGTCGAGATAGGAAAAATATTTTTTAAGTGACTTGGATGATAATTTAGGGGTCATGGATGTTTTTGAATGGGTACAAATAGTCGAAATAGTGTACCCGGGGGCATTGTTTGGATCCCGAGTCAATTAAAGACCAAATCGGCACCAATTGAGGGTGTTTTGGTCATTAGAAAAATAGAGGTTAAGGGACATACGAAATTCTAAGTGTTATATTTGATGTTTAAGACTTGAGGCTAGGGTTAGAAATCGTTAAACCCAAAGGAAGCCATTATAGAGAAAAGAGAAACTAATTTTTAAGGCTTAGGAGGTGTTCTTGAAGAATTAGACCTAAACCTTGCACCCTAATCATCTAAGGAGTATGGATTTGAAGAGAGAACCATCAATCCATTAGCAACACCGCGAATTCAAACCCTAGAAACCTAGAGGCAAGTTGTTTATTGCAAATTAATATGAAGTCATAATACCCATGTGACTTGGGTTTGAATAATATTGATTTCTTTGATATGGTTGGAACAAAAACCTATGTTTATACATGTTTTGGTAGGATCTTGCATGTAGATTGAATGAAAATCTGTAGAGGACAAGTTATCTGATATTTTTAGAGAGTTCTACGAATTTACATCTTGGTTTCATATGACTATTAATGGAGAATATTGAAATCGAGGGTTCTTGAGGATTTGATGAATTAATCCCTTTTTAATCGGTAATTTTAATGTTTTGATGACTGATTTATGTTAGAAATTACCCCCACACATGTAGAAATGGTTAGGAACATGTGAACCTTGAATTTGGTGAAGTAGCATGAGAATTATGTTAAGTAGAAGTGTCGGAAATCAGGTAAAAATGCATGAAGAAGACGAAGTGCAAAATTTGTACAGAATCGAATCGATTCGATCTGGGGCGAATCGATTCAGCCTAAGGCGAATTGATTCGGTTACCTAGAAAATGGAAATTTTCCCCTTTTTGCCTTAAATCCCTAAATCGTTGTTGTGAGATTTTTGAGGACTTTGGTAATGTAATATTGAGAGATGTAAAATATTACAGTAGGCTTATGATGGGGGTATGATTTTGTCTTATTGAGAGGATTAAGATGATAACGAAAGTGGGTTGATTTTGTGCCATAAATTATCTGAGAGAAAGATAATGAATTACGGGTTATGCCGTAAATTATCCGAGAGAAAGATAATGAATTACGGGGAATTTGGGAATTGAGTTGATGAAGTAGACCAGTAGGGTGAGTTAGGGTTAACTACTGAAATTTACAAAGGGGTAACTAGGACCCTTAGAGTTGTGTGAATACTCATGAATACAATAAGTGAAATAATTTGTAAATAAATTTAGTACGACGAGTATACAAGAGAAATATACTACGTACAAGTGTGAATACCTGGTTTGTGTGAATACCTATCATATGAATACTTAGGCGGTGTTAATACATAAAGTATATTAAATGTATTAGGATCGAGGGAATATTCGGACCAATACATGAAAGTTCGATTTGGGGTTGAGGGATATCCGGACCAATATCGAACATAACTAATATTGGGGTCGATGGAATATCTGGACCAATATATATATATCTATATATATAACATATACATTGGGGTCGAGGGATATCCGGACCCATGTGAATGACATGATAAATTGGGGTCGAAGAAACCTCCAAACCAATGAATCCTTAATGTGTGATACGGGGATATTATAGTGAATATATATTTATTTGTATATATTGTGTGGGAAATATATACCGTGCAATTTATCTACTTATGTGAGATAGAAGAAAGTTAGATAGTGTGTATCTAATAGGGTCGAGAAACTTAATTATGATTAAGCTAATAACATATAAGCATGTTAATTGTGATTGTGATTGCGGATATAGAAATGATAATTAAGTAAGAGAAACTTAATGTAGCGATTCAAAGGATAACATGTGAGGAATGTTACTTATGTTGATAATTAACACATGAGAGATGTTAATAAACTAATGTACTGTATGTGCAGTACGGGAACTTAGAGATGTAGATAAGTTCGGTTGAATACTTTAGTCTAGTTAGCTTGGGTAGTAGAGCTAGGTGGGCTAAGTATAGAACGTTAGGCGTGCACTATAGATGAGAGGTGAGGAAAACTCAAGAGAGAGTGTACGTGAACATGTGTAATCAATAACCCAATTTTTAATGTAATAAAAGCTTGCTAAATATATTCAAAACGTTTTGTGTACTAACACTTGATATAAAATATTTTCAAAACCTTTTAGGTGTCCAGCCACAGGGATGTCAAGCGTGACTTCATTCCAGGGACTCGGAGATGTAGCACTGTGGATGCTGACAGGATTCGATTAGACGATTCTTCCTTTCAGATCTAGTGTAGGATCTCATTTTACATTTCATGTATGGACATGTTCTCCGTCAACAGTCTTTCAGTTTTTCAGTTCTTTTATCATTGGAGTATTTGCTTTTGGATTTTAGCCGATGGTTTATTCGTCAAAGCTTTATTCATTTATATATTGTGATGTTGGACTCTAGTACTGTGAATGTTTAATTTAGTTTTTCTGCATTGTTCTCTTATCTATTTTAAATAAAGATAAAATTTGGCACCCGTCTATTTTGATTTAGGTGGTTAGTAATTAAAAAGTTTTCGACAATGATGCTAAGAATGAAACATATGAGAAACCTGTTTTAACTTAATAAAGGCCTGATCAACCGATGTTTAATTAAACGGGGTGTCATAGATGGTATCAGAGCATCAGGTTCTAGTGTCCATAGGATTTGTATGGCTTACTATGGTTTCAGTGTATCGTTATTTTGATATAGAGCCCTATTGTTAGGACTGTTGTTTTATCTTTACGTGCTTGAGATATCATGCTTCTACTATTAGATTTTTGTATAAACTGTGTACTTATACAATTTAATTCTACTTCAGTATGCCGTCGAGGAGAGAGCAAGCCGAGAGGGCAGCGGCTAGAGACAAGGTTAGGGAGGACCCTCAGGAGCAGCATATACCACCACCACCAAAGATGATTTCTTCTACTCAGGTGGAAACTATAGTGGCACGGGCAATTAAGACAGCTATGAGGGCCATGGCATCCCACTTCCCTCAGCCTCAAGCATAACACCCCGTAACACCAGCTATTCAGGCCCAGCAAGGGAAACCCGCTTAGCATAGCATCACAGAGACCTTCTCGAAGGGCCACCCGCCCGAGTTTCAGGGCGGTACGAATATAGTGGCGGCATGCCAATGGAAGAAGAATATCCAGCTCCATCTGTGCATGTTAGATTGCAGTAAAGTGTATAGGCAGATGTTGGCCACCTTCAGATTAGTAGGGTAAGCCCTTCAGTGGTGGGAGTCAGTGAACACCGCTGAGGAGAGAGACTCGATGACTATTTCAGAGTTCTGGATGCGGTTTGATTGCAAGTACTTTCCTCCTGTAGTTGAATCAGAGATGAGGAGGAAGTTCGAGGAGGTATGTCAGGGTGACCGCTCAGTAGCTGACTACGAGGAGGAGTTCACCCGCCTAGATAACTTTGTGCCAGACGAGGTGAGCAATGAGGAGAGGAAAAAGACTACGTTCATGGATGGGTTGGCCTAGAGGATCAAGCAACATTTGATTGGTAATCCTGCGTTGATGACTTACACTGACGTTGTTAATGCCACACTTGTACACTGTCAGGATTATCGTTTCCATGTGGAGGGAAGCAAGAGAGGAGCAGAGACTAGACATCAGGGCAAGGGCAATTCAGGGGGGAGTAGTGGTAGTGGGGCACCACCTCAGCAGCAGCAGGCCAACAGGGGAAGAATTCTCGACAGGGGAACTCTTCTAAGAAATTCAGATATGGTGGGCATAGATAAGACAGACAGGACTAGTAGAGTCCCCAACAGCAGCAGGTTCCTCAGGGTCGTCAAGGTCAAGGGAACCAGGGGGAGGCAAGCAGGGCCAACGTCAGGGACAAAGGTAGAGAAAGTTCCAGGGTCAGTGTTTCACATATAGCCAGCAGGGTCACAAGAGTAGAGGTTGTCCACAGCGAGAAAGGGCACAGCGGCAGGGTGCCCAACAGGGGCAGCAGGCTCCGATATCTCCAGCACCAACACCGGCCCCACAACAGCAGTAGGGTCGGATGCACTATGGGCGTGTATGCAATGTCGGGGACATACCGATACCTCAAGCACCTCAGGCGCCGCCTGCAGTAGAGGGTATGTTTCCTATTCACGGGCTTGAGGGTAGAATTATATTTGATACTGGGGCATCACATTCTTTTATTAAGACTAGATTTCCATGAACCGCTGGTTTATTAGAGTCAGCAGGTAGTCTTTTTATGTGTGTCGAGTCACCGATGGGTAATGGTTCACTGATACATTCGATCTGTAGAGGAGTCGATATTTTGATTGGGAGACTGAGTATAGAGGCAGACCTCCTAGTGTTAATTATGGAGGGGTACGACGTGATTTTAAGCATGGATTGGTTGGCGAGTTATCGAACGATGGTAGATTGCTATGAGAGGACTATAATGTTCTCCATCCCAGGGAAAGAGATGTTCCTAGTAGAGGTGCCTCTACCTGAGGGAGAATCGTGACTATACTGTATTGAAGAGGAGACCTCATAGGAGTTAGTGGTACCTTTAGATTCGATTCCAGTAGTGAGGAAGTTTGAGGATGTATTTCAGGACATACCCAGGCTGCCACCGAGCTGAGAAATATTATTTATTATCGACTTAGCACGAGGGACGAGATCGATTGCCAGAGTACCGTATCTCATGGATCCTTCAAAGATGCGGGAGCTGAGAGAGCAGATTCAGCAGCTCTTGGGTCAATGTTTTATTCAGCGGAGTACATCGCCTTGGGGTGCTCCGGTGTTGTTTGTGAATAAGAGAGATTGTTCACTCCTCTTGTACGTGGATTAAAGGGAGCTGAACAAGGTGATGATACGGAATAAGTATTCGTTACCTAGGAGTGATGATTTTTTTGATCAGTTGAGAGGGGCTGCATACTTATCCAAAATTGATTTGAGGTCAGGCTATCACTAGTTGTGTATTTGGGAGGAGGATGTTACTAAGACCTCTTTCCTGTCGTGGTATGGATCCTACGAGTTTAGGATGATGCCATTTGGGCTCACCAATGCGTATGCAGTGTTCATGGACCTCATGAATAGAGTATTTTGGGAGTTTCTGGATCCGTTTGTGATAGTATTCATCGATGATATCCTCGTTTACTAACATACAAAGGAGGAGCACGCTAAGCACTTACGTATGGTTCTATAGACGTTATGGGACCATCAGTTGTATGACAAATTTAGTAGGTGAGGATTTTGGCTTCGGGAGGTAGAGTTTCTTGACCACATTGTGTTTGACAGGGGCATTGTTGTTGATCCGAGTAAGGTATCGGTGGTGAGGGAGTGAGGGTAGCCCACGACACCGACCGAGATTCACAGCTTCTTGGGGTTGGTCGGATATTATTAGCGCTTCATCAAAGGGTTCTCAAAGATTATTGGGCCTTTGACTAAATTGACTCATAAGGGAGTACCATTTATGTGGAGCGACCACTGTTAGTTGGCCTTCGACGAGCTAAAGGACCAATTGACATCAACACCAGTACTTGCTTTGCCCAGGAGAGGAATGGCGTGCCGGGTCTCTACTGACGCATCCTTGCAGGGACTTGGGGGTGTTGCAGCAGGAGGAGAGCACTATATCTTATGCATCTTGTAAGCTAAAGCCCCATGAGAAGAATTACCCCACCCACGACCTCGAGTTGGCAGCGGTCATTTTTGCGTTGAGGATATGGAGACATTATCTATTGGGGGAATAGTTTACTTTATTCATGGATCATAAGTCACTTCAGTATCTCTTCACACAGAAGGATCTGAACATAAGGCAGAGGAGGTGACTAGAATTCGTAAAGGACTACAAGTTTGATATACAGTATCATCCCGGTAAGGTTATTGTAGTTGCAAATGCGTTGAACCAACAAACTACTGGAGACTTAGGGGAGGTGTGAAAAGCGAAGTGGAGTGGGTTTTAACCGGAAGAGGAGGTTGCTAAAGCGTATATGGCAATTATGATTATCACTCCCGAGATCGTTATGCGGGTAGTGAAGGCACAGGAAGAGGATCAGTTCTGTCAGGATAGGGTACCGTAGTTATTAGCTAAGGCTGAAGAGTCTTACTCAGTCAACTCAAAGGGAAGACTCTGTTTTAATGGAATATTAGTAGTGCCTGCGGATGAGGATTTGAGACAGGAAATTATGACTAAGTCTTACGGTTCCAGCTTTGAAATACATCTCGATGGGGATAAGATCTACCAGGATATCAGGAGACAGTACTGGATGGCCGAGATGAAGAGAGACATATCAGAGTTTGTCTTAAAGTGTGTTTAGGGGTGGCAATTCGGGTCAATGGGTCGTGTTTGGGTCTGGCCCGACACGACCCGACACAATTTTATCTGGCACGAACACGACACGACACGCTAGCGTATTTTGTTTGCTAGCACGAACACGACCCATTAGTGGCACGACCCGACACGAGTAACACGAAAAAAAAAATTGTGCCAAATTGACACGATTGACACGACTGGACACGATAACCCATTGGGCTAATTGAAGATGTGTTCTCTTTTTTCACGAGATGGGGTTTCTTATTTGGGCTAATTGGGACACAATTGGGTTGTAATTGGGACACAATTGGGTTATTTTCTTATCGTGTTGCAATTGGGCTCTAACGGGCCAATTTCGGGCCAATATCGGGTCAATTTCCTGGCACGAACACGACACGACCCGATAGTGGGCCAAAAAAGTTTGGCCCGAACACGACAAGCTGTTTTAATTTCGTGTCAATTTCGTGTTGGATCGTGCCGTGTTGTCGTGTTCGTGCCCAAATTGCCACCCCTAAGTGTGTTACTTGTCAGCTTGTGAAAGTTAACCATCAAAGGCCTTCGGGGATGTTACAGCCACTTGAGATTCCCGTATGAAAGTGGGAGAGAATCTCGATGGACTTTATTACTGGGCTACCTACATCGCAGCGGGGTCACGATTCCATATGGGGGATAATGGATGCGCTGACCAAGGTGGCTCATTTCTTGACAGTCTGCACAAACTACGAGACGATGCAGTATGCGCAACTATTCATTTCAGATATTGTTAAGTTACACGGGGTCCCGATTAATATTGTATCTGATAGAGACAAAAAAATTATGTCACACTTCTGGCAGAGCTTTCAGTAGGCCATGGGCACAGATTTATGGATGAGTATGACGTACCACCCGCAGACAGACGGACAGACTGAGAAGGTGAATCTGATGCTTGAGGATATGCTGAGGATGTGCATCTTAGATTTTAGGGGATGGTGGAAGAGATACCTCCCATTGGTAAAGTTTGCGTATAACAACTCTTACTAATTTACTATCGGCATGGCACCGTTCGAGGCATTATATGGGAGGCCTTGTCGTTCCCCCGCTTGCTGGTTAGCGGTAGGGGACAATAAGTTATTAGGACATGAGATGATTCAAGAGACTACTTCCAAGATTGAGTTGATTCGAGGACATATTCGGATAGCTCAGGATAGGCAGAAGAATTACTCCGACAGGAGACATGTGGAGTTAGAGGTTGGTGACTAGGTTTTGGTTCGAGTATCTCCTATGAAGGGGATTATGAGATTTGGCGAGAGAGGGAAGTTAGCACTGAGATATGTGGGATCGTTTCCTATAATAGAGAGGGTGGGACTGGTAGCATACAAACTGGGAGTTTCAGATCATCTTCAGCAGATACACGATGTGTTCCATGTGCCATCACTGAAGAAGTACAGGAGGAGCGAGAGAGATTTCTGGCACGTTCCACTTGAGGAGATTGATTTGCAGCCAAACATCTCATATGAGGAGAGTCCTGTGGCTATTCTAGATCAGAGTGAGTGTAAGCTGCGGTCCAAGGTGGTGCCACTAGTGCAAGTTCAGTGGGGATACCACAATACTGATGAGTCGATATGGGAGCAGGAGGATGGCATGCAAGACCAGTATCCAGAGTTATTCACCGCAGGTATGTCCAAATTTCGGGCACGAAATTCCTTTGTAAGGGGGGAAGCACGTAATACCCCATATTTCTGCATATTTATAATTTAATTAATTCGAAAATTAATTAAGAGAATACATTTTATTTAAATTACGTGAGTGTAGTAATTTAATGTGATTAAATGAGAAATGTGATTATTAAATATTAATCGACAGATAGATACATATTAATATTATAGTATGAAATTTACTAAGTGTGAATAGTAAATAATTATTGATTATTGTAACATGGCATAGTGAGTGATATGTGCGTATTTTATTTTATCTCAACGGGGAGTCACGGGTAGACTAACTTGAGGTCGAGATAGGAAAAATATTTTTTAAATGACTCGGATGATAATTTAGGGGTCACGGATGTTTCTGACTGGGTCCAAATACTTAAAAAAGTGTACCCGGGGGTATTATTTGGATCCAGGGTCAATTAAAGACCAAATCGGCACCTATTGAGGGCGTTATAGTCATTTGAAAAATAGAGGTTAAGGGCCTACGAAATTCTAAGTGTTATATCTGATGTTTAAGACTTAAGGCTAGGATTAGAAACAGTTAAAACCAAAGGAAGCCATTAGAGAGAAAAGAGAAACTAATTTTAAAGGCTTAGGAGATGTTCTTGAAGAATTAGACCTAAACCTTGCACCCTAATCATCTAAGGAGTACGGATTTGAAGAGAGAACCATCAATCCATCAGTAACACCACGAATTCAGACCCTACAAACCTAGAGGCAAGTTGTTTATTGCAAATTAATATGAAGTCATAATACCCGTGTACTTGGGTTTGAATAATATTGATTTTTTTGATATGGTTGGAAGAAAAACCTATGTTTATACATGTTTGGGTAGGATCTTGCATGTAGATTGAATGAAAATCTGTAGAGGACGAGTTATCTGATATTTTTAGAGGTTTCTATGAATTTACATTTGGGTTTCATATGACTATTAATGGAGAATATTGAAATCTAGGGTTCTTGAGGATTTGATGAATTAATCACTTTTTAATAGGTAATTTTAATGTTTTGATGACTTATTTATGTTAGAAATTACCCCCACTCATGTAGAATTGGTTAGGAACCTGTGACCTTGAATTTGGTGAAGTAGCATGAGAATTATGTTAAGTAGAAGTGTTGGAAATCGGGTAAAAATTCATGAAGAAGACGAAGTGCAAAATTTGTACAGAGTCGAATCGATTCGATCTGGGGCGAATCGATTCGGCCTAGGGCGAATTGATTCGGTTACCCAGAAAATCAAAAAAAATCCCTTTTTGCCTTAAATCCCTAAATCGTTGTTGTGAGATTTTTGAGGAATTTGGTAATGTAATATTGAGAGATGTAAAATATTACAGTAAGCTTATGATGGAGGTATGATTTGGTCTTATTGAGAGGATTAAGACAAGAACGAAAGTGGGTTGATTTTGTGCTGTAAATTATCCGAGAGAGAGATAATGAATTACGGGGAGGTTGGGAATTGAGTTGATGAAGTAGACCAGTAGGGTGAGTTAGGCTTCACTACTAAAATTTATAAAGGGGTAACTAGGACCCTTACAGTTGTGTGAATACTCATGAATACGATAAGTGGAATAATTTGTAAATAAATTTAGTACGGCGAGTATACAAGAGAAATATACTGTGTACAAGTGTGGATACCTATCATATGAATACTTAGGCGATGTGAATACGAACCAATACATGAAAGTTCGATTTGGGGTCGAGGGCTATCCGTACCAATATCGAACATAAACAATATTGGGGTCGATGGAATATTCGGACCAATATATATCTGTGACACCGAATATAATTATGATAAATTATGTTTAAATCATGATTAACTTATGTGATATGGATAATATGTTATCAGTATATATAATTTTAAGTCATTATATTTAGTCTAATCCTACCTTCATAAAGCACGAAATATCGAATTAGTTACAAATGTGAAATTTTGAAGTTTTCGGTAGGAATGTTCATGTTTAAGACTAGTTTTGACCTTTATGACATGATAATTGACTTAGGGTGAAAACTAGAAAGTTGTAGACAACTGAGTTTTGGTTTTAACACAACAAACGGTGTGTGAAACGGAGGTCCGAGTAAGAAGTTATACCGAAATTACTAACCAAGGGCAAATCTGTCAATTCGTTTAAGTGGTAATTTGTCCTTTATGCCCAATAAGTGTCTTAAATTGATTGGTTGGAGGTGGAGGTTGGTTTGGCCGACTTAAACCCTTAAGATATCCCCATTTCTTCAGGAAACTCAGTTTGGGAGAGTTTTAGGTTGAGGAAACACAATTGTGAGGGTTAGGAAGAAGAAAGTGAGGAGAAACATTCAGAAAAATTCATAAAAAATTACGTAAAAGCCCCTAAGGTAATTCCACTCATGAATCTTGTTATTTTTCTTGTATTTATGATTAATATGATAGAAATACTTGTTTTTTTATTGACCTTTCATGCTTGGGTGCATATGTATGGATATATGCAAGTTTAAACAAAGTTGAATGTGTAAACCCTTAAATTGCTTTGTTTAGTAACCTTGTTCATTCAAACTTCCATATCTTTTTGTATGATTACTGAAATTGATTAAATATGCATACCATATGTTTGATGTGTGAAGGTTTGAAGTTCGGGTATGAAATCTGCCCCAAAAGAGTAAATATGCATACCATATGTTTGATGTTTTGCTTGATATAGCAAATGAACTCTAAAAATTATGAAATTTTAATCTTGTATTATTCAATATGTTTTCTGAAATTGGGTGAAATATCATAGAAAGTTATGATGTATAAAAATTATGAAAATTCTTGGAAGATGACTGAACTATAGATGAGCCTATAGGGCGAATTTTCTATGTGGTAAAGAAATGGGTATATCTTGCTCTAAAAAACTTAGAATGATGTGTCGTCAATTGTGTTGGAAACCTAATATGATAAGGATTGGATTTCCAAGAAGAATTAAAGTGGGTTTGGGCTGTAATTTGAATAAGTTAGATGTCGTTACCTGAGTCTAGATAGGACTTCATTTATGAGGAATAATTTGAATTGAATCGTATGATGCTTATGAATTGAGTTGTGTTGAAGTTGTTCTTTGAATTGTTAATATTCTTATGATGATACTAATATTGTAAGAATGATAGGAAGATAAATATAAGCGACTGAACAAGATCCAGATAAAGGAAAAGGGAAAGCTTGTTAAATTTCCAAGGTGAGTGTACTTATGATTGTTTCATATATACAGATATATGAATATAGCTCTAAGAGAAGGATTTGTTTGAATACTTCGGTATTCAGGATTTGTTTGGATATTCAAATATCCAGGATTTGTTTAGGTCTTATGATCCAGGATTGGAATTGAACAAAGATGCAATGATTTGATTTGTCTTATGACAAGGATTTGTTGGAACTCATGCTCCAGGATTTGTTATTGCCAATCGGAAGAATTATTTGGATCTTATGATCCAGGATTTGTTATTGCCAATAGGCATGATGGTTTGGATTTTACATACACATATTCGATATAGAATTGTTATTTCATTGTATGGAAGGAGTACCTCACTAAGCTTATTGCTTACGGTTTATATTTTAACAATTTCAGGTTTGTATGCTACCAGCTAGGATACCATATGACCGGTAACTTGGAGAGTTGCACCGTTGGAAAGAGCTGGGGTTTAAATATGGGGATTTTATCATTGTCACACTGAAGATTTTAATATAGTCACGCATTATATATATTGCGGTAGTATGGATTGAGTGGATGATTGTGAAATTTTTTCATAGTTTATCATAGTATTGTATGTCCGCTTAATTATGACTCTAATATTGATTTCATTATGGTATAAGAATAATAGTATGTTCATTATGCACATTATGCAGAAAAATATTGATAAATGAATTATATTGCCAATGGTCTCAAGATCATGATCGATGGTTTCTAATAACAAATGATTAGTATGGATATTGGGTTTGGGGTGTGACAATTAGTGGTATCAGAGCGTCTAGGTTATTAATTCTGAATGTGTGTGGCGATTAGATAGCAGTCATTGAGTTGATTTGATATTTATGAATATTTTTTTTGTACTAACCAATAGTTTAGTATTATAAACTGTTTATATTGGTTGTTAGAACTTTCTTATATTACAGATAATTCTAAATGGAACTTGGGAATGGACAACATAGAGAAGAGGGAGTGGCTTCTCGTACAGACAATACTGAAGTAGAGCAGAGTGTTGCTGGAAGGGATAGAGAGAAAGAGAAGCCTACAGAGATGCAAATAATGGCACAGGCAATGATGAGGATGGCAGAGCAACAAGAAAGAAATATGGCGCAAATGGCAGAACAACAGGCTAGATATCTAGAATAAAAAACTGTTGCCAGGATTGAGAAAGAGGCAAGGAAGGAAATGAAAGATTCCATGCATGAGAAGTTTTTGAATTTGAATCCTCCAGAATATTCAGGATCAATTGAACCTACAGAAATTGAGATGTGGGTCAGAGATCTAGAAACTATCTTTGCAGTTATGAAGGTTCTAGATAAACAGAAAGTGAATCTATATGTGTTTAAGATGAAAGGAGAGGCCAAATATTGGTGGGAAGCCAGCAACCATTTGGTGCCCAGGATGGAAGGTACTGATGTTATTACTTGGTCTGAATTTATTAAAGCTTTGTATGTTAAGCATTTCCCTAAAGTTTATAGGAGGGAGAAGGTGAGGGAATTTATAAATTTGACCCGAGGAAAAATATTTTTGAGGGAGTATGAGGCTAAATTTACTGCTTTGTCTAGATTTTCTACTAAGTATGTGGAGAATGAAGAAGATAAATGTAGTAAGTTTCAAGATGGACTAATTTGGCCTATTCAAAATAGAGTGGCCACTTATGAGTTAGAAGATTTTGCTTCTCTGGTAAACAAAGCCACGTTAGCAAAAAGGCAAAGGAACCAAGGGGTGGCGAGCAGAGAGAGTTTTAAGAAAAGTAGATTCGACACATGTCACTCTAAGGGAGGTGAGGGTGGAAGTATTAAGATGGAACCTCATAAATTTCAGAGAGGTGGTGGAGATAGTGGTAGAAGTCAAGGGAGATTTGGCAGAGATACTAGGGGTGGAGGATCTTTTGGTTCGGTTAGAAAGTCAGGGAGAGGTGAGACCCCAATAGGAGGTGTTACATGTTTCTTTTGTAAAGAGGAAGGGCATTATAAATTTGAATGTCCTAAGCTTAAGGGATTGGAATGCTACCATTGTCACCAAGTGGGGCATATTAAGATGAATTGTCTGTAGTTGGCAGAGACTCCAGCAGCACATAGTGAAGTAGCAAGCAGACTGTTATCTCCAGGCAGTGCAGTGAAAAAAGTATGGGCAGAGGACAAGCTAGTAGTTCCAGGCCAGGTGGATGAGTTTTTACAATGAAAGAAGCTCAGATTACTCCAGATGTGGTGACAGGTAAACTTTCTGTTACTAATAGAAGTTCTTATGTTTTGATTGATCCTGGTTCTATACATTCTTTTGTGTCCTATGCTTTTGTTGTATACCTGAATAGACCATGTACTCGTTTAGATGTGGGGTTGGGTATTTATATGCCTATGGGGGATATGATTGTAGTCGAGTATGTTTTTCGTGATTGTGTTTTGACTGTGGGGGTTAGAGATGCAGTTATAGATTTACTTCCATTGGATATTTCTGGTTTTGATATAATTCTGGGAATGGATTGGTTATCTAAATATCATGCATCTATGGATTGTTTCTGTAAGGAAGTTGTTTTTAATATGCCTGGTGAGCCTGAATTTAAATTTACGGGGGAAAGGAAAATTGTTCTCAGTTGCATCATTTCTGCTATTCAAACGAGGAAATTATTGAGTAAGGGTTGTGAGGATTTTATTGCATATGTTCTTGACACTAGGAAGGGGGCTTTACAATTAGTCGATGTTCCTATTGTACGGGATTTTCTAGAAGTGTTTCCTAGTGAGTTGTCGGGTTACCCCCAGAGAGAGAAGTTTATTTAGTATTGAATTGGCATCGGGGACAACCCCTATTTCTATGGCACCATATAGAATGTCACCTACTGAGTTCAAAGAACTCAAGATTCAGTTGCAGGATTTACTTGATAGGGGGTTCATACAACGTAGTGTATCTCCATGGGGTGCACTAGTTTTATTTGTGAAGAATAAAGATGGTACCATGCATTTGTGTATTGATTATAGGTAACTGAATAAAGCTACAATTAAGAACAAGTACCCTTTACCTCGTATTGATGATTTGTTTGATCAGTTACAGGGTGCTAAAGTATTTTCAAAAATAGACTTGCGATCGGGTTATCATCAATTGAGGGTCAAGGAGAGTGATATTTCTAAAACTGCTTTTCGTACTTGGTATGGTCATTTTGAATTTTTGGTGATGCCTTTTGGGGTGACTAATGCTCCAGCTATATTTATGGATCTTATGAACCGGGTACTTCATCCTTTTGTTGATTCATTTGTGATAGTTTTTATTGATGATATTTTGATTTATTCACATGATATGGTTGAACATGAAAAGCATCTCATAACTATTTTGAATCTGTTGAAAGATAAGAAGTTGTATGCTAAGTTTAGCAAGTGCGAATTTTGGCTATCACAAGTTGTATTTTTAGGCCACGTTATTTCTGGAGATGGTATATATGTTGATCTTAAAAAGGTAGAAGCTGTTGTAAAATGAGAGAGGCCCAATAATGTGACTGAGATGAGGAGTTTTCTGGGTTTAGCTGGGTATTATAGAAGGTTTATTAAGGGATTTTCTTCGATTGCCTTGCCAATGACTAAACTAACCCGGAAACATGTTAAGTTTGAATGGAATTCTGATTGCAAAAATAGTTTTGATGAATTGAAAAAGAGGTTGGTAACTTCACCTGTTCTTACTATTCCACATGGTGGAGATGGTTTTGTTATTTATATTGATGCTTCACATCAGGGGTTGGGTTGTGTTTTTATGCAACATGGTAAAGTTGCTTATGCTCTAAGTAGAAAGGCTTCGGGCAGGTTATCTTGTATTTAGTGTGCTATAGTTTCCCACATCATGGAGTTGAGATTGATGGGAGTAGAATTGAAGCTAGCAGATGGGGACAGGTTATTTGCTCATGTAAGTGTAAGGCCTTTGTTAGCTACCCGTATTCGTGATTTGCAAAGTCAAGATCCTTTTCTTGAGAAGAAACGGCAAGATGTCCGAGATGGTAAGTCAGAAGATTTTTGTATTGTGAATGATGGAACTTTATTGTATTAGCAGCGGTTATGTGTGCCTAATGTGTGTGGATTGAAAGAGAAAATTTTAGATGAGGCTCATAATTCCATTTATACTATGCATCATGGTAGTACTAAAATGTATAAGGATTTAAAGGAGCATTATTAATGGAATAATATGAAGAAGGAAATAGATGATTTTGTTGCTAGGTGCCTTATATGTCAGCAAGTGAAAGTGGAGCATCAGAAACCTACTGGTCTGCTTCAGCCATTACCCATACCGTAATGGAAATGGGATCTTGTAACGATGGATTTTGTGGTTGGGCTTTCTCGATCTCAGAAGGGGTCAGATTCGATTTGGGTAGTGGTGGACAGATTGACCAAGTCCGCTCATTTTCTAGCAGTCAAGACTACGTATACATTTGATAGGTATTCTAGATTATATGTTAATGAGATTATTCGATTGCATGGAGCACCGGTATCTATTGTTTCAGATAGGGACCCTACTTTTACATCCAGATTTTGGGATAGCTTGCAGTATGCTATGGGTACTAACTTGAAGTTTAGTACGGCTTTTCATCCCCAGACAGATGGGCAGTCTGAAAGGACAATACAGATTTTGGAAGATATGCTTAGAGCTTGTGTGCTTGATTTTAAAGGAAAATGGGATGAATATTTGCCTTTGATAGAATTTGCATATAACAATAGTTTTCAATCTACTATTGGTATGGCACCATATGAAGTGTTGTATGGTAGACGGTGTCGTACACTCGTATGTTGGGGTGAAGTTGGTGAAAGGGATAGAGGGTCCAGAGTTGATTGAAGTCAGCACTGAAAAAGTGAAGATTATTCAAGATAGAATGAGAACGGCTCAAAATAGATAGAAAAGTTATACAAATAAGCGACGAAAAGATTTAGAATTTCAGAAGGGGGATTACGTGTTTCTTTGGATATCGCCATGGAAAGGAGTTATGAGGTTTGGAAAGAAAGGTAAATTAAGTCCACACTACATTGGACCTTATGAAATTCTTGAGAAAGTCGGTATGGTTGCCTACAAGCTAGAGCTACCACAGGAGTTAGCCCAATTACATGATGTTTTACATGTTTCTATATTGAGAAAGTATGTAGGGGATCCTTCACATGTATTGGTGGAACAACCTATTGCGTTAAAGGAAGATTTGAGTTATGTGGAAGAACCACTTGCAATCGTCGATAGGAAAGAAAAAATATTGAGATCAAAAGTGATCCCACTTGTGAAAGTTGTGTGGAGAAGTCATTTCGTGGAAGAGGCTACATGGGAGAGTGAGGATACCATGAAGATGCGTTATCCGTATTTATTTGATTCAGACAACCAAGGTATGTCAATTTCGGCGACGAAATTTCCTAACAGGGGAGAATTGTGACAACCCAAATATAATTATGATAAATTATGTTTAAATAATGATTAACTTATGTGATATGTATAATATGTTATTATTATATATAATCTTAAGTCATTATATTTAGTCTAATCCTACCTTCATAAAGTACGAAATATCGAATTAGTTACAAATGTGAAATTTTGAAGTTTTCAGTAGGAATGTTCATGTTTCAGACTTGTTTTGACCTTTATGACATAACAATTGACTTGAGGTGATAGTTGTAGATAAGTGAGTTTTGGTTGTAACACAACAAACGGTGTGTGAAACGGAGGTCCGAATAAGAAGTTATACCGAAATTACTAACCAAGGGCAAATTTGTCAATTCGTTTAAGTGGTAATTTGTCCTTTATGCCCAATAAGTGTCTTAAATTGATTGGTTGGAGGTGGAGGTTGGTTTGGCCGACTTAAACCCTTGATATATCCTCCTTTCTTCAGAAAACTCAGTTTGGGAGATTTTTAGGTTGAGGAAACATAATTGTGACGGTTAGGAAGAAGAAAGTGAGGAGAAATATTCAGAAAAATTCATAAAAAATTACGTAAAAGCCCCTAAGGTAATTCAACCCATGAATCTTGTTATTTTTCTTGTATTTATAATTAATATGATATAAATACTTGATTTTTTATTGACCTTTCATGCTTGGGTGCATATGTATGGATATATGCAAGTTTAAACAAAGTTGAATGTGTAAACCCTTAAATTGCTTTGTTTTTTTAACCTTGTTTATTCAAACTTCCATATCTTTTTGTATGATTACTGAAATTGATTAATTCCAATTGGAGATTAAAATAGACCCATATATTCATAACATACCCGAAAATTATATAAAAATAGCAATAAATGAATCTTGGGTAAAGGTTTGAAGTTCGGGTATGAAATCTGCCCCAAAAGAGTAGATATGCATACCATATGTTTGATGTTTTGCTTGACATAGCAAATGAACTCTAAAAATTATGAAATTTTAATCTTGTATTATTCAATATGTTTTCTGAAATTGGGTGAAATATAATAGAAAGTTATGATGTATAAAAATTATGAAAATTCTTGAAAGATTACTGAACCATAAATGAGCCTATAGGGCGAATTTGCTATGTGGTAAAGAAATGGGCATATCTTGCTCTAGCAAACTTAGAATGATCTGTCATTAATTATGTTGGAAACCTAATATGATAAGGATTGGATTACCAAGAAGAATTAAAGTAGGTTTGGGCTGTAATTTGAATATGTTAGATGTCATTACCTGAGTCTAGATGGGACTTCATTTATGAGGAATGATTTGAATTGAATCATATGATTCTTATGAATTGAGTTCTGTTGAAGTTGTTCTTTGAATTATTAATATTATTATGATGATACTAATATTGTAAGAATGATAGGAAGAGAAGAATAACCGACTGAACAAGAGCCAGATAAAGGAAAAGGGAAAGCTTGTTAAATTTTCAAGGTGAATGTACTTATGATTGTTTCATATATACAGACATATGAATATAGCTCTAAGATCAGGATTTGTTTGAATACTTCGGTATTCAGAATTTATTTGGATATTAAAATATCCAGGATTTGTTTGGGTCTTATGATCCAGGATTGGAATTGGACAAAGATCCAATGATTTGATTTGTCTTATGATAAGGATTTGTTAGAACTCATGTTCTAGGATTTGTTATTGCCAATGGGAAGAATTATTTGGATCTTATGATCCAGGATTTGTTATTGCCAATGGGAAGGATGGTTCGAATTTTATATCCACATATTCGATATAGAATTGTTATTTCATTATAGGAAAGGAGTACCTCACTAAGCTTAATGCTTACGGTTTATATTTTAACAGTTTCAGGTTTGTATGCTGCCAGCTAGGATACCATATGACCAGTAACTTTGAGAGTTGCACCGTTGGAAAGAACTGGGATTTAAATATGAGGATTTTATCATTGTCACACTGAAAATTTTAATATACTCACGCATTGTATATATTGCGATAGTATGGATTGAGTTGATGATTGTGAAATTTTATCATAGTTAATCATAGTATTGTATTTCCGCTTAATTATGACTCTGATATTGATTTCATTATGGTATAAGAATAATAATATGTTCATTATTCACATTATGCAGAAAAATATTGATAAATGAATTATATTGCCAATGGTCTCAAGATCATGATCCAATTATTCTAATAACAAATGATTAGTATGGATATTGGGTTTGGGGTGTGACAATATCTATATATATATAACCTTTACAATGGGGTCAAGGTCTATCCGGACCAATGTGAATGAAATGATAAATTAGGGTTGAGGAAACATCTGAACCAATGAATCCTTAATGTGTGATACGAGAATATTGTAATGAAGTATAAATTTATTTGTATAGATTTTGTGGGAAATATATACCGTGCAATTTATCTACTTATGTGAGACAATAGACAGTCAGATAGTGTGTATCTAATAGAAATAATTTAAGTCGAGAAACTTAATTATGATTAAGCTAATAACATATGAGTATGTTAATTGTGATTGTGGATATCGAAATGATAATTAAGTAAGAGAAACTTAATGTAGCGATTCAAAGGATAATATGTGAGGAATGTTACTTATATTGATAAATCACACATGAGAGATGTTGATAAACTAATGTACTGTATGGGCGGTACGGGAACTTAGAGATGTAGATAAGTTCGGTTGAATACTTTAGTGTAGTTAGCGTGGGTAGCATATCTAGGTGAGCTAAGTATAGAACGTTAGGCGTGCACTATAGATGAGAGGTGAGGAAAACTCAAGAGAGAGTGTACGTGAACATGTGTAATCAATAACTAAATATTAATGTAATAAATGCTTGCTAAATATTTTCAAAACATTTTGTATACTAACACTTGCTATAAAATATTTTCAAAACCTTTTAGGTGTCCAGCCACATGGACGTCAGCTGTAACTTCATTCTAGGGACTCGGAGATATAGCACTGTGGATGCTGACAGGATTTGATTAGACGATTCTTCTTTTCAGATCTAGTGTAGGATCTCATTTTACATTCCATGTATGGACATGTTGTCCATCGACAGTCTTTCAGTTTTTCAGTTCTTTTGTTATTAGAGTATTTGCTTTTGGATTTTAGCTGATGGTTTATTCGGCAAAGCTTTATTCATTTATATATTTTGATGATTGGACTCTAGTATATTGTGAATGTTTAATTTAGTTTTTTCGCATTGTTCTTTTATATGTTTTAAAGAAAGATAAAATTGGCACCAGTATATTTTCATTTAGGTGGTTAGTAATTAAAAAGTTTTCGACAGTGATGCTAAGAATGAAACATATGAGAAACCTATTTTAATTTAATAAAGGTTTGATCAATCGATGTTCAATTAGACGGGATATCACACACTAAAGGGTAGGGAAACCAATTGAATCAGTGGGGTTTAAGGTAGACCAAGATCCACTAATAAAGAAGAACCTATCCTTCCCATTATTGGGAGCATTATTCTTGTTCGTGGTGAAGACCACATTGGCATTAGGAGCTAAGTACTTAAGAGCCTTGTCATTGTACTTCTTTTGTTCCTAGACCTTATACAACTTGAAAAACTGGGCAGGGGTAACGTCATGCTTGCCCTCACTTGATTCCCTAAAAGCTAAAATTATGGCCATCAGATCTCTCCATGAGTTGGCTACTAATTGAGAAAGGGATATCCCGATAGCTTTTAAAATCCTCACCAACAGCAATGGCAGTGGGAACTTAACCTTATATCAAAGGAAGCATTCTTTGAAGCACACGTGTTGGGTAGCCATTGAACAGGCCATCTTTTTAGGCCTCGCAACCCTCAGAGTGGAAGTATCAGGAATATAATAGGTCTTTTGAAAGCCCTTCAAGTCTTTTTCGGAGATTCGAGAAACGAATTGAGATCCACAAGTAAAGTCAGGGTTATGAACTCCCTGGTAGCTAATCAACTTTGTACCAGGAGGAACATACCAAGTGGGGAGAGAAGCAGAAGTCTTAGCCTTTGGCTCTAAAGCTGAAGGCAAGGATGCATGAGGACTAATAGCAGACAAGGGCTTTGGGTCCAAAACTTTTGAAGGGGAAATGTTTTTGGAAGACATGGATAGAAAGAAAAAGGGTTGCTTGCTCAAGATAATTCTAGATAGAGAAGCAATAGGTGGGGTGAGTGGTAAAGGATTCAACCCAACCCAAGGGACTATTTTATAGCCCCTAAAAGTTCCAGTCCCTTTGGCCACCAAGATAAGATTCCTCAATCCTCTTAATTAAATCAATGCACTCAACCCCCAACACTTGCTTATAGCCATGTGCAAATGCCTTCCCAATGCATTTATAATGATTAAGACCATCTCAGTAGTTAGTTATAACCTTACCCCCAACTTGCGTAAATAGTTGTCTCTTGCAATACTTGCAGGAAGCAACAAGGGGCTACTGATGATACCTTATTTAACACTTGGTATATATAACGCTTTTGGTTCCCTCGACTACCCTCAGGTAAGAATAGTGTTCTCAGGTTTAACCTCTGAACTTAGACAGATCATTGCTTCCCAAGACCTCCGTTGATCTTAAAAGAAGGCCATAATACTGTAGTAGATCTCAGTCGTCGCTCTTTCCTCATATAAGGGTTAGTCGATACAATAGGTCTAGAGACCATAATACTAGGGTTTCATTAGGATTAACGGTCATAATAGACATGCGTATAAATAAAAATGACCTCACAAAGTCTCTTAACCCATAGCACCAAGGTATATCATTGTGTAATACCTCAAGATCATGACAGTTCCATACCCCATGGACCTCTAAAAAGGCTTTTATAACCAATCTGGCGAGTAGCTGAAAAGTAAATAACTATTTTGCCTACTACCTACAGTTATGCCTACTTGCATTGAAGGCTCTCGTACGCATTTAATTCACTCAGCAACAACCTTACATGAGCTGTAAAACTTTTAGCCAACACTCCAACACCTGCAAAAACATTGGCCAACACTCTATGACCTTGGTGACACCATCAGACTTCAAAGGCACCACAACCATGTTATAACAATTCACTCATTCTTTTTTCTAGAGTTTAAAAATAAATATGAGTCTGGGAAAAGGTTAAATTCATGTTTAATTGATCATGCATCCATAGAACGAAGAGTTTTAGCATTCATAAGTATTTACTCCTTATTTTATCTCCTTTCAACCCACTTTCTTGAGCATATACTTATAACTTGGATTATTTCCAGTTGTCGTATATCTTGGTGAGCCCTAAATCAATAACCAAGATCCCTTGAGAAGTCCGTTGGTCACTTCCTAACGTCCTTTGAACCGTAAGACCTCAAACTCTCTTAATTAAAGCTCAAGATGTCCTTTAGACCATAATAACCCTTTAGTGATCTAATAAACAGTAGATACACTGTTTGAAAGTGGACTTGAATCCTTAGGTGAGGTTTGAACCAATTTAAACAATTATCTCACACTTTAACACTTCTCTCCTCGAGCACATATGGATCTGAGGTCATATACAATTTCAACACCCATCACATATTGTGATGCTATTACTTATTGGTTATGAGGTGTTACATGGCTACTGTGTACTGTCTATTACTCTTATTTCATAATTAGAGTTACATATGTTGTATTTTTGGAGTGATATCTTGTAGTTAGTTTTGTAGAGCTCAATAGTTACTTGTATATAAAATAATTAGGTAGAAAGGATAGTTATGAGCTAGGTCGCGTGGATACCATATATCATAATTGTTATACTAGTGATGGGTATGTTATCTCAGGATATTTAATAGTATCACAGCTAGTATAGATTTTAGTAGAGCATAAGTGGGTACTGTATATGATGGTAATTAGTTTGTATTGAAGTTTTTAACATATTTGGACATTATGTGAGGTGAGGATACTATGAGTGGATATTAGTTTTAGTATATTTGACGATGTTATGCTATATTACAAGTTATGTGTTATGAATGATAAATGATTAGTCTGGGGTTTAGATCATTTACGTTTTTTGGCTTTTGTTTGGCATATGGCTACGATATACATTGTTAAAGGTGAGGCGAAGTGAGACATTTTGGATGTGTGTGCCAGTAGGGTCGGCATGATATTAAATTAGTTGCATTTAATAATGTTATGTAATGTAATCTATTTCTTTATTTTTGTAGGTTCTAACCTGCGTTATTTTCCTAAAAACTTTTTAAGGTATTTAACAGAGCATGGTTAAGCAAACCAATTGTAAGGTCATCCTTTTCTAGTTATTTAAGCAAGATAAATTAAGTTACTTATCAACGTATTTATTATATAGTTGGTACTTATACATTTTGATTTTTTGTTCAAAGATTTTTATTATGGGACATGGTAGTAACTAGATTTGCTTACATTTTGTTTTGGTTTTGGAGAAGTTGAGACATTTGTATTGTGGACAAAGTCAGTTTTATAGATTTAGTGATTTAAGACTCATATTTGTTATCTCATTTTATTCGCATCTTTTTATGTTATTGTGGATGGTTTTATTTTTCTTAAGTTATTCATTAATGCTTAGAACGACATAGATTGTTTGATATTTCCTATCTTCAGCGTTGAGGTTTAGCTACCCGATACATTTAAAATATGGGGTGCTACACATATTTCCCAAGACCCGATACGCTGCCATTGATGTTATCACTATAGAGATATTTCTATGTCAAATTGTCCTCTCAATGTGTTAGCCAATTCGTTTCTTCGTGATGAGCCCCTTATCATATTTCCCCGTGATACGTCCCAATGGTGTATTACCCGCGTGAGCTATCAAAATATCATCCATGGCTTCAATTTATCAATATACTAACACCCTAATGTCTATCTAAAACATAATATCTCTCCCTATGACTTACCACTTTCACATGCCGAGATATTACCATAGCTCTATACAAACTATACACAATAGCAAGCCCTGCTCATGAGCTCAAACCCCATAATATGTAACTCAATGTTGTCCCCAGTGATATGTCCTTCGACATATTGCCATGTGATACATCTTGATATTGTATTACCTTCTGGAGATATCCAAATATCCCCCTCCTAAAATAGCCCATCTATCAACACCCATAGAGATATCCAAATATTTATCTTGACCCGGGATCACAATATCTTCACCCCTGGTTTCCCGTATTTATTCGAGATATCACCATATCTCCATAACATTTTCTTCCCAATACAAACTATGTCAACTTTGATCTTGTGGCCGTACGAGTCATAGGAACAATACTGAGTATTCACGCATGATTACAATCCCCCACACTTCATATATATGCACAACCATAAATGTACATCTTGAACTCATCGGCCTTGATCCCGTGACCTCACGAGTACATAAGCTCAATACCGAGTTCAACTTCGTGATCCTAATCCCTCACACTTTCACACATTCATGCCCTCCAACAAGCATATAAGTTCCACCCCTCTACACACTCATACAAGTATTAGCTCACCTTGTTATGCATTCACACACCTCATATAAGCGGTATTCATATGCCCATCCACAGTGCAACTCCACCTAGGCCTTTAAATCCTAGTCGTTTGGGCCAAATAAATGTGTATATGTGTCTAAGGAAGTACAAATATTAAGGTTTATCAAAATGTCCCTAACTCTTATATTAATCAGTAATGAAATGATATAAACCAAATAAAAGTAGATAAAGAACGAGTGGAGTGCCTAAAACATTCCCCATTCTTAACAAGGTCCCCGAACCACACATTTCGAATATCTTTAATCACGTGTCGGTAGATCCTTAGGATGATCTTGTAAGGGCTCACCTGACTTTTTTTTAACCTAAAACATATTAGCAACTCAGACCCCCTCCCCCCAAAGTTATATCGGTTGCAATTAGGGAAATAAAAACCCCAAACTAAACCTTTGCATGTGTTATCATTTGAGAGGCCACATTCCCACATATATGAACGTATGCATATATCATCTCCCTTACTTTGGAAGAACATGTTAAACAAAGGGCATTTTATGTCATTATGTTCGCCTCCACCAAACAAGATGTAGATATGCCATCAATGATGAGTTGTCACTCATACCTTTATTATTATTATAAGGTATATATCAAAATTTACAAGTGGTATTGAAGTCCTAATAATGTCATTAATAAACCCGTGGCTATAGATGTCTGAATATTTGACTATCAATAATTTTTCCCATTTACTGCTTGGATCAATGCATTCTCATCATAACCATACTATATTTCTTCTTTGATGATAGTTAACTACAAGTTTTCCCAACTCATATTTGTTCTTCCTCCAACTATCATTCCCTAGTTGACTGTGATTCCTACGTAGCCATCATGTTGGTCCTCCCACAATTTAGAGTTGTACTATGTCACTTTTGGTGATGAGTTATTTTTGTATGTAGTCGAACTTCCCTTTTGAATATAAAGATCTTAAATTCATATTTTATTGAGAAGTTGCCATTGTGAAGCACACCAAGCTTTATCATATCCTATCATGCAATTTTCATCTACCAAAGCTACTAAATCGAACTTAGATTAACGCAAAGGTTAATATTGTCTTATAATTAAAGGAATCTATGTAACTCTCAGTCACACATAGTACAATTGTTGTTATACATTGGTATAATTCGAAAAATGGTTTATGTATTGTGTATATGTAATGTCTTAGATTCCATGAGAATGGGAGGTTGAACCCCATTTTACTTGGTTGACTTCTAATGTACCTTTAATGTGGAGAAGATATCATCGATCTTCCATTCTTTACTTTAGTTGTGTAACATCCTTGAAGCATATTGTCAGTGTCATCCCATGTGGACTCGTGTATAAGGAAAAATCACGTAAAATATCTAAATTTTACACTAAATCAACGAATGACCACAGAAACAATCATGTAATGCTAGTATCATATAAAAAATTTGAATCTAACACCTATCATACTACAATCTTATTTACAAAATTTAATCATCTCACCATGATTAAGTGGGCATTTGGATCCTTTTGATCTCTGATTGAATAACCAATGCCTCCTATAAGAGGACAATGTGCATGTGTAGTTTAGTTACAAGATTTAGTTATAGTACAATGTTGTAGCGTCACTCACAAACTTCAAAACTACGCATACTCTAATGTCGTTTGATTTGGGTTAATAAACGTTATTAAAGTCATAGTTTGGTACATACACATACTACGTCTTGGTTCTTGGAAAAATTTAACAATTTTGATCCAAATTTTTAAACAAGATTTATGAGATTTTGTGCATAATCTTACCAATCTTGGATTAAAAAAATTGACAAAGTTTGGAATCAAAAATTACTATATTATTAATAGCTTTATATGATGGAGGAACAACTTGAATCCCTCATTTCAAAAGAAAAGGTTATTATATAATGAAAGTGTTACTTATATGGCATTTACAACCATTTATAATTTAGTGAGCAATCAAAATTAAAAAGTTTTAGCTCCATTCATCCCTAAATAAGAGTCTACTTTGGGATTTTAGGAAAAATGACCCCCTAACATTTGTTTTATACAAATAGGATACCCAACAATACGTTTATAAATTTCCCTTAAAATATTTCATTACCCTTCACACCCTTACTTGTAAATTACTTTTCATCCACATATAGTCCACCACATCAACACCCACACTATCATTGAAAAGGCTTCCTCTCTCTCTCTCTCTCTCTCCACATCAACACCCACACTATCATTGATAAGGCTTCCTCTTTTTCTCTCTCTCTCTCTCTCACACACACACACGCGCGCGCGCGCGCGCGCGATCGCTTATGCATTTAACACACACAATAGTTTCAAAAATCTACCACCACCACAGCCGGTCTCTGACGTAGTCATCTGTTACACCTTTAACTCATTACGGTTACAACAGGGAAATTAAGAGAGAAAATAAGTTTGCTAGTAAACAAATTTGATTGAATTAAATGAATGAGTTTGATACATATATGAGCCTTTTATAGGCCCATTAAAGAGTTTTTTATTCTGTTACAAATTATATAGCTCAACATAATCCCAACTAACTCTTAATTGACTATTCCCAACTAACTCCTAACTGACTATTCAATTACTAACCGACTTCTGTATTACAAACTATAATTATAACATAAGCTTAGACTATGGCAATATCCCTCCTCTTCAAGTACACCCTTATCCTCAAGGGTCAAACTCTAGAAATTGATTGTGTATAGTCCTTACACGTGGAATCCTCTGGGATGGTGTTGGACCATTGAATGAGCACTTGCGATACAACTACATTGTTTCTCTAGATCATCATTTTGTCTTTAATGGCCACAGGTTCTACCAATAGTTGTCCTTTTGTACCGACTAGTGGTAGTTGATTAGAATGCACTGAAGAGGATCCAAATTTCTTTTTTAACTAAGAAATATGTAACACTTGATGGATTTTGGATCCATTAGGTAGTTGTATATGATAGGCCGCTGCTCCCACCTTTGCAAGAACTTTAAAGGTGCCATAAAATCTTGCATCTAGTTTCTTGTTCTTTCTTAGAGACACACTGGTTTATCTATAGGGTTACAGCCTAAGATAAACCAGATTTACCACCTTGAACTACCTCTTCTTTCTCTTTTTAATTGCATAGTGTTGGTGGCTGGACAAAATTTATGGTTGGACCAAATTTTCTTTGATAATAGAAGTCGTGATTTGTTTCTCCTTTATAATATAATTTGGCAATGTCACTTACTGAGAATGGATGCTTGTAATCAATGAAATGATCATACTTTGTAAACCTAGCCACAATCACTAGAATCACATATTTTCCTTCACTCTTTGGGTAGACCCTCAATCAAATCCATATCAATATGCTCCCATGCTTGACCAGGAATTGGTAAAGGCTTCAATAGACCAGGGGCAAGGGAGTTCTCTAACTTGTGTTACTGCCAAATATCACATTACATTACAAAGTTTTTTACCAATTTTTTAAGACCTGGCCGGTAGGAATATTGTTTAGCCCTCCTATAGGTGGCTTCCATGCCAAAGCGACCCCCAAGGGGGATGCCTTGAGAGAGCTGGAATTCATTTAAAGAACAGGGGTGTATTAGCAGTTGCTTGATAAGTCTATAGAGTTTGGTATCCCCATCATAACTATTAATGACTTCTTAAACCCATATAGGTTGTACCCTATAAATTTCATTAAGTTGAGCTAATTTCTCCTCTCCTTGACAGAGCATCTGCCACTTTATTCTCTAACCCCTTTTTGTATTTAATTCCACAGTCAAGTCCAACATCTTTGCAAACCAATTTTATTTAAGCATTGTGGTAACTCTTTGCTCCATAATAATTTCAAGCTTTGATGATCAGTACAAATGATGAAACAGTTCCCTGCAAGTAATCTTTCCATTTAGTAATGACCAATATAATGGCTAGAATCTCCTTTTCATACATTTATGGGCCAAGTGATCTAAGTCCAAATGATTTACTTATGAAAGTTATGGGGTGCCCTTTCTACATTAACACAGCTCAAAGACCTTTGTTGCTCGCATTAGTCTCAATAACAAAAGTTTCATTGAAATTAGGCAATGATAGCATAGGTGAAATGACCATTACATCTTTAAGTTGAAGGAAGCCTTTTTTGCTTCTTCACACCATCTGAATGCATCCTTCTTCAATAAATTTTTCAAGGGCTTAGTCATGCTATCATATCCTTATATGAACCTCCTGTAGAAGTCAGTGAGACTAAGAAATTCCCTCAAGCCTTTGATGAATGTAGGTCTAGGATAATATTTCATGTCTTCCATCTTGTTAGGATTAGTGTCTACTACCTTTACACTGATGATGTGGCCAAAGTATTCCATCGTAGGTTGGCAAAAGGAGCATTTTCTCATTTTGGCAAACAACTGATGTTCTCTTAGTTTGTTGGCGACCATCTCCAAGTATTTCATGTGCTCTTTAATGTTGTGACTAAAAACCAGAATGTCATAAAAACGAGTGTAAAATTTTTGAAGTATGGTTTGAATACCTCATTTATAAAGGTTTGGAATGTGGGTGGGACATTAGTAAGGCCAACATGCATTATTCTAAACTCATAATGGCCACAATGAGTTTTAAAAGCAGTCATAGATATGTCTTCATACTTCATTCTAATTTTATGGTAGCCAAATCTGAGGTATAATTTTGAAAACACTTGAGCTCTATATAATTCATCTAGGATATCTTCCATAGTAGGTATAGGAAATTTATCTTTGATGTTCAGTATTCTATAATCCACATAAAACCTCCGTTGACCATCTTTTTTTTTACCAATAATATTGGTGATTCAAAAGGGCTATAGATGGGTTAAATGAAACCATTGTCTATCATTTCTTGGAATAGCCTCTCTATTCAGTTTTTTTAAAATAGGGAATTCTACACAGTCTTTAGTTAGTTTATGTGGTGCCTTCTTTGAGGTTAATTTGGCAGTCGTGTGATCTATTAGATGGCAAACCTTTTAGTTCATTAAATTGAGAGATGAATTGTTTGATTTAAAAGGTAATAGTTACCTCCTGATTGTCTGAATCCTCAACTGCTTGGATGGAGAGCAGCTGCCCAAGAAGCCCATGTGTTATCTTTTTGAGCGATTTCTTAAAAGCATTCATAATCATCATTTAAAGGCTAACCTCTTCCACCACTCCTCTCAATGCCACATTTTTTCCTCCTTTTTTGAATGTGAGTGTGACACCCCGTCTAATTAAATACCGGGTAGCTACTACTTTATTAAATTAATTCAAAATGCCAAGTTGGTTCAGTTAATAGCATCACTGTCGAAAACATTTTAATAATTACTAACCACCTAGTATTTAAAAAGTAAATGCCAAATTTTAAGTTAAGTCTGATTAACATGCAGTAAAAGAATAATGAAAGAATAACAGCCATTCACCGTAACGAAGAAATGAAATAACCAACAATAATAATAAGAAGTCCGGAGCAAAAACTCCTCACAACAATCCCACAACAGTAGTAAGTAAAACAAAGTACCCTGAATTAATTACATACTAGAAGTCTGAATAACTGAAATAAATGGAAAGTTTCTAAAAGGAATGGGCGACATGCCCTACAGCTGATAAAATACTGAATAAGGAGTCAAAGTAGATGAAGCGTCTATTAGCAAAGTCCTGTAGCTTCCACAAACAGCTACAGCTCGTCACCTGTATGAGAATCCTAAGCATGGTGTCCTTGTGGCTGGGCACCTAAAATGGTTTTTACAAAAATAGAATTTGAAAGCAAATGGGTCAGAGCCCGAAAGTGGAAATCATTTTAAAAACTGCAAGTGTTTTAATAACATTAAAACATTAAATGCAAAGTACATGTTAGGACGTGCACTCACATGAAATTCTCACCTCTCGACTACATGTGCACTCCTAACGTACCATACCCATCTAAATGATATACTTATCTAATCAAACCTTAATAAGTTCTACCCCTTACTACTCGATTCCCATATTACATTCTAGCGTTATTAATCTACAATAGAGAACTTTACTTAAACTCAGATTCGCAATTTGTGATACACTTCACTATCAGTTAACCCGTTATGTTTTCTCAAAACATTACCATAATTATATTCACAATATTAACATAACAGTTCCCATTAATTAAGTGTATATTATTCACGTCATAAATATACAATACAAGCACCCCGAGAACTAGCTGCGGTGCACACATACTCTGCTATCCATCCCGGTACATCACGTACATAAGGATCACATATTCCGAATCTCTCAGGAATAGTTCTCAGATAACAACATCACAAATAATGGAGGCGAACACAGTCACATCACATGGGTCACGCACATACCTGCGCTCCCACGATCAGCAGACTTATTAACATCCCAATAAGTCCTTCTCTGACCTATGTTCATCGAGGTAACCAGTCTAAATCCGGGCAACACAAGGATTAGAGGGTCCTAAGCGAACGTAAACCTCCCGTGATAGCAAGTATGGTAGGTATGTCATACACATAAAATCAATACATATACTAAGTATTTACACATCTTAGTAATCACCGTAATATATTGGTGGTACACTTCTCATTCTCGTACCGACATATAATACTACACAATTTACATGTTCCCGGTTAATAAAATAAATTAGGCCATCAATAGTTCTCACATCGTCATAGACACTCACGTCCTATTTCATATTTACCTAGGTTCAAACTACACTTCTAGGTTTGACTCCTCATTATATCCCAAACATCCCAAATATATCAATTAATCAGCAAGGAAAGGTTATCTCTATGTATACACAAGGCTACGGGACACTCGGGATCAAAACAGGCTAAAAAGCCTAAACTGTCAACTCGTTCGAAGTCTCGTTCGAACGAGGCTGTTCGAACGAGACTTCGTTCGAACGAACTGAGTCTTCTAACGAGATCTCGTTCGAACGAAGTGGGCTTTCTAATGAGATCTCGTTCGAACGATCTCATCGAACGAACTTCACCCTCGTTAGAAGTCAATGGTCAACTCATTAGAAGCTCATTCGAACGAGGTCGTTCGAACGACCTGGGCAGGTCTTCTAACGAGCGACCAGATTCGAGCCCAGATTTCTTATTTTCGTTTTTCCAACTTCTCTACTTCCCAAATCTCATCCAAACGTCAATCTAACAATTGTTTAAGGTCCCTAAACGTCCCTAAACATACTTAGTTCACATATTGACATGTTTGGGGGTATTAATTCATCCTAACTTCATTCAAATATCAAATCTCTACATATTTTTCCCCAATTTTAAAACTATGAACCCTAGAATTTATGAATCATCAAAGAACTGAATTAAATCCGTTTTTGGTTTCCTACTAAATGTAATATCATCAGAATAATCATCACACACCAATCTACATGCGATTTCCTCATCAAAATGTAGTTTCTATTTCCAATTTACATGGGTTTTTCATTAACTCCCAAGAACAATATGGTTTTAATAAATCCTACACATGGAAGAAGCATTCTTTGAAATAAACGAAATTAAACCACTTGCCTTAATAGGATATCTGATTTGATGACGAATTTGATGAAGTAATCTCTCTCTCTCTGTGCAGAATTTCTCTATCTCTCTCAACAAGCCCTTTTCTTCTTCAAAGTTAATGGTGGCTAGGGTTTGTGCTTTAGGAACTCTTTGGAACCAATTTCAATAACCTCCGTAGTCTCTTTGGTTATTAGTGGGCTTAGTGGGTATTGACAAATCAGATATTAATTCCCAATTTTCGTAGGTTTTAATTCCCATAAATCCAAAATTACCAAACTACCCCTATACGTTGCCGGTATGGCCTAAAAATGCCCCGGGACCCAAACCAAACCCCCGACTAGTGTTTTCTGACTATTTCGACCCTTCCGGACGCGTTGGCGCACTCAAAACGACCATACGGATAATAGAAATAAAATTCACTTTTTAATTACCATAATTATATTCCATGACGCGGCGGTCACACGCGTCCCAACAAAATTTCCAAATTGCCGTATCTAAATCTCACGACAAATTTAATAATTCTAAATTCATATATGCACATATAATCAAATACCAACTCGCATCTCGCTAGTATTTTAACCCGGATTAATTTCTAATTAATACGCATTTAATTTAATTAATCCCATAAAATAAATATCACAAAAATACGGGGTATTACATACTTCCCCCCTAATAACTGAATTTCGTCCCGAAATTCGGAACTAGAAAGTACCTGGTAAGAACAACTCTGGATAACGTTCGCGCATCTCATCCTCGCGCTCCCATGTGGACTCCTGTCGCCACTGAACACGCACTAACGGAACTATCTTTGACCGCAATTTCCGCTCACTTCGGTCCAAAATAGCAATCAGCCCCTCCTCGTAGGAGCTATCCGGTTGGAGATCGATGTCCTCTAAAGCAATGTGAGAATGAGTCAAATTGTCTCTAAGATATTTCCTTAGCGAGGAAATATGAAATACATCGTGAATCCGATGCAAATGCTCCGGTAACCCAAGCCTATACGCAACCGGTCCAATCCGCTCAATAATAGGAAATGGTCCCACATATCTTGGTGCCAACTTCCCTTTCTTAACAAAACGCATAATCCCCTTCATAGGAGATACTCTGAGCAAAACCTGGTCCCTCACTTGGAACTCCCTGAAGAACCTCTTCGCATCAGCATAGCTCTTCTGTCGATCCTGAGCTACCCTAATGCGACTCCGAATTAATTCTATCCTTGCCGAAGTATCCTGAATCACTTCCGGCCCAAGTAGTTTGTTGTCCCCCACCTCCAACCAACATGTTGCGGAACGGCAAGGTCTACCGTACAACGCCTCAAATGGAGCCATTCCAATGGTGAACTGGTAGGAGTTGTTGTAAGCAAACTCCACCAGTGGAAGATACTGCTCCCATCCACCCCCAAAATCAATGATACTCATCCGTAGCATGTCCTCCAACATCTGATTTGTACGCTCCGTTTGCCCATCAGTCTGCGGGTGATACGCCGTACTCAACCGCAATTCCGTGCCCATGGCCTCCTGAAAACTCTCCCAAAACCGTGAAACAAATATCTTGTCTCGGTCAGACACAATATTTAGGGGTACACCGTGAAGTCTCACTATCTCTGAAATAAAGAGCTGGGCATACTGTCCCGCAGTGTAGTCTGTCCTTACAGGTAGAAAATGAGCGACTTTGGTCAACCTGTCCACAATTACCCAAATGGAGTCGTGACCTTTCTGTGACGTAGGCAACCCCGTGATAAAGTCCATGGATATGCTCTCCCACATCCACATCGGAACCTCCAATGGTTGTAGCAGTCCTGCCGGTCTCTGATGATCCACTTTTACTAGCTGACAAGTGGCGCATTTAGAAACAAACTCGGAAATATCCCTCTTCATCCCGCTCCACCAATACTGTCGTCTCATGTCTTGGTACATTTTGTCCCCACCGGGATGTACTGCGAACCGTGAGCCGTGCGACTCTGCCATTACCTCGTGCCGCAATTCCTCCCCTTCCGGAACTACCAATCTCCCATTGAAGCGTAATCCCCCGTCTGAGCTAACGGTATAGGACTCGGCTCCCTCTGCTAATAATCGAACTATCTGCTCCTGACAGAATGAGTCATCTGCCTATGCCCTTACTACCTTCGTGACAATCTGCGGTGTAACGGTCATCACAGACATGAATGATCGGGCCACTGCATCCTGGTGTCCCAATTCCTTCCACTTTGCCTTCCACACTTCCGCCACCTCATCTACAGGTCTACGGCTCAATGCGTCTGCTACTACGTTAGCCTTCCCCGGGTGATATTGGATATCAAACTGATAGTCCTTCACAAACTCAAGCCACCTTCGCTGCCGCATATTCAATTCTTTCTGCGTGAATAGGTACTGTAGGGACTTGTGGTCTGTGAACAATCGAAACTTTTCCCCCAAAAGGTAATGCCTCCAAATACGAAGGGCAAATACAACTGCCGCCAACTCCAAGTCATGAGTGGGGTAATTCTTCTCGTGAGGCTTTAGCTTACGGGAAGCATAAGCTATGGCCTGACTCTCCTGCTGCAATACACCTCCAAGTCCTTGTAAGGACGCATCGGTGTAGACTAGATACTCAACTCCCGGTCTCGACAATGCTAAAACAGGTGCTGAGGTCAACTTATCCTTCAACTCATCAAATGCTAACTGACAAGCATCACTCCAGATGAATGGCACACCCTTACGAGTCAGATGTGTCAAAGGGACCGCTATCTTCGAGAATCCTCGAATGAACCTCCTGTAGTATCCTGCTAGGCCCAAGAAACTACGGATCTCTGTCGGTGTCGTGGGTTGTCCCCACTCTCTCACCGCGGATACCTTCCCCGGATCAACAGATATCCCCCGGTCCGAAATAATGTGTCCTAAAAACTGGACCTCCTTCAGCCAAAACCCGCACTTCTCATACTTTGCATACAGCTCGTTCTGACGTAGCGTCTGCAAAACTTGCCTCAAATGCTCGGCGTGCTCCTCCTCTGTCTGGGAGTAAACCAGAATATCATCAATGAAGACAATGACAAACTGATCCAGGAAATCCCTGAACACCCTATTCATCAAGTCCATAAACACGACTGGAGCATTGGTCAAACCAAAAGGCATAACCCGAAACTCGTAGGAACCATATCTCGATAAGAACGCAGTCTTCGAGACGTCCTCCTCCTTGATACGCAACTGATGGTATCCCGATCTCAAATCAATCTTCGAGAAGAAAGAAGCTCCTCTCAATTGGTCGAATAGGTCATCGATTCGAGGCAACGGATACTTATTCCGTATCGTGACCTTATTCAACTCCCGGTAGTCCACACACAATCTCAGTGAACCAAATCTCTTCTTCACGAACACAAGGGCCCCACGGTGAATTACTCCTCCGAATAAACCCCTGACCCAACAACTGCTCAATCTGATCCCGTAACTCCCTCATCTCAGCTGGAGCCATACGGTACGGTGCGCGTGCTATAGGTCTCGTATCTGGTAATAAGTCTATAACAAAGTCTATCTCTCGACTGGGGGGTAGGCCTGGTATCTCCTGAAACACATCAGAATACTCCCTGACAACTGGGATCGAATCTAAAGGAATCACAACCTCCTTAGAGGTATCCTCCTCTAGGTAATACAAATGAGCGGTCGAGCCTCCCTCTGGGCGAGGCATCGCCACTACAAACATCTCTTGCCCCGGAATGGCAAAAACAATGCTCCCACCGAAGCAATCAATCATGTCTCTATAATCAGCGAGCCAATCCATACCGATAATCACATCGTGAAAATGCATATCTAATACCTACATATCTGCAGGTAATACCAGACTACCAATCTCTACCCCCACTCCCCGGCATATAAAGAAAATAAGTGACCCACTCCCCAATGGTGAGTCTACACACGTCATTGTGCTCTCTGCCGTAGCTAACAACCCTAAGGCTTTCGCAAAATGTGTAGCTATAAAGCAATGTGTTGCGTATCAAACAAAACCCGACCCATAGTACCATGGATAGGAAACATACCCTCAATAGCGGGTGGTGCCTGTGGAGCTGCTGCCTGGTGGACGTTATAGACACGTCCATACTGTAACTGTCCCTGCTGCACAGGAACTGCCGGAATGGCTGGAAGAGCTGGCACCTGGGCTGGAGCTGGGAGGGCTGGTGGAAAAAGTGGCCTTTGTGGCTCATTTCGAGCACCCTGCTGCTGCTGCGGGGCCCTGCCCCTATCAGGACAGTCCTGGCGTTTATGGCCAGTCTTGCCACAAACGAAACACTTCCCCGGGAAGTTCCCCCCTCTCTGTCCCTGCTGCCCTCGGCCCTGGTGGCCGTTACCGTTCCTCCACTGGCCCTGCTGAAACTGTTGTTGACCATTCTGACCTTGCTGGTGCTGATGGCCGTTCGGACCCTGATGGCCCTGCCGGAAACCTCCTTGTCCGTGCCTGAAATTTCCTGACCTGAACCTCTTGTGATCCCCCTGCTGGGTACCCTGATCACTCTGTCTCTGCCCCTGAACAGATTGTACCCCACTGGCACTATTTCCCCCGGTCCTGCCCTGATGGCTGGACTCTCCCGATCGTTTGCCCTCAGCCATGTGAAAGCGGTGATCCTGGCAATGGAGCAATGCAGCGTTAACCACATCAGAATAAGTGGCTAACGAGAGGTTCCCTAACAAGTGCTAACGAATCCTCCATGTCAACCCGTCCGTGAATTTCTGTATTTTCTTCTCCTCAGTCGGTATCTCATCCGGAATAATGTTCAGAAGATCAGTGAATTCGGCCTCATACTCGGCCACAGTCTTACCCTCCTGTCGAAGGCTCATCAACTTCCTCCTCATTTCCGTGTGAACAGCCGACGGAAAGTACTTACGGTCAAACCGCACCCAAAACTCCTGAATAGTAAGAGTATCTCTCTCCTCCACAGTGGTAATAGACTCCCACCACTGCAGTGCTGACCCCACTAGCTTAAAAGTAGCTAGTATCTGCTTCTGGACATCTGTGCACTCATACATCCTCAAGTGTCGCTGTATATCCTTCCTCCACTGACTCGAAACTACCACATCGGAGCTACTTACGAACTCCGGAGGGTGTGCTTTCTGAAAAGCATCACGTACACGTTCCCAAGCAGACGGGAATGTATGAGCCTGAACTGGCGCGGCTACTGGCGCCTGAGGTGGTGCCTGCTGGACTACGGCAAGTGCGGCATTTACCGCCTGGGCCACTATGGCTGCAACCTCAGCGGCATTCATCGTGCCCTGAACTGGTGCGGGCTGTGGTTCTGGCGTCGCATCCCTGGGAACCCTTTGTGCACGTCGTGGAGGCATCTGAAATAAGAATGAAGTTTATAAGTTCGCAGTTATAAACTTAAAATAGCTGAAGAACGTAGCATATACAAGAGAATACAACAGTCCTAAAATATAGGGCTCTATATCAAAGAAAGCTCAACGGAAAGCCGTTCAGATCCTAAAGGACACTAGAACCTGATGCTCTGATACCACCTGTGACACCCCGTCTAATTAAATACCGGGTAGCTACTCCTTTATTAAATTAATTCAAAATGCCAAGTTGGTTCAGTTAATAGCATCACTGTCGAAAATATTTTAATAATTACTAACCACCTAGTATTTAAAAAGTAAGTGCCAAATTTTAAGCTAAGTCTGATTAACATGCTGTAAAAGAATAATGAAAGAATAACAACCATTCACCATAACGAAGAAATGAAATAACCAACAATAATAAGAAGAAGTCCGGAGGAAAAACTCCTCACAACAATCCCACAACAGTAGTAAGTAAAACAAAGTACCCTGAATTAATTACATACTAGAAGTCTGAATAACTGAAATAAATGGAAAGTCTCTAAAAGGAATGGGCGACATGCCCTACAGCTGATAAAATACTGAATAAGGAGTCAAAGTAGATGAAGCGTCTATTAGCAAAGTCCTGTAGCTTCCACAAACAGCTACAACTCGTCACCTGTATGAGAATCCTAAGCATGGTGTCCTTGTGGCTGGGCACCTAAAATGGTTTTTACAAAAATAGAATTTGAAAGCAAATGGGTCAGAGCCCGAAAGTGGAAATCATTTTAAAAACTGCAAGTGTTTTAATAACATTAAAACATTAAATGCAAAGTACATGTTAGGACGTGCACTCACATGAAATTCTCACCTCTCGACTACATGTGCACTCCTAACGTACCATACCCATCTAAATGATATACTTATCTAATCAAACCGTAATAAGTTCTACCCCTTACTACTCGATTCCCATATTACATTCTAGCGTTATTAATCTACAATAGAGAACTTTACTTAAACTCAGATTCGCAATTTGTGATACACTTCACTATCAGTTAACCCGTTATGTTTTCTCAAAACATTACCATAATTATATTCACAATATTAACATAACAGTTCCCATTAATTAAGTGTATATTATTCACGTCATAAATATACAATACAAGCACCCCGAGAACTAGCTGCGGTGCACACATACTCTACTATCCATCCCGGTACACCACGTACATAAGGATCACATATTCCGAATCTCTCAGGAATAGTTCTCAGATAACAACATCACAAATAATGGAGGCGAACACAGTCACATCACATGGGTCACGCACATACCTGCGCTCCCACGATCAGCAGACTTATTAACATCCCAATAAGTCCTTCTCTGACCTATGTTCATCGAGGTAACCAGTCTAAATCCGGGCAACACAAGGATTAGAGGGCCCTAAGCGAACGTAAACCTCCCGTGATAGCAAGTATGGTAGGTATGTCATACACATAAAATTAATACATATACTAAGTATTTACACATCTTAGTAATCACCGTAATATATTGGTGGTACACTTCTCATTCTCGTACCGACATATAATACTACACAATTTACATGTTCCCGGTTAATAAAATAAATTAGGCCGTCAATAGTTCTCACATCGTCATAGACACTCACGTCCTATTTCATATTTACCTAGGTTCAAACTACACTTCTAGGTTTGACTCCTCATTATATCCCAAACATCCCAAATATATCAATTAATCATCAAGGAAAGGTTATCTATATGTATACACAAGGCTACGGGACACTCGGGATCAAAACAGGTTAAAAAGCCCAAACTGTCAACTCGTTCGAAGTCTTGTTCGAACGAGGCTGTTCGAACGAGACTTCGTTCGAACGAACTGAGTCTTCTAACGAGATCTCGTTCGAACGAAGTGGGCTTTCTAATGAGATCTCGTTCGAACGATCTCATCGAACGAACTTCACCCTCGTTAGAAGTCAATGGTCAACTCGTTAGAAGCTCGTTCGAACGAGGTCGTTCGAACGACCTAGGCAGGTCTTCTAACGAGCGACCAGATTCGGTCCCAGATTTCTTATTTTCGTTTTTCCAACTTCACTACTTCCCAAATCTCATCCAAACCTCAATCTAACAATTGTTTAAGGTCCCTAAACGTCCCTAAACATACTTAGTTCACATATTGACATGTTTGGGGGTATTAATTCATCCTAATATCATTCAAATATCAAATCTCTACATATTTTTCCCCAATTTTAAAACTATGAACCCTAGAATTTATGAATCATCAAAGAACTGGATTAAATCCGTTTTTGGCTTCCTACTAAATGTAATATCATCAGAATAATCATCACACACCAATCTACATGCGATTTCCTCATCAAAATATACTTTCTATTTCCAATTTACATGGGTTTTTCATTAACTCCCAAGAACAATATGGTTTTAATAAATTCCTACACATGGAAGAAGCATTGTTTGAAATAAACGAAATTAAACCACTTGCCTTAATAAGATCTCTGATTTGATGACGAATTTGATGAAGTAATCTCTCTCTCTCTCTGCAGAATTTCTCTATCTCCCTCAACAAGCCCTTTTCTTCTTCAAAGTTAATGGTGGCTAGGGTTTGTGCTTTAGGAACTCTTTGGAACCAATTTCAATAACCTCCGTAGTCTCTTTGGTTATTAGTGGGCTTAGTGGGTATTGCCAAATCAGATATTAATTCCCAATTTTCGTAGGTTTTAATTTCCATAAATCCAAAATTACCAAACTACCCCTATACGTTGCCGGTATGGCCTAAAAATGCCCCGGGACCCAAACCAAACCCCCGACTAGTGTTTTCTGACTATTTCGACCCTTCCGGACGCGTTGGCGCACTCAAAACGACCATACGGATAATAGAAATAAAATTCACTTTTTAATTACCATAATTATATTCCATGACGCGGCGGTCACACGCGTCCCAACAAAATTTCCAAATTGCCGTATCTAAATCTCACGACAAATTTAATAATTCTAAATTCATATATAATCATATATGCACATATAATCAAATACCATCTCGCATCTCGCTAGAGTTTTAACCCGGATTAATTTCTAATTAATACGCATTTAATTTAATTAATCCCATAAAATAAATATCACAAAAATACGGGGTATTACAGTGAGCTTTGGGGTTTCAAAGTAAAAAGGAATGGAGTTATATTGCCTTATCCAATCCATCCCTAATATGATGTCACCCCCCACCCCACCCCACCCACCCCACACTCAATCTATAGTAACCTCAAGTCTGATTTAAATGTATATCCTTGCATGAGCCATTGAAAATTAGGACATTTAGCAATGTTGTACAATTATTCCACCATTAGCTACTGTAACATTAAGTGAGGGAGATTGCTCAATTATAGAGCCACTCTGTAGGGCAGTGTCCGGATTCAAAAAACTATGGGTGCTACCTTTGTTAATAAGCACCGATAAAGATAATTTTTTAATAAAACCCTTAATCCTGATTGGGTTGTGTGAAACTGAGCCAGAGAGTGCATTAAATAAGATTTTCATGTCCTTATGATCTACTTCTTCAGTACAATTCTCTAATTCTTGGATGTCAATTATTTCTTCCTCCTCCTCAGCTCTAATTATGAACAACCTTCTTTCTTTGCATACATGCCCAGGTTTAAAAATCGCATCACAATAGTGGCATAAACCTCTCCCTTTTGTCCTTCATCTTTGCATATGAGATCTTCTTTATTGGTATATAAGTTGGTGTTGTCTTCTTGCTTGTATTACTTCATTTGTCATCTACCTTGCCATTACCTCACTGTTGGTTAGCCCTTCACCATTTGTCATAAAGGGTTTAAAACTTTTGGATACTTCTCTCCTTCTTTTACTCATAGCCTCCATGGTAGCTTCTTATAGTTTGGCTAAGCTAATGGTATGTTATATGACAGCAGGATATAACATTTAAACATCATTATTTATATCTTCTCTAAGCCCATCCAAAAAACTAGAAACAATGTACTCTTCTTTTAACCCGTGGCCTACGATTTAAGATTTGAGATCCTCAAATCTTTCCTCGTATTGGGTGATAGTGCTTGTTTGTTGTAACTTATAAAATTTAGCCACTAAATTTTCATGACTGCCCTCCAAGAACCTAATGCATAGGACTAAAATAAAGAGTTACATAGTTGGCCTTTTGTACTTCTATCAATTCATGATAAGAAAAAAACTCCACATTTGCGTATCCAATTATTTAAATTGATGCCATTAAAACGAGGGAAATCTACCTTGGGCAACTCGGCTTGACAAGCTCCCCTTTCTCCATACAACTTATTCCTCAAGTTTCCTGGTTCCTTAGTCGTTCGATTTTCGTGGTATCCATGTTATCAAGAAGACACTCCCTCTTTAACTTAATTGTCCTTGGAATCCGTTTGTTTCAAAAGCATTACTCCCATATTTTCTTGGAATTCCTTCATGTTGATCTCCATTTGCCTCATACTTTCCATCTGCCTCCAAGCATCGAACAACTCTGATACCAGATTGTTACACCTTTTAACTCAATTAGGGTTACAATTGGGAAATTAAGACAAAAAAGATGTTTGCTAGTATACAAACTGTATTGAATTGAATGAATGAGTTTCATACATATACGAGTCTTTTATAGGCTCATCGTGGCCTTTGTTATTCCGTTACTAATTATCCAGCGCTGCGTAATCCCAACTAAGTCCTAATTGACAATTCAGTTACTGACCGACTTATGGAATACAAACTAAAATGAAAAAATAAGTTTGGGTTGTGACATCCACCGACAAGGTTAAATTTCAGTTCGTAGTGAAAATAGATATGAAATAGAATTTTTTCTATGGGTCTAAGCATTTGGTATGGGATACACGGTATAAAAAAGTCTTTGTTATTTCATCACCACCCAAACTTGAAATCAAGCAATATTCTTTTTGGATGTGAATTCCAAATCCAACAATATCACTAGTGTCTTAGATTATTTTTATGACTTATTCTTCATTAGATTTTGCTAGATTATTGTACAAGATAAAACATATCGATAATTCAGTGTTTTTAATATAAATTTTTATTTGGAGAATGTGAATAATTTACCGTGCACAACCAACTTTGCAATAAAAGAGAAATCTTCAAAAATCATTTTGTGATAACTTGCAAATTTAATTTTGTTCTTTGCACATTCATCGATAAAGGGAGCAAAATATGATGCCAAATGGTGCAGCAAAACTGTTGAGAAATTAAAAAATGAATGATTTTAAGTATTTTGTATTTTCTAAATTTAAATTTGCAGTCATTGAAGGTAGCAAGCCCTTCCGTGGTCGGAGGTGTCAAAACCAAAAATTGTTCTATACATTTTTAATATTGGGTACAATTGGCAATTTTCACAAACTTAAAATCAACTTTAAAATATAGGAACTCTTTTTTTATTACAAAAAAAGAAACTTGAATGTTCTACATCCATGACCAACATTATTACAAGTCCTAAAGGTGAATAATATATATTTCTTTTTAGGTTGTCCCAAACTAATAGCCCCTTCCTTCTTTTGAACATAATCAATAAATCAATAAATAGGTGTTTATCTTGATCATTAATTTGAGTGTAATCCTGAAAATAAATAAATAAATAAATAAAAAGTTAGAACTTGAAAAGTTCTTCAATAATTTTACAAAATCCTAGCCCGGCAATCCTTAGATGTTCAGGCTTTAGAGAACCACTCGTACCCTTGCTGAATGGTTCAAACTGTCATCATGCACTTTAAGCACTAAGCCAGAAAATAACGGAGCAAAAGGAAGTCAAAATTCGTTTCAAATTTGCATTTGTGAGTTTAGGTGCATGATATTACAACATGAAACTTGCGAAAAATTAGTTTAAATGCCAAATCAATTTTTATTCTTAACTCTACTTACCAAACCATGTAAAATTTGAAGGGGCAATAACAACAAGAAGAAAAAATCAAATAATCTTATTTTCTTAAAAAATCATGTTTAAAACAATAAACCCAAAATTTCATAGCCACAACTTGCAGAAGTCCTATAGTCTTTCAAGCTTGAATAGAAAACCAATAGTCGGTGGTTATACAAACTCCAATCGTGCTGCAGAAAATATCCGCGCGAAGTTCGTGGTCTTATTTATCAAATCTCTAAAAAGACGTGCAAAAAAAATACGGAGAATATAAAACACCTTATGATTAAGAGAACAAATAAGGCCAAACCTCTATACTCATTAGCAAATATTCCTTAAGCTTTGGCCAATTCACTAAACACCTCCTTGTAACAAATGGGGCAAGCCTGATAAAACAAATTTCGGTCAGCAACATATTGGCATATGATAAAACAATAAAAGTAGGCTAATGATATATGTACCAATTTTTGTTATCAAACTCCTGTCCCAAGTGCATTAAATGCTTGCACCTACACTTGGAGTACACCATTTTAATGCACTTGGGATAGAACTTGGTAAAAAAACTAGTATACAAAGACTTTTCCACAAGAGAAGGATACTTTTGCATACTAGTCCCATCCCATGTAAAGTGTTTTAGTGTTGGCCAAAGAAAATCCTTCCACTAAGTAGGTCTCGTAGAAAGAAAACTGGATTAACCACATAACGGAGGGATTTGTTTATTTTATACCCTTCATAACGTAGGATTTTACACCAAGTTGCTAAGAAGACGTAGTTTAGTCACTTTCACTGACTTTTCTACCATCGTCGCTAAAATTAACTTGGGGGACGCTTTCTCACCGTCATGAGTTCGATTGGGAGCTTATTTATAAAGACAAAGTGGGTAGTCTTTTTACCACTTAGGTATCCAAGTAGGGGCTTTGTTCTAAATAGCTACACTGAATACCCCTTTCTACACCAACAGTCATTCCAGGGTGAAACAATGGTTTTCTATTTCTTGCAAATATTAAAAGGCTATTCCTTCGATTTTACTAATCCGTTTTTCACAAAACTGGAAATTCTGAATTCTACTCATTGAGAATTATCAAACAAGATCCATATTCTTTATTCTCATATGAACACTATAAATATTTATGTGTTGTAATAAAAACAAAATAAATATTAAGGAGGAGAGAGGAAGGACAAGACGAAGAAGATGAAGAGGAAGAAGAATCACGCTTGAAATTCATTCTCTAATGAACAATGTAAATATTTATGTGGTTGTAATGGAAACAAAATAAATATAAAAAAAGGAGAAAGAAGAGGAAGAAGAAAGACGAAATGAAGAAAAACAAAGAAGAACCATGCTATAAAAATTAAACCTCAGATGAACATTGTGAATACTTTTGTGTTTGTAATAGAACCAAATATATTTTTGAGGAGGAGAGAGGAAAAAGAAGAGAAGAAGAATCATGCTATAGATTCATTCTCAATAAGGAGGAGGAGGAGGAGGATTATATTATTGACATAATAGGAGAAATTCAATGACATAACTCCACACAACACTCCAATATCTCCACACCACCACTTGTCCACCAGAAATCTACACTGTCACATCATACACCCAATAAAATATTGTAGTAATTTATATGCTATGTTACAGAAAAAAAAAGACCCCTTCACATTTTTTTATACAAATAAGGCATAACATGCATTTTGATCATGGGATTTAGTTTGGAGGGTGAATATGTCTAGAAAATAGAAGTAACAAAACTTCAAACTGTATTTGGTCCTATAGAATTATATTTAAAACTAAAAAAAAAATCGAAGATTTCTCTAGGAAATTTTAGCGAGTTACCTTGTTCATGCTAAGCCATCTGCTGCAGCAACCAGCATGATAGGCATGTTTGCATGGAAGAGTGATCTGCCGGTCACGTCTTTTATATTCCATCTGGCAAATCACACACCTGTTTTTGTTTATCAGAAAAACAATAACAATTTCATTGATCGACAAAAAAGATATGAGAATTGGACTATCTGTCCAACCTAGTATTAGAATGATGATTAGAAACAGAGAAGAACAACTTAAAACGGGTGCACTTCTGAACAACTTGTGTACAGAACAGAAACAATTGAATAAAAAAATAATGTACAAATACTCGTTCCAATTCAATGACTTAATGTTTAACCGGAGTCTATCCATGACTAATGCTACGTATACCCTCAAATCAGACACTGCGAAGCACTGGGTGGTGTTTTAAGCGGACCCCACAGCAATTCCACCCAGAAACCAATGTATTGCTGACACCTCATGGGTTTGTTTTTAGGGTCTGATTTGAGGGGGGTATACCTAGTATTACTCATCTATCCATCAGATAGAGACAACAATTCCCATGATGTTGCCAGAAAATCACACATTTGTTCATTACGAGGAAGAACCGATTGAAAATGATAGGCAACAAAAAATGATCCATCAGACTCCTTTTTCTTTAATTGCTTCCTTGTTTTTCCTTTTCCCTTTTTCCAATTTCCCCTTTATGTAAAACAAGGTGTTTTTTAGGGGTGTAAACAGGACATATACTGGCATGGACCAAGGTCAAGCTGTAACGGTTCAACCTCCCCTTGAGCTAACAAGACAAACAAGCTTTAAATCTTCAGCTCAGCTTAAGAATGCATAAAGTTATAAAACTTCAACCACGATTATGTACCATATAGACAAGTTTAAATGAGAAGCAACCAAGCTAATCTGAAGCAGCTCATTCAGTTTATAGCCATATGGCGAGGGGGGTTCAGGGAGGGAGTGTATCAAACGCTATGGGTTCTATATTCTAAACTTACATAACTGAGACATGGTACTTGTGTATAAGATAACTTCTTCTAATGCTTATGTCATGAGAAAATTGGTAAAATTTGATATATTTCAAGGAAATAGAGAGGCTTGGATACTCAACATTTAGAACAGTATGCGTGCAGATATTCAAAAGGATGATAATGGTTAATATGCCTCTATTTTACCTCTCATTTCTAGATTTCTTTCTTGAGAAGAAACCACACTTGAACTTTGATATTGGTAACAAGGAAATAAGTTCTTGGGAAAGACCGCGGCTTTGAGTTCCAACTGACTCACCTAATTCGAGTAATTCCTGCAAATGAAATACTGTGTCGTTGATATCTGCAAAACTGAGAAATACACAAATCCAACTCTAAAGATATTAAGCACAACATAGACAGACTTTAACACTAGTTGTAATTAGTTAATAATTAAGTTCCTGTTAAGATTTTTAGGGTCTAAACATGGGTAATTATGAAAGAACATTCCTTTCTCATAACTTGTTTGCGTGACTCTTAACTTTAATTGGACAAACTTGTCAATTGTAAATTGAATGATGTAATTAAGCCTGATTAGTACTTGTATAGTAATTTAAAGGGACTTAACCCCCAAAATATAGTACAAGCATGATTAATACTTGCGTAGTAATTTAATCTCTAATTAAATGGCTAATCTTGAACGATTAGTCAATAACAAAATTCTCCTATAATTAGACTAGTGATTTCATAGTTTTAATAAGAGGGGATGATTATGTATCAATTGATTTAGTTCATTAAATCTTGACTGGTATAGGATTATTAAGGTATTCTCTTTGGTTAGTGAGATTATACTCAGAGAACTATTCTCGTGCAAGCATTTAGGTTTGATGATGAGTCCAAAAGTGAAAGCCCTCGGTGGAAAATGATTAAGCTTTATTATCACTCTAATCATTATATTAGGGTTGATTAACGAACGCGAGATTTGCATCAACTGATGAACTCACAGAATTTGAACAGAAGAAATTGACGTAATAAATTTCATACTGGACTCATGGTGGAGATATGACGAACAATCTACGAAAATCACAATTTTCACAAAAATTAATGCTAAGTTTATGTGTACACATTAAACTTGCATAGAATTTTAAACACGGTTAACTTATATGATATACAATAAATTGGAGAAATGCAGATGATAGCGGATTAAAGTTCATACAATGTGTATGAACAAAACTTTTATTAAAAAAATGACTACAAATTAATTTATAGATTGAAATGGGAAGGAAATTAAAAGGTTCTACTTATGCGGAACGAGACCCACAAGTGTGGAATTACTTAAAGAAACTGGTTGACTGTAAAGAAGAGGTTGACATTTGCTGTTACATGTTAGGAGTCTCATATGGTTGAACCACACATGTGATTACCACATTGAATAATGCTCAAGTTGAAAAGGAATACCATATATGGAATAACAAAGTGTGAATTGAGATATCAAGTGAAAACAAAATCTCTTAAAAACAATATTTGAAAACGATTTTGCTCTTGTATTTAGATGAAGTCAATAAAAATTCCAATTAATATGGTTTCACAAAAATGTAATAGGATGATCTCTAATGAACACACAAGCTTAAAGGAAAACCTCCAAGGATAAGTTTATTGCAAAAATGTTTTTATCCTGGGAAAATCAAGCTTACATAAAATGTGCCTTAGTGTATGTTAATAATTAACCTAAATAGCCTAAGAATTGCAAGAGAAGTCCTAAAGGACAAGGAGGTAAAGCTTAGCCCAATTACAAAGAGAGGTGGCCAGAAATAAACCATTGCAAGGTTTACAGTGTGAACCGTACAAAAAGATCTCGCAAGAAATCTTCATTGCCAAAAGTTCGCGAGCAGCCAAGACTTCTTAACTGCAGCAAAAAATGGCGTTGTTGAAGCGACACTTCAACAATTGTAAATCACAAAAAAGTTTGATAAAACTTTTGGACAAGTTCGCGAGCAGTGAGGGTGCGAGGGTCTTTTCACTGGAGCGAAGGATCCTTCACTGAAGAGAAGCATCAGCGAGCAAGTCGTGCAAGTCCATCCTTGGACTTGGTTCAAACCATGAAATAGAACAACGGACGTTAAGCCATAATTCAATTGATATACTATGCAATATTCTAAAAATTAGTTTTTGTAAGAAAAGTATAGTGCATATATATCATCATCCCATAAACCATATTTAACAAAAGTTTTAGCATATTTTTTAATTTAAGAAATCCCGATTTGAATATGATAAAACTAACTGAACTATATCCATTTTATTCCTTTACCTTCAACCTCAAGTGATATTCAAAACCATGTGATCGTGAACGATGCCGGAATGAAGTTAATGACGTCTGGTGAAATTATCTTAATCATGTAGCTTTCCAGAACAACCTCCTAGATCAAACTCAATAGCTAATAAACAATTCATAGTATATTATTTTTTTGATATTTGGGCTTCTTAAGCTAAATTGTAATCATTAGAAAGGAATGCTTCTCGAGAATCTGAGGGAAAAAAATTGGGCAACTCTCGTGCATTGAAATTTATTGGCGTTTTTTTACCACTAAACAAAAATAGTACCTAAAAGAGAAAAAATAAAAATACAGAAACCGGTCGCTTGCCGACGACAATGGTATTTTCAAAGGACTGTAGGAGGAACTTATGCTTTACCAGATTTCGAGGTTTAAAGCGAACAACATGTGGAGTTTTAAGTTTCCCTGCATTTTTCGCCTCAACTCGAAGTACATTCAAGAATTGAATTTTAGCTGATGATGGCCATATTATTGTTGTTAATGCTTCCTCTTGACTACAGATGCTTCTCTTATTCTCTCCTTTGCCCAGGTGTTTCACCCTTCAATTTAACTCCTCTTATCTTTGGTTGTGTTACATGCATTCACAGCCTCGGTCCTAGTCATGATAAACATTTTCCTCATCTAATAACATGTCTTTCTGCAATACTAGTACTCAAAAAGGCTACCGTAGTTATGTTCCTATTTCCCATTACTATGACGCTAGTGGCTATGTATCATTTCTGGAGTCATCTCATTCTTTTCTGGTCTGACCCATTTTTTATCATGACTGAATCTTTTCTCCTCAAGGGAAGCACCCTTTACTCATACTTCCTGATTCTGTGATAACTTCTTCTCTGTGGCTGACCCGCCTTATCAGGTTTATCAGCGAACAAAGGAATGAGAAGTTCTTTATGCTTCCACACAGTAATACTGAAACTCCACGTGTTCACATTTCCACCTTATTTGTCTATTGTCTTAAGGAAACGTAGTTGTACCCATTATCCCAATTCTTATTCCGATTCAGTTCACCGTCTCTGTCCATCATTTCGTTGTTTTTTGTCACTATATGTTTTTAGTCTTTCTTCATAGTTCTCTATCACAAGCTCTCCCAGACGAAAACCGGCTATGCTATTGCTGCTCACATAGAAACAAAAACGGAACTTATACTCTTTCCCGTGGGAAGATGTTGGTTTGTTGCCATTGGCTATATACTATAAAATATTATTAGAATTGTTTTTCTAGTTTTACTTCATACATAGATATTATGTTAAATTTATCGAAATACCCTGTTATAGTATAATTTCACCTTTTGGACTATTTGATGACTTACAATTTAGTGTTAGTTTTAATTTATGGAATTGTTGTGTGATCATGTGATGATACATTATCAATTATGTTGGTGACATGAATTATGGACTGTCATTATGAACAGTTTTTCTTGCGACAAAAGCCATGATGCATTATTTTGCAATTTTTTATAAGATAATATTTAGTGTGTATTTTTACAAATTGAGGATCACGCCTCGATCCACCTGTAAGCTTACGCTTCGCCTCACTAGCACAAAACACCTTGATCCCGCCTCACGCCTTTTAAGACATTGCTCGCTAACAAGAACAAACCCCACCAGTAGCTTCATGAAGAAGCACACCCTCCTCCAAATAAAAGGAAGGATCACTAGCCAACACAGGCAGCTCCAAAAAAAATCCTTATAAATCTGAGGCCCTTGGCAATGACAAGCCTCATCTTGATGGCCCACGTTTTGAATAACCCAATAGTAATTAAATTATGCGGGTCACCCACTAGCCTTGAACCCTTATAAACTCATCAACCTTAAACCCTAACAAATCTGAGGCTCAGTTGCATTTACAAGCCCCATCTTGGTGGACCATGTTTGATAGCCGAACAGTGATGAAATTTTGCGAGTCACCCATTAGCCTTGAACCCTTGCTCCCAACCCAACGAACACAAACCGTGGATGCTATATTCTTCTGCTGCATGATCTGGCTACCTCCAACAATGAAGATGTCACCAAACTCTTGTTCAAGGTTGGCAACCTTTTCTCCCTACCTTCCCAGTAAGGGCCTCAAGAGTGGCCTGGAGTTGAGCAGTGTGACGTCCAAGGTTGAGTTTTGATCCTCTCCTCAGAGCCCATTGGTAGTGTGAGTGCGGTTGGGCTTGGACTTCATAGAAAAACAAACCTCTTGTATAAAAGAATAAAGTTGCGCTTTTACTAATAGCTATAGCTTTTGATACAACGGTAAGTGCTTGACCCGTTATTTGGTGTCATAGCGAGGTCAAGATTTCGAGTCAAAACGGAGGGTGAGTGGCTCTCTGTAGTGCTTTGCTTGCCTTGGTGAACCTTGCTGGGCTTGGTCTCTATGGGGAAAAGTCACATCTAATGAAAGGTATCTTGTGCTGTTCTTTGTATTTCTGATGTGATATAATAACAACTTCACATAGACACAACCAAAAAAATAAATAGAAAGGAAATGAAAGGTAAATGAAGTAGAAACTGAAAGACAGCTTTGGATGATAAACAAATTAGGTGATATAATTTATTTCCTATTTACAACCACCCCTACCAACCCAAAAAAAAGAGATACATAATAATAAAAATAATTTTACTTATCAAACCTCATAAGTCATGCTGTCAGGATCAACATTGTCTTGCAAAGCAACCTGCATTAACCCACATAGAAAGTGAAAGGATTATATTACTTGCCTTTGTATCCCACCTAAAATCATAGCAAGACAATGTTCAGCTTTTTTTGTAGAAGGGAGTCGATCTCGCAATATCATAAATTTATATATTAAATTAAATATAAAAATAGAAATGGAAAAAGAAAACACTACGAATACCAACGTGAAACATACATACCTCATAAATACGAGCATTAGGATGACTCCACGGAGCTGGAAAATGGTAAGGGAAATGTCATGCTAAATTGCAAGTGACTACTTAAAGTCGGAACAAAATATCACTAAAAAACAGTAGCAAGATGAAAAATAAAAAGACAAGTCATACGTTAAATAATTATAACATCATGCCCATACTTCCTTCCACAACAAAGATATACCTCCGTTCCCTCCCCTTGGACTGTCCCATTATATTAGTCATAATTAATTTGAGGCAATTCCACTTACAGTATTCTTGTCAATAAATAAAATAAACCATAAGACAGAGCACTAAAAGATCGGTAAACTTGTTGTGTATCACACTTAAAGGTAAACTGTCGATATTAATATCAAACAGGAAAAATCTGAATGCAGAAATTACACATTATAAATATCATCTTTCTAAAATGTCCACTTGTCATTTTGGAACAGAAGCACTGAAGCAATATATCTTTTTATGCCTAAATCTCAACTCAATTCAACTCAACAAAGCCTTTTCCCAATTATTGCTTCAGTGCTTCTGTCCAGCGCAATATCTTCTGTTAAACCACATGACATCATGTCCCTTTTTATAATATCCCACCAAGTCAATTTAGGCCTAACTCTAGCCCTTGTGTTACCATCAATACTAACTAAATCACTATTTCTTACGAGAGCATACATTGGTCTACGCTTGAGGTGTCCAAACCATTTAAATCGATTTTTTCTCAATTTATCTTCTATACGAATTTGTTCATTTCTAATTTTATCCTTTCGAGTTTTACCGCAAATCCATCTTAGCATTCGCATCTCCGCTGCACTCATTTTCTGCACATTTTGTTTTTTGGTTGCCCAACACTATGTCCCATATATCATGGTGGGTCTAATGGCCGTCCTATAAAAAATTTCTTTTAACTTCAAAGGTATACGCCTATCACACAAAACACCGGTAGCACTTCTCCACTTAACCCAGCCTACTCTAATCCTATGAGTAACATCATCACCAATATTGATGAGAATTAGGGTTTATTGTTATTTTTCCTTTATTTGTCTTTTAATTAGTTTCTAACTATGTTTGGGACTAATACGTCATTTTTAGTTATTAGTTGCCTTTTTAGTCATTTTGGATATTAGCTTGATTAGCAAGCTAACTTCTCCTATAAATAGGCTCCTTGACCATCATTTGTACAAAACCTTGAATATTGAGAATAAAGAATAGAAAGAGAAAGAAACCCATTTCATTTCTTTAATTTAGTTGTTATTGTGTAGTGTAAATTGTTGTGCAGATAACTTCTTTTTACGCTTTCGTTAGATTACATCAAATTGGTATCAGATCTTGGAAACAAATATGATTATCTAAGATTGGGATTCGGATCGGGTCCATCCGAATGAGACACGATTCATCCATGAAACCCTAAATCACAGCGCTTTGACGAAAAAGGGGGATCGGCTAGAATTTTCCTAGCAATTCCGGCCCAAAATGCAATCAAGAACAGTGCTGATTTATGGCCCCTATCAAATCAGTCCCGACGGAAGACTTCCTGGCCCGCCATGGCAATTATTTGCTCGGCGATACTCCTCAAGCAGCCGGGGCAGCCCCAAGAAAAGAATGTTACGGTTGAACCTGCTATTGGAACCGCCTGTAAAAACCGAGCCGAAAGCTTTCAAGAAGCGGCTGAGCGCTGCCGGAATCAGTCCGGAATTTTTGCCAGAGCCGCCCCATCTCTGACCCATGCGGGTCTACCTCCTGTTGCCCCCTCATCAACCACGACCTTTCCAGTTCCACCTTCTTTACAGGTCGACAGCCCCATCTTACAGGGCCGATCCACCCTTGATCTCTAATCAACCCTAGGTTCATCGGAATTTCAAGAAAGTGCCAAACAATCCAAGATTCATCCCTACCTACCCAAAACTCCTCCTATTTCAAACCCCATTCAATTTCAACAAAAAAAAATTAAACCCCACACCCTACCTTCCCCATCCTCAAGAAACCCTAAAACCCACTCCATCTAAAAACCCCAAGCTTAATTGACATTCATATTCAACCCCGACAATCTCCCACCGCATCACAAATCTTAATCAAATTTTTCCACCACCCGAAGCTCTTAAACATGCTAATTCCCTCCCAAGTTCTGAAAATTACAATTCAGCCCCTGAAATTTCTAAAAATTATAAATTTGCCCCAAATCTATCAAGACTCTACATTTTAATCCCTCCCCCATCCAAAAAATATCTTTCTTCCAGATTATCGTGGGATGGTACCAAATACGGGCTCGATATGAATGCATGTGCCGATTTCGACAAGGTAAGTTGTGTCATCATCGAGAAACTCCAAAGTCTTCTAGATTCTTGGGTCGAGACGGATTCATATATATCTCAAAAGCTTCACACATTCGCATATAGTGCTTACTCCATCGGGATGTACCGTAGACACCTAAATAGTTGTCGAGCCGAGTATCTTGAGATTGAAATGGCACGTGAACAATGGGTACGTGCACGAGCGAGACATTGGTCCCATATTTCGAGTACTTGTCCACCGGTGTACCTCCTACTACATTCGATGTCATTCCCGCGCACACCGATGCTACCATCTCTTCGGTTATGCTTCATGAGGATGTCTAAAGGTTATTGAGACCGCGACGATGCTTGATAGTGACTACGTGTTCCTTCCTTGTGATATTATTCCCATATTCGAGGAGGATGGGTGGATCACTCGTACTCGACATAGGGATTTGAAGGCATTAAGATTGTGGACTTCATTCCTATCTTTGGGATAGAAGATGATGGGTACTTTCTATGTGATTTTTTCGATTTACTTGTTGAAGATGGTTGGGAGACTCGCACTCACTATCACGAGGTGGAAATATTTGATTTGACGGATTTCTTTCTAATTTTTTATCACGATGATGAGTTTTGTGACAACGGTTCAGTGGTTGTTTCCTTTGAGGAGTATATGAGATCACGATTGATGTGGAATTTGTGGACCCCCTTTGGATTACTTATGAGGAGCGCTCAACGACACATTTAAATGTTTTGATGCTACGGAGGCTCATTACAGGGAATTTGGATGAAATTGGACATCAATGGCCCTCTTCGCGTCGATCTTGTGTTAGATCTACATTTGGACGGATTAGAGGCCACATTCCTGTTCATCGGTCATGGCATAAATTTGTGGTTTCTCTTCGAGGATATTTTGCAAGTCGTTATGCGGGACGCTTCAAAGGACGACTTCCCTTTCAAGTAAGGGAGCCCGCGAATGATGCCCTAACACACACTTTAAGTAGGGGAGAATGATGGGAATTAGGGTTTATTGTTATTTTCCTTTTATTTATGTCTTTTAATTAGTTTCCAAGTATGTTTGGGACTAATATGTCATTTTTAGTTATTAGTTGCTTTTTTTGTCATTTTGGGTATTATCTTGATTAGCAAGCTAACTTCTCCTATAAATAGGCCCCTTGGCCCTTATTTGTACAAAACCTTGAATATTGAGAATAAAGAATAGAGAGAGAAATAAACCCATTTCATTTCTTTAGTTTAGTTGTTTTTGTTGATGTTGTGGTGTAGTGTAATTGTTGTGTGGTTAATTGTTGTGTAGATAACTACTTCTTTTTACACTTTCGCACCCTAGATTACATCAAATATCTCCATCTTTTTGGATAATCAACCCTAAATAACGAAAATGATCATTTCTAGGTATCTCTTAGCCCTCCAATTTCACATCTCCATTTGTTCTCCTATTACTACTAAAATTGCACTCTACATATTATGTTTTAGTTCTGCTTATTTTAAATCCTCTTGTTTCTAACATTAATCCCCGCCTTAATCTCATCCACTAAAACAATATCATCTGCAAATAGCATACACAATGGCACCTCATCTTGTATTTGTCCAGTCAACTCATCCATAACAAGAACAAAGAGATAAGGACTTAATGTTGAACCTTGGTGTAAACCTACAGTAATTGAAAATTCACTACTTTTTTCGGCTGATGTTCTTACTGTAGTCATGGCCCCATCATACATATCTTTGATCACATCAATATATCTACAAGTCACTCTTTTTTTTATGTAGAACCCACCATATTATATCTCTGGGTATCCTATTATCATACGCCTTATCCAAATCTACTATACCTCTCCATTAATCTCCTCAATAAATAGATTGCTTCCATTGTTGACCTCCCAGACATAAACCCAAATTGATTCTCAGATAATGTTGTCCTCAATCTCAATATATATTCAATCACTCTCTCCCAAAGATCCATTGTATGCCTCATTAACTTAATACCACGATAATTTGAACAACTTTGTAAGCCCCCTTTATTTTTATAAAAAGGTACTAAGACACTCTTTTTCCATTCATCGGGAATCCTATTAGTCACTAAAATTCTATCAAATAATTTTGTAAGCGATGATACTCCTTCCTCCCCTAAGCACTTCCAAACCTCAATAGGGATACCATTTGGTCCTACAGCCTTCCCTGTTTTCATCTTTTTTAAAGCAATTCCGACCTCTGTTATCCTAATTCTGCGATAAAATATATTTTTTTGAGTTTTCCTAAGTTCCTCTATATCTAATCTACTCACATTATCTCCATTGAATAACCACTCAAAGTAGTTTTTTCATCTTTCCATAATCTCATCATCTTTGACTAGTACTCTCGAATCATCAATTCTAATACACTTAATATTATTAAAATCTTTTGTTTTCCTGTCCCTAAGTTTAGCAAGCTTATAAATATTTTTTTCCCTTTCTTGTGTTCTTAATTTTGTATAAAGATCATCATACTCTTTTAACTTAGCATCTCTTATCACTTTCTTAATTTCCTTTTTAGCCCATATATTTCTCAAAATTTTCTTCATTTCTATTTGTTTGACATGTTTAAAAGCACTCCCTTTTGATTTTTACTATATTTTGTACTTATTCATTCCACCACCAAGTTTCTTTAGATTGTGGCCCCTTGCCTTTTGATTCTCCAAGAATTTCTTTTGATATTCTCCTAATGCGTGTGACCATCTTATTCCATATTCTATTAGTCTCTTCTTCAATATTCCATGTTACTTCATTTAATACCTTATGTTTAAATAGTTCTCTCTCCTTTTAATTTCCATCACCTAGTTTGTGGCTTAATCTTCTCTTTTCGCACTCGTGATTGATTTTTAATATTTATATCCAATACCATTATTAATGTAAAAAACTAGATTTGACCTAATTCTTTAATCACAGATAAAAATAAATAAGACAAAAGATTTTTAAAGTGGTTCAGCCTTGAAAGAATGGCCTACATCCACTGTTTGTGTTATTGCTGACTGTTTGCAGAATTCTCGATAATGGGTTTACCAAGAAATTCCGAGTCCCCTGCTAATGAGGAGGTTACAATGTATTTATAGCCTTGAGGTGGTACAAATGAAAGAATAATACATAGCTGTCCAATAGGCGTGTGCGTCTGTGTGATAATAATGAGCATTTAATGCGCAGTCATCCTCTTGATTATCCGGATATGCATGCTCTGTACGAGATGCAGCTCGGACCGCCTAAGCTGCTCGGACCGCCTAAGTAGCTCGGTATTCATGAGTTGCTCGGTACAATAGAGCTCCTCGAAGAGCACTTGTTGCTCGGAGCGCCTGAGTTGGTCGGGGAGGTTGAGTTCCTCGGAGTCAAGGTGTTGTTCAAAAAAAATGATTGCGAGTGCCATGTAGATTGACACGTGTCTCCACATAATTGGTCCACGTCAGCAGAATAAATTTGGTATCAACAGAAGCCCCCAATGTTTCGTAGTTTGATGTTGAAGAAAAGTATGGAACATTCTGCTGCTTAGATTTTCGGTTTGTATGGTTTCAAGGAAAGCATTCGTTGTATACAACTCCTTTATAAATGCACAGTATCAGTCTTTATAAATATTTTGAATTTCCATAGCCGCTTCATTTTTTCGTGCCCTTTTCTTCTTTTTAGCCGCCGGATACGCAATCGTCCATCTTGGTAATCATTGTTTTTCTCCATTCTCGAGGTAAAGTATTTAAACGTTTCAGAAAACTCGATCGTCTTTTACTTTTCTCAAATCTGCATCTTAGAACTTATTTACTTCTTCTCTATCTTGTGCGTTTATTTCTTCCATTGTTCGTTGTCAACTGATCCACCCTTTTCCTGTAAGATCTTCTTCCTTCTCTTTTATTTTCTTTGTTCATCATGGTTTACCTTGGTGAGTCGCTTGATAAATTTCGTTCTGATTTTTCTATTCCTTCATGGATCATGTTGGAAGAACTTTCTGAACCTTCTGACTATTTTCGTCTGGCTGAGGGACATTGGTTCCCCAGTCTCTTTGTGGCCGAATGCGGCTTTTCTTTTCCTCCAAATCCTTTATGTTTAGAGTTCTGTCAGTTTTTTGATGTTCCTGCAAAAATAGCGCCAAACACTTGGAGAATAGTTAATGGAGTTCATAGGTTAAATCAAATTCATGGAACCCGTTTAGGAATTCCAGAAATTATGTTTTGTTATAGATGGGTTGTCAGCGATAGTACTTTTTATTTAAAAACTAGGTTTTTAAATAGGGCTTTAGTTGTCAATCTCCCAGATGCCAACAGGGATTACTTCGAGCATGGGGTTGTTATGAAAAATTGGCAACATGCTCCATTAAATGGAAATGATGTGTATCAGGGTCCTAGATGCCCTCCCTATGGCAATGGGATAGGTTGTTTTTATTTTATTTTATTTTTGAAATTGTGTTTTCTTTGTGTTTGATAAAATGCGTCATTGATATTTTAATTTTTGTTTATTTACAGTTGATAGCAAAAGAAAATTCCCCAAAGAAACTGATGTCAATTTGAAGCACTTGAAACTTATCTGGAGTTTGCACCAAACTGTTGCTGACGAACATATCAGATCAGCCTCGTACTTGTTGCAGTACAAGAGCTAGACTTCGTCTTTTACTGCTCGTCCAGTGGTAGGTGACATCGACCCAATACCAGCTTCTGAAGGTTCCTCCCCTGAATCAAATATTCCTCTGAGTGACAGAATGAAGAGAAGAAGAGCTCCTGCCTTCTTTGATAAGTCTGCCTCTACTGCTGGAGAGGCAAAGAAAAATAAGCCAAATGTCCCAGAAGATGGGACGAGAAATATTAATGCATCCCCTCCTGCTGCTGCTAAGCAGATTGTCGAGAAGCCCCCTGTGGCTTCGAGCAAGGTTGTAGCTGTTTCTCCTCCAAGCGAGGTTATCGTTATATCACCGACCAAGACAACATCCTTGGTTGAGAATGTTCCTGCTCCTACGAGGAGGTTAAAGAAAAGCTCTCTTGAGAGACCAGTTGAAGCAGTCTCTCAGCCTTTAAATGTTGAAGGTGGTATTCCCACCTTTGTTCCTCCGAGCTCTACTATGAGCTCGGTGAAGTCTTGGATTATTCCCGAGATCCAAGGTGTTGAGGACATTCTTTCTCGGGATTGGGTTACCACCTTGGCAGCTCAACATATTGCCTCAGTAAGTATTACTAATCTAAACTTTCATTTTTCGATGTTATGTCCTTGTACTGACTTACAGTTATTTTCTTTTTCCAGCTGGTAACATGTTTCAATACCATTCTGAAGGAGGAAGCTATCAAGGCTTCAATCTCCTCGGGAGGTGTAGAAGAAGCTTTCACTGGATTGACCCAATCTTTGAAGGAATCTCATCAGAAGTATGAGGAGAATAAAATTGCTTAGGAGAAGCAGGTTAAGTCTGTCGAGAAAAAAAGGGACCGAGCTGTGGAGGCCTCCCAAGAATTGGAGAGGAAAATGAGAGAATTTGAGAAGAAAAATAAAGAGCTTGAGGAAAAGCTCAAGAACACTGAAGAGCTTGAGAACAAGCTTAAGAAAACTGAAGAGGAAGTTGTTAGACTTCGTGACGTTGATCGTCAAAGGCAGGAGATAGAAGGGAAGATGAAGGCTGCCGAGGAACTTCATACTGAGAGGATTTCCTCAGAGAAACTTGTTGTTAAGAAGTCCTTTAGCGCTGGCTGGGACAAAGGTTGGAACAAAGGCCTAGCTGCCATGTCTTCTCAGATGGAATTTGCTAGCCTCAAATACTTCAGGGATGGATGGATTGCTGCTTTGCAGGAGTAAAAGGTCTCTGAGAGTTCTGAACTTTTTCAGCGCCATGTTCATGGTCCTCCTCCCTCTCCTGGAGAAGAAGAAGAGGACGAAGCTGCCTCTGAAGAGTCTTCAATGATGATTGGGGATCAGGTCCCTACTGTTGAACTTCGCTACGAGCAGCCCCAGCCAACCAACATGTCTACTGATCAGCTTTCTCTGCCCTCTGAGCAACCTACTTCTTCGTCCAAGCCTCCCGAGGAAGTCTTATGAACAAGGAGAAGGTGTAGAGTTGTTCGGACCTTTCTCTTTGCTTTTTATTTTTTTGTTGAATGTAATTTGTTCTCTATGTAATATGTTCTGATTTTAATGAAGGAACTTTTGGTTTTCTCTACAATCTTGATTGTCATTACTTTATAAAATATCTATTTTATTCTCTGATGAATGTGTATGTATATCTTGTAAGAAAACAAAAATGTCCTGTGTTATTTTAAAGGGTCAATTATTAAATAGTCCCTACTATAAATATATATTTTTTTAAAAGGACACATATTTTTAGTTTAACCCATTTAGTCCCTCAAGCACTCAATATCCTCTTATTTTTAGAGGTCCGCGCCAGCGGCACTCCCTCTCCAAAATATGTGGCAAAGGACTTTTTGAGGCAAAATAAAAAAGTTTGGACTAAATGGGTATTAAAAAATGTCCGAGGGACTATTTGGTATATGTCCCTATTTTAAATTGCCGACCAACTGGAGTTGGTGAAAATTTATTGTTGACCATTCTGAGTTTGTGATAATTATTTGACGATCAACCGAAGTTGGTGATATTTTGTTTCCCGACCAACTTAGAGTTGGTGGTAATTTGATATGCCATAAGTAAAGAAATTCTGTTTTATTTTTTTATTATAGTGACTAATCACTTTTTAATTATAAGCCACGAAACGACTTCCATCCCATGATATTGCTTAAACAATTGTTTCCGACCAACCGGAGTTGGTCGATTTTTATTCCCGACCAACCGTAGTTGGTGGATTTTATTTTACCGACCAACCGTAGTTGGTGGACCGACCAACCGTAGTTGGGGGTTTTATTTTACCGACCAACCGTAGTTGGTGGATTTTTATTCCCGACCAACCGTAGTTGGGGGGGGGGGTTATTTTACCGACCAACCGTAGTTGGGGGATCGACCAACCGTAGTTGGGGGGTTTATTTTACCGACCAACCGTATTTGGTGGACCGACCAACCGTAGTTGGGGGGGTTTATTTTACCGACCAACCGTAGTTGGGGGATTTTATGTTCTGAACTTGATGAGTAGTGTGTAGCACTAATACTCCGAAAAAATTTCATCAAAGGAGAGAATTGGATAAAATTTCAACACTTAAGAAAACTTCATTTACATAGGAATCCCAACTACTGATAATACTTGCGTAGATGTTCTGCATTCCATGCATTCTTAAATTCTTCCCCCTCCAAAGTTTCAATCCTGTAGGTTCCTGGACGAACAACTTCTGTTACTCTGTAGGGTCCATGTCAGTTAGCTTCCAATTTATTGTGCTTTTGAATTACTTTCTTTAGCACGTAGTCTCCTTCCTTCAAATCACACGTTTTTACCCTCTTGTTGTAAAACAAGGTTGTTCGTTGTTAGCATGCAGCATTCCTGATTGCTGTTTCTTCTCTAACTTCCTCGAGCATATCCAAGTCTAATCTTCTCATCAAGTCACTGATAGGAGAATTGAAATTCAGCACTCTGTGTGTGGGGAGGCCCAACTCGGCAGGTATAACAGCTTCACTTCCAAATGCCAGCATGTATGGAGATTCTCCTGTTGCTGCTCGTGGTGTAGTACGATAAGCCCACAGCACAGAATGTAGCTCGTTGATCCAATTTGCCTTCGCATCATTCAGTCTTTTCTTCAAACCATTCAGCAGCGTTCTGTTTGTCACCTCAGTTTGTCCATTGCTCTGGGGATGGCCTGGTGCAGAGTGGGTTTTCAATATGTTTGACTGATGACAATATGCAGCGAACTCCTCGTTATCAAATTGAGTTCCATGGTCTGTGATGAATGCATGAGGAAGACCATATCTACAGATGATATTCTTCCAAATAAATTGGTACACCTTTTCGTACGTCATATCAATAAGAGGCTCGGCTTCCACCCACTTAGTAAAGTAATCCACCGCGACCACGAGATATTTAAATCTTCCCTTGGTCGTTGGATGTGGCCCGACCAAGTCAATTCCCCACATGGCAAATGGCCAAGGGGAAGTAATGGGTATTAACAATGCTTGGGGAGTTCTTCGGATAGAGGAGAAGCGTTGACATTTGTCACATTTTTTGGCATAGGCTATGCAATCAGCCCTCATCGTTGGCCAGCTTGCGTCATTATTCTTCGCAAAAGCGTCCGACCTGCTACATGGGCTCCACAGGACCCTTCATGGACCTCTTCAATCAAGTCTTTCACCTCGGAGGGATGCACACATCTTTGCAAACCTGCTATAATTCCTCGCCTATATAGAATACCATTATTCAATACATAACGAGCAGCTTTAAACTTCAGTTTCTTGGCTGTGAGTTTATCAGTTGGCAAAACCCCTTCTTCAATATATGCCCTGATGGGATCCATCCAAGATGGTCCTAAATCAAGGGTAATAAAGTTCATCATCAGATATTCGTCGATGCTCCTTCTAGCCAAAATTTCTATTGGGAATGTTCTTCGTAGCTCGGTGCGTGTGGCTGAGGCTAACCGAGCTAAAGCATCTGCTCTTGCATTCTCCAATCTTGGTGTTCTAATCAACTGTACTGCATTAAAGCTCGATACAATCTCCATTGCTTTCTCATAATACTTGATCATCAATTCTCCCTTTGTTGCGTACACTCCCAGCATTTGATTTACTATCAACTGTGAGTCACTGAATACAATGACCTGCTCTGCCCCCATGTTTTTTGCTAAACTAAGACCTGCAATCATAGCTTCATATTCAGCCTCATTATTAGAAGCCTTGAATTGAAAGCGCAGAGCATGCTCCACATCGATTTCATCCGGGATGTTTAAAACAATCCCTGCCCCACAGCCTGTACTGCAAGATGAGCCATCCACATACAGATTCCATATAGGTACTTCATTCTCAAATTTTTTATCGGATAAAGTTCCTCGGTGGAATATTTGTTGGTTCTTTATATCCTCCCCTAGCACTTCTTGCTGCTCGTCGATCATCTCCTCTTGATCGTCAACCGACTTAAGTTGGTCGGAGTTTAAATTTGATGATCCTGTTACATCCACATATTGGTCAGTATTCAGCTTTTGCTCCTCGGAGGTGTCAGGATAAGTGAATTCTGCGATGAAATCTGCTACTGCTTGCCTTTAAGCGACGATCTAGGCTCATAAACTATGTCATATTCACCAAGTTCTACTACCCAGTACATCAATCTCCCTGATTTCTCTGGTTTATGAAGAGCTTGCCTCAACGGCATATCGGTATACACAACTATGGTATGAGCTTGGAAGTATGGCCTCATTCTTCTACTCGCTTCGATCAACGCTAGTGCCAACTTTTCCAGTCTTGGATATCTGATCTCTGCTCCTCGGAAGGCCTTGCTAGTGTAATAAATTGGTTTTTGCACCCCATCCTCCATTCTTATCAATGCCGAGCTAACTGCATTCTCCGAAACTGCCAGATATAAGTACAATCTTTCTCCCGTCACTGGCCTGGACAACAGTGGAGGTACTCCCAGGTATTTCTTCAACTCTTGAAAGGCCTTCTCGCATTCAACATTCCATTCAAACGTTTTTCGAAGTATTTTGAAGAATGGGAGACATCTATCAGTTGCTCGTGATACAAATATATTAAGTGCTGCAACTCGCCCTGTGAGACTTTGTACTTCCTTCTTCGTCGTTGGAGATCGTAGTCCCAATAGAGCCTTGATTTTTTCAGGGTTTGCTTCAATTCCTCGTTGATGGACAATATACCCGAGGAATATGCCTTCTCGTACTCCGAATATGCATTTGGTAGGGTTCAACTTCATTTGATATTTATCTAGTTGATCAAAGGTCTGGCCTAAGTCAATTAGATGATTAGCAGCTTTCTTGCTCTTCGTCAGCATATCGTCAACATAAACTTCCATGTTGTAACTGATTTGCTCTGCAAACACCTTGTTCATCAGCCGCTAATATGTTGCACCTGCATTTTTCAATCCAAAAGGCATAACATTATAACAATAAGTTCCCCTAGGGGTAATAAAAGAGGTACTCTCCCTGTCTTCAGGTTTCATTTTAATCTGGTTGTAACCAGAATAAGCATCCATGAAGCTCAACAGCTCATGTCCCGAGGTAGCATCCACTAATTGGTCAATTCGGGGCAATGGAAAATGATCCTTTGGGCATGCTTTGTTGAGGTCGGTGAAGTCTACACACATCCTCCATTTGTTATTTTTCTTCTTCACCATCACCACATTAGCTAGCCAATCGGGATATTTAACATCCTCAATAAAACAGGCTTTTTGGAGCTTCTCGACTTCTTCTTGTATAGCTTGGTTCTTTTCGAGGCTGAACACTCTTTCTCTTTGTTTTACTGGCTTGATCTCCTTATTCACATTAAGCTCGTGACATAGGAAATTTGGGTCTATCCCTGGCATGTCTTCGTGGCTCCATGCAAAAGTTTGTTTTCTGCTTTTTAGAAACGCTATCAGCTCTTGTTTTATTGACACATCTAGTGAAGCACCAATTTGAGTTGTTCGTTCTGGATGCTCGTCGTCCAGAACGATATTTTCAGTAGCCTCCATGACCTGACCCTTAGCGAGCTGAGACTCATATCTTGGGTCTAAAGTCTCAATCTCTGCGTCTTCTATCTCATCAACCTGATAAGTAGTAGTCTTCTTTCTGGATTCTTCACGCTCTTCTTGCTCGGCAGATGAATAGTAGCATTCCCGAGCTACTTTTTGGTCGCCCTTTACAATTCCTACTCCAAAGTTGGTTGGAAATTTTAGGCATCGATGTACAGTAGATGGTACTGCTTCGAACTTTTTCAAACCTACCCTTCCCATGATGATATTGTAAGCTGATTGGACATTTTTATCCATCACGAAAAAGCGCACTCTTTCTGTTCGACAAGTAGGCCATGTACCGATGAACATATCCAACTTGATCGTCCCAAGTGGAAAAACTTTCTCGCCAGTAAAACCGAGGAGGGGCCGATGATATGGCTCCAACTGGGATAGCTTTAGGTTCAAACTATCAAAACATGGGTAGAACATAATATCTGCCGAGCTGCCATTATCCACCAAGACTCGCGAAATCACTACTGCCTTCATCCTCATTTTGATCACCAATGGGTCATCATGAGGATATAGCACACCTGCGAGGTCATTCTTAGAGAAACTGATGACCAGTTTATCTTTGTTCACCTTCCTCGGGCGATCATCCTCGGCTAGATTTATCCGTTGAATATACGAACAAGCTTGAGCTTCGTTGAGGTAAGATTTCCTCTCTGCAGTAAGGTCTCCACCTCCTGCATCTCCACCAGTAATAACATTGCAATCAAATGATCCAAAACGGATAGAAAATACCTCATGTTCTGGTTGTTTTGGTCTTTGAGGGAGATCGGGGTCGTCTTGATCTTCATCCAGGTCTTCTTCATGATTTCTCTTCTTATCTTCTTTTGTTCGTCGAGGAGATCTAGACCTCTGCCTTGCTCGGTCGTTGCTCTTTCCACCATTTCGACGATCCACATACTTGTTCAATTTTCCTCGCCTGATGAGCTCTTCAATTTCATTCTGGAGAGCTATGCAGTTTTTGGTCGTATGACCATGATCCTTGTGGAACTCGCAATATTTGGATTTATCCCTCTTGTCAGGATCTGTCTTCATTTTTTCAGGCCAGTTTAACTCCTCGCTGTTCTTGATCTCTTCCAGAACGTGGTTTATATCTACCTTCAAAAGAGTATAGTTTCCAAATTTCTTCAATTGTTCCAATGCTTGCTTTGCTTTTGACTGCTTGTTACCACCATTATTCTTCTGCTCTTTCTTCTCAGCCTTATCACCCTCAATCTTGGTCTCTTTGGGATCCATATTTTTCTTCGCAGCCATAGCTTCCTCGGCGTTCATAATTTTGGCTGCCTTTGCCATTAGCTCTGCCATGGTTGTGGGTGGATCTTTGGCTAGAGTGTAGTACAGTTTATTTGGCAACAATCCACTCATCAGAGCAGTAATTGTTGTCTTTTCTTCGTAATCAATAACTTCGAGCTTCTCGTTATTGAAACGAGTAATATAATCCCTGGTACTCTCACCTGCTTTTTGTCTAACACTTAACAAATGTGCTACTCGATTAACTGGTTTTGCTCCAAAACAGAAGTTTCCAATGAAGAGCTCGGCCAGTTGAAAGAAAGTTGCAATCTTTCCTCGAGGAAGATTGTTGTACCATATCTGAGCAGATCCAGTGAGAGTTCCTGAAAACGCCCTGCATCGCATCTCGTCTGGAACAGCATAGATATCAGCAGCAGCTTGGTATTGTTCTATATGAAGGACAGGGTCGGTTTTTCCATCATATTTAGGAGTCACAACAGGTGCTTTGAACTTTGATGGCGTGGGAAAATCCACAATTGCTTGGATAAAAGGTGTCCCTTGGACAAAAATTCTTTGTAGAGGATTTTTGGCCTTAGCCATTTCCCCTAGTCTATTTTCCAACCTCTGAATAGATCCCTTCCATGCATCATTTCCCTCCTCGGGCCTATTGGTCCGAGCAACTGATCGTGTTGAATTTGCCTCTTGGGATCTTTCACGACGAGCAGCTGGTCGGGATTGGGCAGAACCTTCCTTTAAATCAGAGGATCGTTGAGAGTTCCTCGACACCATCCTAGGGGGACTTTTATTCCTCCTGGGACCCAAACGATCAAAGGGAGAGACTCTACTCAATCTTTCAAGAGCACTGGTCCTTTCTGGAGAGAGAATGATGTTTTGTTCAGTATCTGTAGCTCGTACTGATGAAGTTCGGCCAGGTTGATAAGAAAAATCATTAGATCTATCAGTGCGATATGAATCAGTGCGTCTAGAATGAGATTCTTCAGGGAGTAACGTTCGTCTAGTTCGCGAAGAAGGCAATCGGGTATTTCTCTGAATGCTTCGTTGTCCTGAATGGGTAGATACTCCACCCTGGACAATTTGTATGAGTTGTCGCATAGTTTCTTGCATGGTGGTTTGGCCTTGGGCTAGATTAGCCATTATTCCGGCCAGATCTTGGACATTTGGAGGAGTGGATGGATTTGAGGGTTTCCAGCGTTTCGATTACTGGATTCAGGATTATCAGCCATTGGTGATGAATTGTTTTGATGAAAAACGATAATTACAGTCGTTTCCCACAGACGGCGCCAATCTGTTGATGTAAAAAACTAGATTTGACCTAATTCTTTAATCACATATAAAAATAAATAAGACAAAAGATTTTTAAAGTGGTTCAGCCTTGAAAGAATGGCCTACATCCACTGTTTGTGATTGTTGACTGTTTGCAGAATTCTCGATAATGGGTTTACCAAGAAATTCCGAATCCCCTGCTAATGAGGAGGTTACAATGTATTTATAGCCTTGAGGCGATACAAATGAAAGAATAATACATAGTTGTCCAATAGGCGTGTGCGTCTGTGTGATAATAATGAGCATTTAATGCGTAGACATCCTCTTGATTATCCGGATATGCATGCTCTGTACGAGATGCAGCTCGGACCGCCTAAGCTGCTCGAACCGCCTAAGTAGCTCGGTACAATAGAGCTCCTCGGAGAGCACTTGTTGCTCGGAGCGCCTGAGTTGGTCGGGGAGGTTGAGTTCCTCGGAGTCAAGGTGTTGTTCAAAAAAAATGATTGAGAGTGCCATGTAGATTGACACGTGTCTCCACATAATTGGTCCACGTCAGCAGAATAAATTTGGTATCAACAACCATTATCCTATGTTGTAAGGTTACGCTCTCTCTTGGGATAACCTTACAATATTTACACGTTAATCGGTCTCCTTTCCTAGTAATGAAAAAATCTATTTGGCTCTTATGCGTTCCACTTTTATAAGTTATTAAGTGTTCAAACCTCTTTTTAAAACATGCGTTTACTAGTACAAAATCATAAGCCATCGCAAAATCTAGGATAGACTCTCCCCCGTCGTTCCTATCTCCAAAATCATATCCTCCATGCACTATCTCATATCCTACACGATCTTCTCCTACATGGCCATTAAAATCTCTCCTATACAGAGATTTTCTCACTTACAGTATTTTTTGAATTAGTTCATCCATTGTTCCCAAAATTGTACTTTAGTGTGCTCATCTAATCCTACTTGGGGTGCATAAGCACTAACAATATTAATTATATTTTCACCTAATACCAATTTTACAAGAATAAGTCAATCACCTTTTCTAATAACGGTTACTATATCATCCTTAAAGTTCTTATCTGCTATCATTCCAACTCCGTTCCTATTTCTATGTTTTCATGTATAGTATCATTTAAACCTGTATTTTCTATTTCTCTAGCTTTCTCACCAACCCATTTAGTTTCTTGTAAACAACTATGTTAATTTTTCTTCTTATCATGGTATCTACTAACTCCATCCCTTTCCCTGTCATAATCCCTATGTTCCAAGTCGCTAATCTAAGTCTAATATCCTGGACTAGCTTCTTTACCAGCACATGTGTATTCATATTGATTGATAACTACCAAACAGATATTTGCACTAACTATGAGACTTTGTTTTGATCATAGATTCCCACTCAAAGATCCAAGCCTCTTCCAACTTTTATTCCCCGAGTTCTAGATGTTCTTGTTGTAATAACTTAGCTTATATAAGCTACTTTAGTCCTTTTAGTCATTAAGTTACTTAATGGCCAAGTCTTGTAATAACTTACTCATATATGGTTATTTTAGTCTTTTAGTCATTAGGTTACTTTGTGGACAAGTCTTGTAAAGCCTATATATAAGCCCCTCTTGTAACATAGAATATACATCTTTATAATACAAGTTATTTGCTTATTGTAATTTCTAGTTGGTATCAGAGCCTAAGGTTCAAACCTAGGGCTGCCTTCTCCGGCAGGCTGCCTTTATTGCCTGTTTCGTCAAAGAGTTTTCTTTGAGTTTCTCTCATTTTTGTCTCCTAACCCTAGAAGAATACCCTTCTATGCCTCCTGTTGTACCATCCAGCCTTACCAGAGCTCAGGTAGACTTCAATCTCGGCTGGCAACAGTCGTTCAATAGGATCGACAGCAGTAGGATGCCACAGTTGTAAGATCAATGGTCCATTTGGCCAGATCTAGGGTTTTGCAATGTTCATGAAGGGGAGCTTTTGTTTAGTGCGAGGGTGATTAATTTAAGGGTTGTTGCCTCGTTGTTGCCTCATTTTTGCCTCTGTTTTGCATTGTCTCTTAATTCTCATTGACTATTGGAATCGCCTATCGTCAATGTCGCTGTTTGCTTTGTTGGGTTGGTAATAACCAATTTGTTCGCTAGTTCTTTTATCAAAGTGAGACTCTTGCTATTGTCGTGGTAGCAACCTCGCTTCCCAACACCTTTAATGATTCGAGTTTTTCAGTAAAACCCTAATTTGAATAAGGTGATCTGATGGGTGTGGATATACTGATTTGGTATTATGCCTTTTCCTTCACATTGGTACAGTTTGTTTGTGCCGAGACTATACGGGTCCATTTCATTTCTATCGGACATTGTCTGGCAACGAGATGGGCCGTCACAGATTCGCACTTGAGCAATGTTGAGGGAGTTTCAGTGATGTTGAATTTCTCTAGTAAGAGTGGAGAAAAGGAGTCGGAAAATGAGAGGAAATCAGACCTGTGTACACGTCGAAGGACTCTCTGGAGCATACCAGTTTGCTGCCGTCGCTCGAATTGAGGTCTGTCTCAAATGTTTGGTGCGAACCAGCTAGCCCTAGAAATGTTTTTCCCATGTTTCTCACCCCATATATGCTTTTGCTACCTTGTCCCGTTTTACTTATTATGCACTGGGCTGAACTATTGCCAGGTCAAACTTTTAAATAGATGGATTACTGTTCATGTCTGGATTAAAAGGTGAAAGTTGACTTCCCAGCCGAAAACACAGCAGCCCAACTTGGTTCTGTTTTGGGGCTAACAATAGTGGGCTGAAATTTCGGAAGTTTTGTACCCAATTTTTGAAGAATTCTTGGATGATAAAATTTTGGGGCCTCCCTAATTTTCAAAAAAAAAAATTTTGGGACCCCCAAAATTTTCTCATCTCTTTGGCGCATCTTGTCTATTATTATTTTGGTCGTCATTTACTGGGAAGACACCGCGGGCATTCAACAGCTTTAATGGGTTTCGCCACAGGTTCGTTCACCTCCGATCGACATCGGTTTGCTTTGCCAGTGGCCAGATAATAACTGTATGCAGAAAGCAGTTCACTCCTAGATTGGAGTTAGGTTTTTGTTAGTGTTTCAGCTCTTGTGACATAAACACGAGGGTTTGATCATTTATGAGGTTACTTCTACAATTTTAGGGCAGGTTTTCCCTTGAATAAATGGACTCTTCTTATCTACATGTGATTTTGTAGATTCTTGGCACATTTTTTGATCCATTTGGAGCAGAGGCATTTTCTTGGTATGTGAGTTTTGTTTCTTCAGTGCTTATATGCATTTAAAAGTATTCTTCACTCCTTTGCATCTCTTGTGATCTAGAGATGTATTTGCCATTATGTCGATGGTTAATCAATTGGACTGCATCGAGTTGCTTTTCTGTACATAATTATTGGTTGCCTCGTTACATTTGATGGTGGCCAATTAATAGCCTGAGTGGGCTATTTTTTAATAATCCTATTTGTTACTCAGTTTATGGCCAGTTTGGTTTGAGTTGTTTGGTAGCATTGTGTTGGCCGGATTGGCCCGTTTTTGTCTCGAGACCAACTTTTGGTTTGTGGTCCAATTTAATTTGTTCAATGGCATAGTGTTGGCCGGATCGGCCCTTTTTGTCTTGCGATCAACTTCATATGGGCGGGTGTCATTTTTGGCAATGTGTTAGATGGATGTTAATCTCACCTTTTGTGTGTTGCATTTTAGAGAGCAAACGGTTTCGATTTCACATCTCTTTCAATTTGAGGGGGAGTGTTGGAAATATCATCTTTTTAGGTGTTGAGATCTCCCGATAAGACTTTATTAGTTACGCGTCATTGTGGAGGTTCTTACCAAGTTAGCCCTTCTCTTCTTCAAAGCTTCTATGGCAAGCTTAGCTTGATTGATATCTACGTAACAGCTTGACGGGGAGTGTAACTTAGCCTATATAACGCTAATTTAGTCCTTGGAGCATTAAGTTACTTAATTGCTAAGTCTTCTAATAACCATAGTTATTTAAGGCGCAAGGTGCACCAAGGCGCCAATGTCTCCCTAGAGCCTAGGCGCAAGGCGAGGCGCGCGCCTAATCGAAGTGAGGCGTACATTATACAAGACATGCAAAAATTGTATATCTATAATAATAAGATTATTTTATGATCTAAAATTTGAAATATAGCATGCATTACTGCTAACAAGTTAATAACGAGACACGTAAGAAGATATATCTAATATACCATATGGATGAAAAACATATAATCAAATATAAAAATTTATTTAACATTTTAATTATCAAATAATCAACAAAAGCAAAGATACTAAAATATTTATAACAAATGTACTCCGATGTGTGAAAAGAAAAATTAAAATCAATCTGAGGTGCCACAGTATTGAAGTTTTTTTGGTTTATTTTGCCTAACTAGTGACTAGTGAGAAAGATAAAGTTTCACCACAACTCATGCTTGACTTTGGTAAGTTTTTTCATTGGAAAATATGTGATGTCAACATATTAATTGATCCATTCTTGTATTGGGGGGCATTTTCTTGAAAAAATTTAACAAGGCACGCCTTGATCTTGAAGCCTAGGCACACAAGGCGCGCGCCTTGTTGAAGGGGCCTTGCCTGAGGTGAGGCGAGGCGCCAATGCTGCGCCTTGGTGAGCCTGGAGCCTAGGCGAGCGCCTAGGCACGCCTTTAACAACTATGCTAATAACTTACACTTGTAGGGTTATTTTAGCCTTCAGTCATTAGGTTAGTGGACAAACCTTGTAAAGTCGATATAGGCTTCTTTTGTAACACAGAATATACATCTTTACAATAAAATATTAGGTGGGAAAACGAAAAAGACATACTAGTTTAAGTCATTATGTGAAATAGATTTGTACTAATGCTAATCAGCTAACCTATATAGAAATAATACAATGATGCATAATATGCCATAACAAGAAATGAGGTGATGCAAAATCAGAATAGAGATGGAAATAATACAATGATGCATAATATGCCATAACAAGAAATGGAGTGATGCGAAATCAGAATAGAGATAGAGAGAAAAGAATAGCGTATAACATGTCGCCTTAACCCCAAAACAAAACAAATTAATAACATAGAGTTACTCCTATAATCCAGACATAACCAAGCCCCACAACAACTCCCTTCATATATCTTGGTGGAGGCTTTTCGCATGATTCTCCTCCGCTGAAAGGAACTCAAGTCCCGGTGCTCTAGGGGCAGATAGAAGAATACCAGCTAATGGAGAATCGTCTAGAAACCACGAGGAACGTTTTGGTTTCTTTAAGAGAAGCATGCATGTGATTAAAGTAAGTGTGTATGTTCTCATTCCATCAACAAATGAGAAAGTGTTAGCGCAGGACAATAGGTTGCACATCACAAACCCCATATCCACTTGCGACCTAAAAGAATGTGCAAAGCATGATTGCTAGAACATCACACGTGACATTCTCGTCAAGTTTGCCAATATTGAGTGTAACAGGACACTACTTTTCAACCAGTGATTTGGTGTCAGTTATCCATGCCACCTGAAATGGCTCTGGATGCGCCTCAACTTCCAAACCCAATTTACTCACAGTTTCGTCTGACACGATATGAGTGCAGCTTCCTGATTGAACACCAACAAACATATTTGACCCTCGCATTGGACCCTGTTCAATTTGAGGAGTTCAAGTTCCGAGACTTTTAAGCAGGGGGAGAAATACAAAAAAAGAACGAAAAAGGATAAAAGGGAGGATTATAGCTTCAAGTGAAGTGGGCGCACCTAATCTTAAAAAGTGAAAGCCAAAGGAAGTCCGAGTGAGAGTCCTAGAAGATTCTTCTCCTCTCTCTTTTTCACACAATGTTGAATCAATTTCAACCCTTACTTTTTAAAATATCATAAAACTCAAGTTTGTTCATCCTAACCCTCATCCTCACATGTTTGCCTTAAACTTGACACCAAACCCAAAAGAATTTCTCTAGAATCACATTTTTTTTTATAGTTAGAGCATCAACCATTTTAGGAAAGCAAGCGGTTTCCAATCCTTAAACGCTCCCAAAAGCCTACAACCTTCATTTTACTTCAAGAAATCGTAAACAGACAAGCTTTCAATTGCTCATAATCCATGTTAGTCGGCACAGTTTAAGCTTCCTAGCGTTGTACTACATGACATAAGAAAGGGAACAAATTATTTAGAAACTATACTTTGAAACTTGTGATGTTTAAACGGCAAAGCCAGAGGAAATTCAGGTGAGATTCCCAGAATATTTTTCATTTGATTTTTCTTTTTACAGTGAAATCTTGTATGACTGGATATCAACCCTTAGTTTCTCTTTAGTGACATCATATAACATAGTTTCATAATTATAACCCTTTCCGTCATGAGTTGCCTTAAACTTGACAACAAAAAACACAAGAATTTGTTTAGAAAATCTCAAGGATATTTTTTCTCAACTTACTTATCAACCATTGAAGAAGTAACCCGATTTCAAAACCTTTACAATCCCCCAAACTCTACAAACTCCTTTGGACTTGTAAAAATCCTGAATATACAAGCTTTCCATCAACCCAAGGCTGCAATATTTTGAGTTTCCTAGTGCTGTACTATACTACATAAGAGAAGGGAAACGCTCCCATTCTGCCACGACTCAACATCATCCTAACCTTATATATTCTACTCGGTCAACATTTTACTATATCATGTGGGGCAGCAGAGTGGCTCGAAAGTTTGGGATTATGTGTGTTGGTCAAATAGATGATAATTTCAGGAGAATGTGGGTTGATAAAACGACTCTATCCACTGAAAACGCACGTGACACAAAATTTTTAGCCTCTGCCAAAACCACATGCCTCTAACCTTCCACTCTTCACAAAAATACTGACTTTTCACATTGCCTCCCTAATTTCGTCCACTCCAATGCTGCCACCAGGGCCGGCCCAAGGGGTAGGCCAATGAGGCAACCGCCTTGGGCCCCCAAATTTGACATAAATTTTTAGGCCCCAAAATTTTTATTAGTATGCTGTATAAATTTTTAGGCCCAAATTTTTTATTAATATGCTGTATAAATTTTTAGGCCCAAAATTCCTTAAACTAAAAGCCCATTAACACCCCTTTATTCTTTATACCCAAAATAAACCCTACCTACCCTTCTCTCATTCTCTTGGCAGCCGTCTCTCTCTTCTCTCATTCTCTCAAGAGGTTTGTTTTTTTTTCCATATAATGTTGTTAATTTTTTTATGTTTTGTCTTTTAATAAATTAGTTAACTTAATAAAATCTGTTAATAAAATTAGGTTGCGTTTTTTTTTTTTTTAGTTAACTTAATAAAATCTGTTATTAATAAAATCTGTTAATTACATTAGGTTGCGTTTTTTTTTTTTTAGTTAACTTAATAAAATCTGTTAATAAAATTAGGTTGCGTTTTTTTTTTTTATAGTTAACTTAATAAAATCTGTTAATAAAATTAGGTTGCGTTTTTTTTTTTTTTAGTTAACTTAATAAAATCTGTTAATAAAATTAGGTTGCGTTTTTTTTTTTTTTTTTAGTTAACTTAATAAAATCTGTTAATAAAATTAGGTTGCGTTTTTTAGTTACTTTTTTTTTATCCGGCCTTATTTAATAAAATCTGTTATTAATATGTAATTAACTAAAAAAAATATTAAAAAAGAGTACAACCTGATTAGTAATATTTTTAAAGTTAACTAAAAAAAAATTGCAACCTAATTTATTAAAAGAAAAAACATTAAAAAACTAATAACATTAAAAAAAGAGTACAACCTGATTTATGTTTGTTTTTTGTTCTAAATGTTGTTTATTATTATTTATTTTTTGTTCTAAATGCTGTTATGTTTGTCCTAAATGTTAATGTTTTTTGTGTAATAAGTTCATGATGTTAATTTTTTTAATGTATTTTCAGGATTTTTTTAGCGAGGAAAGGCTTTCAAGTTTGATTTACAAATTCAGCAAATCAGGTTCCATTGTTCCTTTATTTGGTTGCGGTTGGAATTTTTTAGATTGATTGTTGAATTATTGTGTATTTATACCATTGTTCCTTTAAAAATGATACATTATATTTATCATTAGTATTCTGACAGCTTATATATTTGAGTCATTTCCTATTATCTTGTAAAAATACAAAAATATATATTTTGCATAAAAAAAAATTATTATATAAAAGGCCCCATTTTACAAGTTTGCCTTGAGCCCCAAAAACTATGGGGCCGGCCCTGGCTGCCACTGGAATCCACTTTAACAGCTCACCCCACGAATCCAAGTTCACCCTAGTCAAATGCGCTTGAGAACTGCGTACCATCAACATTTCGTCCAAATTTTCAACCTCTAACAGTATCAGATACAACATAACTTTTACAGTTACACCATGATGCTCCTTCCCTGATAGCCACTGAAACCTGGTGAACTTTCCCGCAGGAAAAAAACGTCTTATCAATCTAATTCCCGTTGTATTTTAAGCAAAAGAGGCCCAGATATGGACTGCAGCATCAAATATTATATCTAAAAAGTTTTATGTTCACTTCCAATCAGTGCAAGAAAAATTCTTCCATTCAAGTTTGCCCCCTATACACCTGCCATAGCACTCCAGTCCTAGCTAACTAGAGTTCCGTATCTTCTTTGGTAGGAACCATTGAATCTAGGCCTCCTATTCGTCCCACTAGGCATTTCCTCAATACGATGGCTCTTTTTTTTATCAATAAAGGGCTATGAAGCACAAACACTTCCCCTAAGGCCCCATATGAGGGTCGGACACGGACACACGTAGGACACGGCATGGACACGTGTCCGACACGCCATGTGGCATGTCGGACAAATATGGCATTAAAAAAAAGGTTGGACATGAGAGAGGGGGGGGGCACAAGAGGGGCCAAAACAAAATAACTTTAAAAAAAAAGATCAGAGACAACTTTACAAAATTAATTTTTCAATAGTTCATTAGAGTTTTTCACAAGTTATTAGGGTTTTAGTCCTTCTACATTTCACAAGTTTTCCACATGTAACTCTCTTCTCCACCTCTTTTACTTTGTTCTCTCTCATAGTTGTGTTAACACGCCCTCTCGGCACATTTAACACTTTAATATCAATAAAGTGTCAAGCGTTAACATCAAATATCTGTTAACAATTAACACAAACATTTGAATGACTTTTTTTGTTTGTTTGGAAAGTATATATTACTTGTTGATACTTAGTGTTTAGAACCTATTTTTTTAACTTTTTAGAAGGAACTTAACATTCGTTAAACCATATTTAAGACTCTAATGGTTTGTATGTTGTAGTAGATCAATATGATGTCTTTATGATGAATTTAATCCTCTAATAGTTTATATGTTTTTTTGCATTTTGGTAATAATTTGTATGGGATTTAGATGTGTTGTTTATTATCTTTTTAAATATAATAAATATTTTATTTTTAAAATCCTTTGTCTTCGTGTCCCCAACGTGTCGTGTCCGAAATTTATAGATTTGTCATGTCGGCGTGTCCATGTCGTTTCGGACGCGACACCATGTCCTTTGCTTCATAGATAAAGGGTGTAACATAAGCTATATAACTAGAATTAAAAATCGTGTTTCCATCACAGCATAGTCAAAGAATGGTGTGCGAGGTGTGTGTATAGATATAATTATATAAAAGAAACATTATGTATTGATAATGTATATGTGTGTGTGTGTGTTTCCTAAAAGAAAACAAAAGGAACTAGAAAATGAAAATGAAAATGAAAATGAAAATACCAAACAACTACTTCAGTCATGCCTCTCTTCACCTCACATAATTTATGTTCAATTTACAGAAAGTCACTTCATGATTATTTGACCTCTGTGAATCATTACGAATATAGAGGATACCAAGAACTGCATATTATAATAAAGCTTATTTCATACAAATTCTTTTGTTTGATAGTGACGGGAAGTTAGCTTTTCACAAAAATGAAATTTATATTGCCTTGGTGTGGCGTATGTGCAGCTGCAGTTCGCTCAGCCGTGGTTGTTGAAGAACTCTCCAAATGCCTACGGGTACCATTTCTCCCTAGTCTATCATCAGGGAACTCACGTCCATGGGTGTATTCATAATATGAGATATTATCCGGTTGTGATGACCCAAACTTATAGGAACTGGTATTCATTGAAGAGTATGCCCTACCCTGCCTGCACCATCAAGAGGTTATCAGACATTCTGATATAAAATCAATGTAATTTTAGTAGTCATATACTTTTAGATCATGTTTCCAAGGAAATTTCAAATTTTTTGGAAAACAAGAATTGAAATAAAGAGATGAGATCTTGAATGAATAGAGGGTTGGGTGTAAACAAGCAAACGAAAGTATTGAGAAATAAGAAATGTACCTGAGCATATGAATGGAAGGAAGTATCTAGGAGGTATAATTGTTGTAAAGAAATGACATTTTGTAAGTTTGTTTGTTATGTGGCGGGCGGGCAGGGGAAGCTAGCACTGGGCTCTTTTTTTTCGCACCTTGGGTTGGCGTGGCGCCTTTTCCTTTATGCAAGTGTAACAGAAACACGGGATCTACGTTATCTGCGGTTCAAACTTAACCCACCCACCCACCCACCCTAAAACAACTCAACTGAGCGCTCCGAACAAAGCAAGTTCCATACACTATAACCCCAAGGGTTCTCCAAGTTGGTAGAGCCAGGGTGTAGCTGTAAACCCAGGCACTTGGGTTCGAAACTTGACAGCTGCGTCTTGGGACCACGGACCGCAAGAATTAAACGTCTGTTATAGAAAGCCTTGTTCGGGGAAGGAGGGATTAGTCCGAGGTGCGCGCAAGCTGCCCGGGATTACCCTTCTTTACCAAAAAAAAAAAAAAAAAGTTCCATACACTATCGGCGGACACGTATACGTTTTCTGTGTAATTTAATAATTCTTTTATATAAAATATTTTCAAACGATATTGTTATACTTATTAATAATTTAATAACTTAATAATTCATTCATTTTTTTTTTAATTTTGTTTACAAAATATTGTTCTACTTACGAAATCGAGGGTGTCAAATTATAGTGTACAATGAGATCTATCCGTAAATGGTGGAATAACATGTCCCGTGTGGGAATAGTTCAACAAATTGAACGCAATATTTTTGTCCATATCATTATTATGCCCACGGACTAATCGAGGCATTATTGTGGCATTGCCTAAGAGGTGGTGGGACAACAACCGTACATTTTACCTTTCACACGGGAAAATCAAGTTCACCCCTGTCAACTTGACCATACTGCCAGGGTTACAAGGTGGTCAGGGACATATTGTTCCTTTTGACATCGCACGTGAGATATATTAGTACACCCAACAATATCTCATTAAGCTTGAGCATGTGCATATTGCATCTAGCGCAATCAGCCAACATATTTATCTTAACTCAAACTTATGGTGATGGAGAACAGTGTACCCTCAATCATATCAAATGTGTGCGGGCATTTATGGTTTATGTTTTGAGCCAGTTGTTCTTCACAACGGACGACAGTGGTATGCCCCACTGATTCACTTGTGTATATAATTTCAATTTGATTGGACCAAATCCATTATGTCGCATTTATATACTAACTTAGACGTGGTGTGTCAAAAAGGCAGATTCATTTAAGACCTGCGAGTAAATTTCATTTAATTTTGCAGTTGGATGCATTACAGTAAGTTCAATTGAATCATCCTTATGAATTTCGTTTATTTTTTGTCCATTTCTAATTTTGGTGGCTTGAGTACTTGCATTGCACGCAGCCGTAGATGGAGGCATGTGTATGTTGATGCATACCCCGCATTCTAGAGTAAGGGCGAGATCATAAGTCATTCATTATGAGTGAGGTTCATAACAACCTCATCATGACACGTAGTTAGAAAAAGATAAGGACAATTATGTCACTAGCATGGAAACAATGAATTAGAAGTCAAAATTCAATAGGGATAATGTTGTGCACCTCCAGATCCTATCAAGTAAGTAATTTTATATTTCATGGAAGGTGTCCTCGTATGGTTTGGGGGGGTCTATGTTAGCTCTAGCGCGTTGGGTTTTTGGATAGTCTTATACTCCTCATCCAATGATGTGATTAGCACGTGCATCCATAACAAATTACATACCACCAAGACCCTAATTAATCAGTTTGTATAGATACACCTAATGACGCGTGGTGAAATGAGTACGGGTTGGGATCACTCATATCGAATGTATATAGGGAGACTAATATCTATGGTTTGCATACTGTGGCCATCCCCGCCGATCCCCGCCGCGGAGGGAGGAGGAATACTTCGGGTCCGTCGCGTCCTCTCTCGGGAGAGCGCTTCGACCGGCGTCGATTTTGTGAGGTGTGAAAAATGTAGAGAGATTCAGAGTCGCCAATCTATTTTACTCAAAACAGACAAAAGAAAAAGAGGAAGCCACCCCGAAGGATGGCATCCAAAGACATACTGGTGCGTGCGAAACCAAAATGATTCAAAAAGGGTTCGAAGGCTTAGTTACGAAATGGGAAGGTGTTAGGCACCCATTCTGCCCTTTCGGTCTCTCATGGATATTTGCTATTTTCCTTTATGTCCCCCCCTCCCCCCCCCCCCCCCCCCCCCGTGAGATGTGTGCATGTGTATATATATAGAATGGAGGTAGGAATCCTCGGCTTGTATCATGGAAAAGATAAAGCGAGTCATCCATAGGAAGATTATAAAAGTAATATTAGAAAAATAAGATTTACGCGGTTACCCCTATGTTAATCGCTATAAAGGAACGATGCACATGGAGTAATGTGTCACTAAGACTAGGGATATATATAATATAAGAAAAATGGATTTAGAGAAAATAGGAAATGAGAGAAAAAGTGAGAGAAAGGACTCGAGTCTCGGGTTTTACCCCGAGACGCCTACGTAGTCTATAAAGGCATCAAAGTCCACGTAGTTCGCATACAAATCAAAGGGGTGGGGTTTATCCCATAAATCCAAATGTGGGATCTCTTATTTGTATGTGTGTGTGTGTGTGTGTAGAAAAGGTGTTTTAGTTGTGAGAAAAATGTGGAAAAGGTGTGAGAATCCCTACTTGGAATTTATGAGCAAACCCTCTTTTTCTTGTTTTGGGGTTTTTATTTATATGAAAATAAGAGATGTGCAATAATACTAAATAAAAAGTATATTAGGATGTGTGAGATGAGATTATAAAAGTGCTAAGTAAGAAAACAAGTTATTGGGAATTCAAGAGAATTTAAGAGAGAGAGTTTGAGAAAGTTGGACCTTCTTGAAGATCTTGAGCTTGATCTTGAATGTTGGAGAGCAGCCCTTGAGCTTGGATAATGATGGAGAGTAGTTAATTCACCAAGTTTGATGAAAAGGATGATGAAAAGTGAAGGTAAAAGAGGGATTTGGGAGTTGAAATCACGCGGCCTTCGAGAGAGGTTTATGGGATTCGTTCAGAGAGATTTCTATCAGATCTGGGCTCCTCCTGCAAATGAGGCCAAGGCCTCCTTTTATAACCCCAGGGGACTGTCGATCGGCCCTATCATGGCACTGCCTATCGGCAGGTGCCGATAGGCAGGATCTGGGACCTGCCATTTGTTAGTGCGCCTCGGGATTTTTCGGAAACTTGGCCGCCAAGGGTAAACCGTTGGTCAGAATCGCGCACGGGGCATACCGTTAGAAAGGTATTTCAGAGACCTTCAAAAGTCTTTTGGACCGCTCCCGAGTTCGGGAGTTGACTTTGGGTCAAATGTGGCTTGGAAGCGTTTATCGGTCCATTGGACGGGGAATCGCGCGGACGCAAACGGCGCGTTCGTCCGCATGGTAAGTCCGAATCGCGCACGGGGCATACCGTTGGAAAGGTTAGGAGATTTACTTAGAAATTCCAAAGAGTTTGACCCGGTTTAGAGAGTTAACTTTGGTCAACCAGGACCGGGAAACGCTTGGTGGCTTCCCGGAGTCAAACGGATCGTACGTCCGCATGGAAAGTGAATCAGTGGGGCATTGGTCTTCCCATTCTGTGGGGATGTGTAAGGGTGAAGGGACCAGGTGCCCTTGCAGCTTCAAAGCGTCAAGTAACTCGGTGATACTGCAAATGTTATTGGTTTGCCTGAATGCTTCCGTCATGATTCGGACAACATCATTTAAGCAGATTTCGTCGGTTGGTACCATCCACCTATCTGATTCTCGGGCCCATTTCCATGCTTCCAAAAATAACGTACTGAACCTCTGGCAGTCGATAATCATCTGTGAGGGTAATTTCAGCCTGAACTCTAGGATTTGGTTTAACACCTCTGACAACTACATACCTCCACTTTCAGAACAGGTTTTCAGAACAGGTCCGGACAGTGATGCACGCTCTGGTAAGGAGTGACATCGCCTGATCAGCAGGGCTAGTAGGGTGTAGGAGGAAATATGGGCAAAGATGAAGGGGTTTAGGAGGGTATAAGGGTGTGATTTGAGTTGATGGATCGAAATCTGGGTTTCCTTCCAAGAACATGGTATTGGTGTGATTTGGGAGTGGGTTATGAGTAGTGTTTGGTTTAGGATTGGCTGGTGGGGCGATGGTACACCGGTCAATGAGATCTTGGATTATGTTTCGAAGGTGGAAGCATTGGTCGGTGGTATGGCCAGCTATTTGGTGAAAGGCGCAATGAGCATCGGTCTTGAAATTTCTAGGAAGTGGATTGGGTAACGGACGTGGATCCAGGGGATTTATAAGGTTTCGGCTTAACAGGGCTTGGTAAACTTTGGAGAGGGGAGCATGGAGCTCAGTGTATTCCCTTCGGACGGGAGCAAGGTGGCTTTTCGGTGCCCATAATGTGGTTGGTTGAGAGATGTTGTTAATGGTTGAGACTGCGGCACTGACAGGCTTGTCATATTTTCTGGGGGTGAACTGTCCGGACACCTTCTTTGGTTCAACTTCTGTTTTGGCAATACCCTCTTCGATTTCTACTCCTGCTTCTCTGAGAGCTCGAAAATGGGGGTAGTACTGTCCTCCCATGGTTGCTCGGACATGGGGCAAGAAATTCTTCTTCACTATGCTGACTTGTTCTTCTTCAGACGACCGATTGGTCATGGTAGCCGCTTTTTCCTTCTATTAGGCTATAAAGTTACTGACTGATTATCCGGAGTTCTGTTTGAGCAACTCTAAATCACGGCGGGTGACCTCAAGCTCTTCGTTGTATTTTTACTGCGACATGAATTCTCGGGCTACATCCTCCCAGCTACGGATTCTGGATTCCTCAAGAGATAAAAACCATCGGAGAGCACTGTCTTTCAAAGTTTACTGAAATAATTGGGCCATCACTTCTTTTGAAGCCCCCTAGTAGAGTCATGGAACGATGATAACTGCAAAGATGAACAATCGAGGGACCACTCCCTCCAAATTTCTCGATATTTGGCATTTTGAACTTCTCGGGTAACCTTGCTTTAGGATAAGGAGAGATATGGGTGTAGTCCATGTAATTCCCAGAGATGCTGACTTGGTCAAACTTCTTGGTGAGCATCTTGAGATCCTATTTGACTTTGTTCAACTCCTCCTCCTTTGGATCAGCAACCAGAGGCAAGTTAGCCATAGGCTGGGCAATGTTTGGCATTTGAAGTTGGGCAGGCGGCGGCCCATTAGCAGGAGGGGCACGCGAAGCATGCTGATATTCTTCCGGAACCCATATGGGCTCGGGTGGACCCATAGCACGAGGGAACAGGGCCTCGGGCTCTTTAGGAATAGGACCTTAGTTTCGTTGCATTTCTCGGACCTCAGCTTGAAGGTTGTCAATCTTGGCCACGAGCTGAGCTAGGACTGTCGGCAGATCTGGTTGTATGACTGGTGCTTGATCCGCATTCTCAATGAAAGATGGATGGATTTCGGACTCGGAAGAAGTAGTAGAGGAACGGACGAAACTCCGGGGTGATTTGACTGAAGACCTAAGCCAATAGGGAGCCAGGCCAAGGGCATGCAGTCAACCTGAGAAGGCGTAGGATGATATTTATTTTTGAGAAAAGGGAAGGAACTATTTTTGGATTTTTGATAAGAAAGGGAGAAATGTTTTTTGGATTTTTGATAAGATAGGGAGAAATGGTTTTTGGATTTTTGATAAGGAAAGGGAGAAATATTTTTGGAGACGGAACTCAGCATGATTATTATGATTATTATGTTCTCACTTGTATTTAATCCTCCTAAATGCAATGTCAGACGAGACCTGAGCCTGGAAAAGTGGGGTTTTAATATATGCAAAGCTACGGTTTGGGACTTGTAACCAGGCTCGCGGACAGAGTCCCGTTTTAGAAATGCGCAAAAATTGGGCGAAAGATCGACCCGGAATTTCGACAGAGTTTCGGGTCGAAATCGGCAATCTAAAGTGCGTGTCCTAGGTTTGACACCTATATGCGGGTATGCAGTTGTTTGGGTGAATCGGCATGGGTTCCCCCCTTTGGCGTGATTTCCACGATATACGTCTTGCTCTTGCGGGCAATCGGTACGTGTGGACAAGCCATTTGATATACCTGAGTGTACGTGAATTGCCTCACCATATACCTCGTGAGGACGGTACGTTTGAGAGCGAATTCGATATACTCGGCGTACGTGAACGAATTCCCTGTGATATACCTCCCGTCATGACTTCGGTCAAGCGGTACGATGCGGGGGAACCGTTCGATATACGTCGAAGGTACTTGGCCAATGGAAGGTGAGAGTCATATCGCTTAGGCTAACTGCGACCTGCCGGACCAGTGCCCATCACGAAGTGACCCTCCAGTTACTGGGTAAAATTTGGTCAATATCAATGCTCTTTGGTGATGTCGTGTGAACCATGCATGATTCTCTTATTAGTAGCTTATGATGAGAATGCCTTTCTTTGATTATGACAAACCGGAAACAAAGTACAAGTACCCCAAAAGGTACGCCAAGCATGGATAGGTGATGCGTGCAACATGGGGATATACGTGATCCTAGGTGTACGTGGTGTGAGGCGTACATGGAGGATTTTCTACAAGTCTGTGAACATAAGCATAAGCATGGGATATACATGTGAGAAAGGGGAACATGCAGATATGGGGGGGGGGAGCATAAACAAATATAGGATCCATGTAAATAGAGTCAAGCCCTCAAAATAAATAAAAATCCCCAGCGAAGTCGCCATTGTGGCGATCCCTGCCGATCCCCGCCACGGAGGGAGGATGAATCCTTCGGGTCCCGCGCGTCCCCTCTCGGGAGAGCGCTTCGGCCGGCGTCGATTTTGTGAGGTGTGAAAAATGTAGAGAGATTCAGAGTCGCCAGTCTATTTTACTCAAAACAGACAAAAGAAAAAGAGGAAGCCACCCCTAAGGATGGCATCCAAAGACATACTGGTGCGTGCGAAACCAAAATGATTCAAAAAGGGTTCGGAGGCTTAGTTACGAAATGGGAAGGTGTTAGGCACCCATTCCGCCCTTTCAGTCTCTCATGGATATTTGTTATTTTCCTTTATGTTCCCCCTACCCCCGTGAGATGTGTGCATGTGTATATATATAGAATGGAGGTAGGAATCCTCGGCTTGCATCATGGAAAAGATAAAGCGAGTCATCCATAGGAAGATTATAAAAGTAATATTAGAAAAATAAGATTTACGAGGCTACCTGTGACACCCGTACTAATTAAATATCGGGTAGCTACTCCTTTATTAAATTAATTCAAAATGCCAAGTTGGCTCAGTTAATAGCATCACTGTCGAAAACCTTTTAAAGATTACTAACCACCTAGTATTTAAAAAGTAAGTTGCCAAATTTTAATTTAAGTCTGATTAACATGCAACAAGTGTAATGAAGAAATAAATAACACCATTCACCATACTGAAGTAAAACGAATAACCATCACCATAGAGTAAATAAAGTCTGGAGGAAAACTCCTCACTACAATCCCATAACTGAAATAAATAACCGAATACTGAAATAATACATGCTAAAGTCTGAGAACTGAAATGTAAAAGATGTCTCTAAATAGAAATGGGCAACATGCCCTACAACTGATAGATAGTGACTCTGGAATCCAAAAGATAGAAGCGTCTACATGCAATTCCCTGTAGCTTCCACAAACAGCTACAGCTCGTCACCTGAATGAATATCCTACGCTTGGTGTCCCTGTGGCTGGGCACCTAAAATGATTTTACAAGAAAAAGATTTGAAAAGCAAACGGGTCAGAGCCCGAATGTGGAGTTATTTTAAAAATCTGCAAGTGCTTTAAAAACATTTAAAACATTAAATGCAAAGTACATGTTAGGACGTACACTCACATGATATTCTCACCTCTCGTCTAACAGTGCACTCCTAACGTAAGTACCCATCTATAACGACACAAACCACTAGCTAAGTGACATCATCTCTAGCTAGACTATCATAGGTCCTACCCATTTTACTCGGTTCTAATTAACATCATGACGTTCGTAATTAAGTAGGGTGTAACGTAAACTTAGATGCTCAATATACAATATAGATATATATCACTATCAGTTAACTCACTATATTTCTCGAAGCAATACCGTATTTATATTCACAACAATAACGTGAAGGTTCCCATTAATTAAGTGTATATTATTCACATCATAAATATACAATACAAGCACCCTGAGAACTAAGCTGCGGTGCACACATACTCTGCTATCCATCCCGGTACATCACGTACATAAGGATCACACATTCCGAATCTCTCAGGAATAGTTCAGATAACACAAATCACAAATAATGGAGGCGAACACAGTCACATCACATGGGTCACGTACATACCTACGCTCCCACGATCAGCGGACTTATTAATATCCCAATAAGTTTTTCTCTGACCTATGTTCATCGAGGTACCAGTCTATATCCCCCCCGTAGGCACACAAGGATTAGAGGGTCCTAAGCGAACGCAACCTCCCGTGATAGCAAGTATGGTAGGTATGTCATACACACAATCATATATCAATACTAAGTAAACACACGTCTTAGTAATACCGTAGTTTAATCGTAGTACATATCGCATTCTCGTACTAACTTATAATTATCACAATTCATACTATTCCGGTTTGTAATTATACGCGCCATAATTCATCCTCACGTCGTAGTAGACACTCACGTCTCAACCCAAATGGTTCATTGAATATAACCCTCGTATATAATTTACTCCTCTCAATAACCCAAAAGTCCAAAATCTATCCTCACATCATCAAAGGAAGGTCATCTATATCCTCGAACAAGTTTACGGAACTCCAAAAATCAAAACAGTCCAAAAAGGACCAAACTGTCAACTCGTTAGAAGTCTCGTTCGAACGAGACTGTTCGAACGAGATTCCTCTGCCAACTCGTTAGAAGTCTCGTTCGAACGAGGCTGTTCGAACGAGGTTCCAGTTCGTTCGAACGAACTGTACCTTCTAACGATATCTCGTTCGAACGAGATATCGAACGAAATCCCTTTTCGTTAGCAGCGACTGGTCAACTCGTTAGAAGCTCGTTCGAACGACCTGGGTAGGGGCTTCTAACGAGCTACCAGATTCGGCCCAGATTTTTCCCCAATTCGTTTTTATCCATTTTTACTCCTCAAATCTCTTCTAAAATTCGTTCCAACACTGTATTAAGTTCTCTAACTATCCTCAAACATACTAAGGAGATATACTAACATCTTTTAAGGGTTTAATACCTTCTAAACATCAATAAATCACAAGTTTCTACATTATTCCCTGATTTTCTTCAAGAACACAAACCCTAGATTTTTCTCATCATAATTTCCCAGATTTTAATCCGTTTATACATCACATAGATATGAAATCTCTGAATTCAATCTTCAAACAATGTTTCTACATGCAAACCTATCCCAAAATTAAATAATAACTTCCAATTTCATGGGTTTTCTTTTAACTCTTAAATAGGATTGATTATCAAGGTTTCTAACATGGAAAAAGCATTCACTGCATAAGGAATGTAATTTAAATCACTTGCCTTGGTTTGATTTCTGATTTTGGTGTAGATTTGATGAAGTTTTCTGCAGAAATTCCTCTCTCCAAGCTCTTCTCCAATGGTGGCTTAAGGTGGCTAGGGTTTGATTTGGGGAAACTTAGAAAACCTAAATGATAACCTACGTAGCCTTTTAGGTTAATATGGGTTGGTTATGGGCTTAGTGGGTCAAATCCACATCATATTTAATTAACCAATTTTCGTCACTTTTAATTCCTCAAAATGTAAAATTACCAAAATACCCTTTAAGTTGCTGGTATGGCCTAAAAATACCCCGGGACCCAAACTACACCCCCGGGTAGTGTTTTCTGACTATCTCGACCCTTCCAGACGTGTTGGCGCTCTCAAAACGACCATACGGTTTATAGATTTTTAATTCACTTTTATTATCAAATTATTACACCGTGACGCGGCGGTCCCACGCGTCTCAACAAAATTTCTAAAATGCCGTCTATCAATCTCACGACAAATTTCATAATTCCGAATTCATATATAATCATATATGCACATAATCAAATACCAACTCGCATCACATTAGTATTTATAACCCGGATTAATTTCCAATTAATACGCATTTAATTAATTAATCCCAAAAATAAATATAGTCAAAAGTACGGGGTATTACATTACCCCTACGTTAATCGCTATAAAGGAACGATAACGCACATGGAGTAATGTGTCACTAAGACTAAGGATATATATAATATAAGAAAAATGGATTTAGAGAAAATAGGAAATGAGAGAAAAAGTGAGAGAAAGGACTCGAGTCTCGGATTTTACCCCGAGACGCCTACGTAGTCTATAAAGGCATCAAAGTCCACGTAGTTCGCATAAAAATCAAAGGGGTGGGGTTTATCCCATAAATCCAAATGTGGGATCTCTTATTTGTAAGTGTGTGTGTGTGTGTAGAAAAGGTGTTTTAGTTGTGAGAAAAATGTGGAAAAAGTGTGAGAATCCCACTTGAAATTTATGAGTAAACCCTCTTTTTCTTGTTTTGGGGTTTTTATTTATATGAAATTAAGAGATGTGCAATAATACTAAATAAAAAGTATATTAGGATGTGTGAGATGAGATTATAAATGTGCTAAGTAAGAAAACAAGTTATTGGGAATTCAAGAGAATTTAAGAGAGAGAGTTTGAGAAAGTTGGACCTTCTTGAAGATCTTGAGCTTGATCTTGAATGTTGGAGAGCAGCCCTTGAGCTTGGATAATGATGGAGAGTGGTTAATTCACCAAGTTTGATGAAAAGGATGATGAAAAGTGAAGGTAAAAGAGGGATTTGGGAGTTGAAATCACGCGGCCTTCGAGAGAGGTTTCTGGGATTCGTTCAGAGAGATTTTTATCAGATCTGGGCTCCTCCTGCAAATGAGGCCAAGGCCTCCTTTTATAACCCCAGGGGACTGTCGATCGGACCTATCATGGCACTGCCTATCGGCAGGTGCCGATAGGCAGGATCTGGGACCTGCCATTTGGTAGTGCGCCTCAGGCTTTTTCGGAAACTTGGCTGCCAAGAGTAAACCGTTGGTCAGAATTGCGCACGGGGCATACCGTTAGAATGGTATTTTAGATACCTTCAAAAGTCCTTTGGACCGCTCCCGAGTTCGTGAGTTGACTTTGGGTCAAATGTGGCTTGGAAGCGTTTGTCGGTCCATTGGACGGGGAATCGCGCGGACGCAAACGGCGCGTTCGTCCGCATGGTAAGTCCGAATCGCGCACGGAGCATACCGTTGGAAAGGTTAGGAGATGTACTTCGACATTACAAAGATTTTGACCCGGTTTAGAGAGTTAACTTTGGTCAACTAGGCCCGGGAAAAGCTCGGTGGCTTCCCGGAGTCAAGCGGATCGTTCGTCCTCATGGAAAGTCGGAATTGCGCACGGGATGAACCGTTGGAAAGGGTATTCAGTGCCCTTCGAAGATTCATTCAGCCTCGATCGAGCTGAAGAGTTGACATAGGTCAAAAAGAGCCCGAGAGCGCCCGGTGGCCTCTAGGTCAGGTTTCGGATGCAAATGGCGCGTTCGTCCGCATGGTAAGTCGGAATTGCGCACAGAGCGGACCGTTGGAAAGGGTATTCAGTGCCCTTAGAAGATTCATTGAGTCTCGGTCGAGACGAGGAGTTTGACTTTTGGGTCAAACTGAGCCGGGGGTGCCCGATGGCTTCCAGGTCAGTACTCGGGACGTGACCTGGGTTTATAGTGATGAAGAGAGGTACTAGGGACCTAAGGAGAGTTAAGGGGTAACATAATGGGGTGTCTACAGAGCCCCTCGACGGGTGAGTTTGGAACAAATGATTGCCGTCGATTAGACACCGCATGATGCTTTTGAGGGAGTATGACCGATTCAGAGGGTCGAGGTCGATTCTGAGGACCTAAGAAGTATACTGGGGATGATCAATTCAGAGGATTGAGGTCAGTTCTGAGGACCTAAGGAGATGAGGATGACCAATTCAAAGGGTCGAGGTCAGTTCTGACCTAAGAGTGGTGACGATCGAGGACCGAGGTCAATTCTTACCTAATTCAGGTGACGATCCAAGACCGGGGCCAATTCTGACCCAAGAGTGGTGACGACTGAGGACCGAGGTTAATTCTGACCTCACTAAGGTGACGATCCAAGACCGGGGCCAATTCTGACCGAAGAGTGGTGACGACCGAGGATCGAGGTTAATTCTGACATAACTAAGGTGACGATCCAAGATCGGGGCCAATTCTGACCCAAGAGTGGTGACGACCGAGGACCGAGGTCAATTCTGACCTAACTAAGGTGATGATCCAAGACCGGGGCCAATTTTGACCCAAGAGTGGTGACGACCGAGGACCGAGGTCAATTCTGACTAACTAAGGTGACGATCCAAAACCGGGGCCAATTCTGACCCAAGAGTGGTGACGACCGAGGACCGAGGTTAATTCTCACCTAACTAAGGTGACGATCCAATACCGGGGCCAATTCTGACCCAAGAGTAGATAAAGATTGTATTTTGATTCTGCTGGGGAAAGAGCTTTGTAATTCCGATTTGAGCTGGGGAGCTGCTAGTTGGGGGAAGCTTTTTAGGAGACCTCGCAGGGGAGAACAACCTATTTTGGGTGTTGTAAGAGAATTCCACTGGGGAAGTGATCAGGTGATCCTTAGGGATTTTCCGGAGCTTTGCTGGGAGGAGTTTTCAATTAGTTTTTGAGGATTCCACTGGGGAAGAGGGGTTCCGCTGGGAATAAGAATTTGGATCTGAAATTCCGCTGGGGAATGATGAATGGGTCGGGGAAAATTTGGATTGTCCTTTGGGAGAGATTGTTCGGGGTGAGTGGTTCTTCTGATTTCTGCTGGGAAAAATACCATGTGATATTGTACCGCACCGGATAGCCGATGGTTGTAAAGTCTGATGAGGAGGTGATTCGGTGGTCCGGGCGCCTTGCCCGAGAGGTCAATCGCTTGGATTTTGAGGGCTCTTTTGGGGAAAACGGTGTGTCTCCCGAAGGAGTGCAAAATTTCCTTGATGAAAACGTTTTAAATCTTCCTGGGATTTTTAGGAATTTTTGGGGGATTTTTCGAGGCTTTCTGGTATTTTCTGGGAATTTTTGCACGAAATTTTAAGGGGGGTGCCGGTCGGCATAGACTGAGAGGTGCCATTCGGCAGTGGAACGGACTTTTGGGCTGTCTCGGGAAGGTGAGGAGACAGTGCCGATCGGTATGGTGAGGTGGGTTGCCGATCGGCATGGCGTTTGGCCTCCTATATAAAGGAGGAGAATTCCCTCCATTTTTCACAGCTTCCTGCCTTCTCTCTTTCTGCGATTCCTCTCTGCGAATCTTTCTAGCATTCTGATCTTCAAGAAATGGCCCCTTTTATGAGCACCGCTGTCCATCGGGAGTGGTTGACCGTTGATGACTGGGCGAATGTGGATTGGAGGGACAAGGTGCCCCTTGCTTTGGGTAATGAGAATGCCTTTGATGCATTCGAGTCGGTTGCGGATGAGCGGACCTTGCTGCGGGAGCCGTCGCATCATCGCTCTTCGAGAGTGATTCCCGGTGGTTATGTAAGTAACCTGACCTTTGGCATTTTTTTCCTTTTTGGGTGATTTTTCCTTTTCTTGACCTTTGACTGGATTTTTCCTTTCGCCAGTCGGATATTTCTTTGAAGAACATGCGTGCCAGCGGGACGACGGGGCTTAGGGATGTTTGGGAGCATTTTTACCCGTGGTGTGCTGGATGGTATCATCAGCGGGTTTTGGGAGGTTGGCGGCTGCGCTGGATGAGACGCCTCGTTCGACAACAGTTTTGTGTGCCTTGGGGGAGAGGTGGTGGGACACTACCCACACTTTTCATTTTGGCTTCGGGGAGATGATTGTGACTCCCATAGATGTGCAACAACTACTGGGGCTGGATTGTGACGGGGAGTAGATAGAGGTGGACTTGTGGGTGAGGTCGGAGGCGGTGTATGCGGCAGTCGGTGATGTGAGCAGGATAGTCTCTGAAGATTCTATCCGGTTGTCCTTGCTGAAGAATGTTTTGCTGAGCAGGGTGGTTGATGTGGAGGATGGGCTGCAAGTGAGGCGGATGGCCCGGTTGTTCATTTTGTTGGTGCTGGGAGGTTTCATGGTGGCGTCGAGCGACGACGTCGTCCATTTGTGGTTTCTGCCATACTTGAGGATGTTTTCGAACATCCCTTTCTATGATTGGGGAAGTCTGACCTTGGCGACCCTTTACTCTTCTCTAGATGCGTTCAGCTGGTGCTTCCGGCAGACTTTTACTGGAGCCACGTATCTCCTTGAGGTATTCTTTACTTTGCGCATTTTTATTTCATGCATTCACATTTTCCTTTCATGCATTCGCATTTTCCTTAAGCGTCTCTTTTCGCTCGTGAATTCAGACATGGTTCTATGAGGTGATTGGGTGCAACAACCCGCTGATTGCTTTGAAGGACGACACCATCTGGGACTTCTGTCGCTTGTATCGATGGCGTAAGGCCAACCGACAGTCGAAGGGATCTCTCTCCCTGGAGGCGGTGCGTCAGGTCTTGAATGACCTGACCAGTGGTAGGGTAAGACTCTTTCCATTTCAGCGTTAGTTTTTTTGCCTCTTCTGATTTTGTATTGAATTATGTTTGCTTGAGGATTTTCAGGTGACCTTTTATCCTTGGGGGACCGCCATTCAGGATACTGGGGTGACTGGGGTGAACGCGCAGATTAGGCATTTGTTGGCGCATGAGTTCGGCCATTCCTGGTACCTCGGGGAGAGGATGATCCGTCAGATTGCTGAGGAGGAGGTGGTGGTGCCTCCCGCATAACCTCCTACTTCTATGAGGCGGGAGCGACAATTGTTGGAGGATGAAAGGATCGCGGCGATGATTGGCGAGTCCTATGCGTTGTATATTGATACGGCCACGCCGTATGATTATATGGACTTTGTGATGAGCTAGTTAATGGCTCCCAGCATACATGATGCCTTGCCTTTCCCTCCTGCTGGTACGAGTCGGGCGGTGGGGTCTTCCCACAGTGGTGGTGGTCCGTCGGCACCTGCGGCGGCGGCGACCTCGGAGGTCCCTTTTGTTCAGCTGCACACTCCTTCGTACAACATCCGACGGGCTGATGGAGGGGCGGTGCCGATGATACACCATCCTCTTGCGATGGATCCGGAGAAGCTGGGCTTGACAGAGGACGTCCTTCGTCCTGCGGTAAACCTTTCGGTTCTCTTCCTCTCTTTTTTGATTTCTTTTGCTTGATACTGATTCTGCCTTTCCTTTGCAGCAAATCCGGGTGTCGACCACTTGGCTCAGGGACATCATGGATTGGATATCATCGGAGACTGCCCACATTCGGGAGGCTGTCCCTGTTCCTTCTTATTTGGTGCCGTCAGCCTCGTCCGAGGGAGACTCTGGCTCGGGTAGTGGGAGTGCGCCGTCTCGCCGTAGGGGAAAGAGAGCGCATCGCCGGGATGGAAATTCTTGAGAGAGAGAGAGAGAGAGAGGGAGTGAAATGTGGGTTCGGGCTGAGTCCCATTGTTTTTGGCTTTTCTTTATTTCTTGCAAAAATGATGTAACACAGAAAACATATATATGCAATGCAATGCGATTTTTTGACTATCTTTTATTTTAATGATGAAATGAATGCATGCGCTTTTTAATTTGCCGTTGAGACCGTAAAAAAAGGAATATTTTTAGAAATCTTTCAAAGGAAAGTTATTTTATTCAGCGGGGAATCCCATAAGGAGGGAACAGGATTCTTGAAATTCTTTTGAGAATATTAATTTATTTTTATGGAGTTTTCTGATTTGATAAAGAAGGAATGGAGGAAATTTAAAAAAGAGAATTATATAAGGAGGAAAAGGGATTTTGAAATTCTGTTAAGAATATCAATTTTTATTTTTCTGATTTTGACAAAAGAGGAAAAAGGGAGATTTCCAAAAATGGGGGGTTGCCGATCGGCAAGCACCCTGGCCTGCCTATCGACAGTTCAGTCCAGTCCCATCAATTGAAAGCTTTGATTGGTACCCTCTTTAGCCTTTAGTATCTTGTGGGGTAGGGTTCCTTTCGATTTCTGCAGGGATTATGTCCCTTGTGAGGATTTTTAAGTATAAAAAGGGAGAAGGATGGAGTGTTTTCCTCACACCTTTTACATTCTTCATACCCACCCATCATCTTTTAGTCTTGCAAGATGGCTCTCCCTAGTAGCATTGAGTTTGTCAACTACCTCGAAGCCTTGGAAGCTATGTGCTCTTATAATGTCGACTATGATGCCTTCAATATGCGTCGAGTATCCTTGTGGCGTAATCGACCTTTTGAGTGGAATATGCTGATGGCGGCAGTACAATTTTGGTACCCCGAAGACCATGTATTCCGCTTTGGGTTGGAAGAAGTTTGTCCTACCTACGAGGAGTTTTCTGCCATATTGGGCGTGAATCCTTGTGTTGCCGCGGCTTTACCCAAATTTTCCCGTTCTCCTAGGGATTTATTGGCCGGGCTTCTTCATATCTCGCCTTCGGTGGCCAGGTCATTGGTGGTCGAAGGAATGATCTCCCTTCCGACGGTGTTGCAGTCCGTGCGTTTGCGGGAAGTAAGTGATGCTGGCTATGCTGGAGCCGTTGTTCTGGGCCTGGTTTTAAAATTGTTGTTGGTGACTGGGGAATTACAGGTGGACCCACAACTTGCAGCCATTACCTCATGGATGTCATACCATCGCAATCCTGCGGCGATGATATTGGCAGAGACTCTGAATGGCCTGGATGCTTGGAGAGAAGGCCATTCAGACTTTTTGAGGGGTAGCCCTGTGATGCTGTTCATGTGGTTGTCTGAAAGATTCTGCTTGTCGACTCCTCCAGAATATCCTTTGTCGGCTGTACCCAACTTCTTTTCGCGCTACTTCATCCGCATGGGCTTGTATGTTGAGAACTGGGAGAATTGGCTTGTGGAGCATGGGGCTTGTGGGTTGTATTGGTCCGTGCCTTGGTGGGGACAGTTGCATCCTGTTCTGGAGCTAGGAGAATATTCATATGTGCAGCTGGTTGGTCTCAGACAGTGTTGGGAAGGTTTTCCATATCCCCAAAGATTATATGAAGTGGTTGTGGAGGAAAGTAGTCAGCAAGATATTGGTAGTAGAGACCGGTCGGAGGTGGTTTGTTTTATCTGACTCCATGAAAGGGGGTGTTGTGGTCTTTTTGAAGATGGTTAAGGCTCATCAGTCCATGGAGTGTTTGCGGCACTCCATTCAGGCAGGAGAAAATTGGGGTCCTCAAGACATGGATGATGAGGGTGCAGGCTCTTCGGGTAGCTGTGGGTAGGACTCCTGGGGAGTTTATTTATGTAACAGATGTGGGGGATTTTGTCTGGTTTTTATGGTAGTAGGGGGAAGGGAGTTATTCATTCCTTTTTCTTATGCAATATGTACTATAATTTCTTATTTAATGAAATAAACAAGTTTCTGATCATCCAGCTGTGCCTTTTGATGTTTTGCATTTTGAATTATCTATACCAATCGCTAAGGCATACATAATCCTTTTGTTCAAGTAGATGTTTAGAATGAATTGTCGTTCTCGGGGGTAAGAAAAGAATATATTTTTGTGAAAAAGAAGGGGCCGTGCTCATGTGAGGAGTATGAGCTGCCTACGTACCTCTGGGGCTTTTGAAAAAAGTTCTTGTCTGTTTGAAAATAGTTTTTGCAGAGGATCAGGCCCACGTAGTTCTGGGTAGAGGGAAATGGAGAGAGTTTTTTTTTTTTTTATAATAGAAGGGGGATGAGAAGAGTCGTAGCGCGCCGAGATTTTGGACTAGGGGTAGAACTTCTTGAGACGGTCCAGATTGACTGGATGATCCATCTCTTCCCCATCTAGGTCTGTGAGCATGGCGGCACCGCCGGATAAGATTTTTTTCACAATGTAAGGGCCGCTCCAATTAGGTTTGAACTTTCCTCTGGGGTCCCAGACGGGTTCGATTATCTCTTTAAGAGCTAAATCCCCCTCTCGAACACCGCGGTCCTTAACTCTCTTATTGAATGATCGCGTTACTCGGCGATGGTATCCTTGTATGTGGTAAGGAGCTTTTAATCTCCGTTCATCTAGGAGGGTCAACTTATCAAGACGGCCTTGGCACCAGTCTTCTTCACTAACCTTGCTTTCGAGCATGACACGTAACGAGGGTATTTCCAGCTCCACAGGTAGGACTGCGTCCATGCCGTAAACCAGGGAGTAAGGGGTAGCCCCAGTAGAGGTTCGAATTGAGGTTCGATAGCCCCAGAGGGCGTAGGGGATCCGGTCGGCCCAATCCCCACAACTTTCGGTCATCTTGCTGATGATGGCTTTGAGGTTTTTATTTGCAGCCTCAACTACACCATTGGTCTGAGGTCGGTAGGGCGAAGATTTGTGTCTCTGAATCCCGTATTCGCTGACTATTTCTGTGACTTCTGCCTCAAAGTGCAAACCATTATCCGACACTAGCTCGTGCGGGACCCCATATCGGCAGATGATATTCCTCGTGATGAATTTGGCCACCTTCTTGGCATTTAATACTGCGTATGACTCAGCTTCGACCCATTTGGTGAAGTAATCGATGGCAACCAGGATGAACTCATGCCCGTTTGACGCTTTTGGTGTAACCTTCCCTATGATGTCGATACCCCAGGTGGAGAACGGCCAGGGAGAAGTCATGTTGTATAATTCCCGCGGAGGTAGATGTTGGAGATTGGAGAACTGTTGGCATTTAGGGCACCTCCGAACATAGGCGGTGCAATCTTGGGCCATGGTGGTCCAGTAGTAGCCTTGTCGGATGATCTTTTTGGCAAGTATGTGACCGTTCATGTGAGGTCCGCATTCCCCGTTGTGAATTTTCTGCATTATCTTTTCAATGTCAGCCCCTGCAATACAGTGCAAATGAGTTCCATCGAAATTCCTCTTGAGTAGTGCTTTATGGCAGATGATGTACTGAGCTGCCAGCCTTCGGAGGGTAGCTCGGTCGTTCTTATTGGAACCCTCGGGATACTTACCGTGTTTGATGAGGCACCAAATATCATAGTACGAGCAATCGGCTAGTTCGAGATCTTCAGTGGAGACAAGTTCAATATGGTAGCAATGGGTCGGTCTGTCTTGTTTTTGAACTAGGAAGGGGGTCATTGTTATTCCCTCGGGCATGTCGACCATGGAAGCCAAAGTAGCGAGAGCATCGGCTAGGTTGTTCTTTTCTCGGGGTAGGTAATGGAAGGTGATATCTCGGAATTGGGAGGCCAACTCTTCTAATTGGGCATTAAAGGGTTGAATCTTTTCGTCCTTGACCTTTCATTTTCTGAGCACTTGACCGATGATAAGGGTAGAATCCCGTATACATCGAGGTGTTGAATACCCTTCTCGAGAGTGACCTAGAGGCCCACTGTGCATGCCTCGTATTCTGTCATGTTGTTGGTGCAAGGGAAATCCAATTTGATGGCGATGGGAGTGTGGGAGTTATCTGGGGTGACCAGAAGTATCCCAATGCCATATCCCTTTTTGTTGGCAGCGCCGTCGAAAAACATTTTCCAACGGGGGCAGTCTTGAGTGGTGCAGAGGATGTTTTCATCTGGGAATTCGGAGATCCATACATCTGCTTCTTCTATAGGGTAGTCAGCAAGGAAGTCAGAGATGGCTCTTTCTTTAACGGCTTTCTGTGTGACGTACACGATATCAAACTCGGTTAGGAGCATCAACCATCGGGCCATTCGGCTGGACAAGGCGGGTTTTTCGAGCAGGTATTTGATGGGATCCATTCGGGATACTAGTTTAATGGGGAAGGCGAGCATGTAATGTCGTAACTTTTGGGTGACCCAGACAAGTGCGACACATGCTTTTTCCAAAGCAGTGTAGTTGACCTCGTATCCGGCCAACTTACGACTGGCATAATAGATGGCTCTTTCTTTGCTGGAGTCCTCGAGGTACTGGGCTAGCAAAGCCTCGGCTGCAGTGTCTGTTATGGTTAGGTATAAGAGCAAAGGGAGACCAGGCTGTGGTGGCATGAGAACTGGAGGTTGGGTTAGGTATTATTTGATTTGATCAAAAGCTTCTTGGCAGGCCTCGTTCCAAATCTTGGTTGAATCCTTTCGGAGGAGCTTAAAGATTGGTTCATAGATGGAGGTTAGCTGGTTGATGAACTGGATGACATATTGTAATTTCCCCAGGAAGCCTCGGACTTCCTTCTCTGTTCGGGGAGGTGGCATCTCAAGTATGGCCTTCAGCTTGGCGGGATCTGCTTCTATCCCCTTCTCACTGATCATGAATCCTAAGAGTTTTCCCTTTATAACGCCGAAGACGCACTTCTGTGGATTAAGTCTCATCTGATACTGTCGCAGTAGTTTGAAGAACTTTCGGAGAGCGGGAACATGACCTTCTCTAGTTTTGGACTTGATAATCATATCATCCACGTAAACCTCGACCTCTTTATGGATCAGATCGTGCAGGATGGTTGTGGCAGCCCTTTGGTAGGTAGCCCCAGCGTTCTTGAGACCGAATGGCATAACGGTGTAGCAAAAAGTTCCCCATGGGGTGATGAATGCGGTTTTCTCTTGGTGGTAGGGATGCATCTTAATTTGGTTGTATCCGGCAAATCCATCGACAAATGACTTAAGAGCATGACTGGCTGTGTTGTCCACGATCATGTCGATGTTGGGTAGCGGATAATCATCCTTCGGAGAAGCTTTGTTTAAATCTCGGTAATCCACACACATTCGAACCTTTCCTCCTGATTTTGGTACAGGTACAATGTTGGCCAGCCACGTGGGATATTCGATTACTCGAATGAAACCCACGTTCAACTGTTTGATCACCTCTTCTTTGACCTTAAGCGACCATTCGGTGCAGAGTTTTCTTAATTTTTGTTTAACTGGCTTGTAATCCGGGAGAGTGGGGATCTCGTGCTGAGCTATTTCGGGGTCAATACCGGGCATGTCATCATAGGACCATGCGAAGACATCCACGAACTTCTTTAGTAATTCTTCGAGTTGTGCGCGCTCATGTTCGTCAAGGGTGGTCCCTATCCTAATCTCGCGCAGTTGGCTACTAGAACCGAGATTAATAACAACAGTCTCTTCTTAATTAACTTGAACTCGGTTATGTTGTTTATTATTAACCTTATTTAGATCAGTTAAGAATTGTTCATTTGCAAAATCATCATCATTAAAAGTTCGATTGGGATCTACACAATTAATGTAAGGCACAACAAGATACTCAAAATCTTCGTTTATTTCATTGATAGGAAAAACAGCATTGAGAACCTCATCAAAAGAGGTCTCGATTACATTTGAGCAAGGATGGACAACAGTAGATAAAACAGGGTAAACATTAGGGTTGAGGGAGATTTCAAGAGGTAGAACTGGCGCAGCATGCCAGTTGAGGAGAGATGTATCAGCAGCTTTGATCAGACGGGATGGGTCCCTTGTTGTAGTGCCTGAATGAACTATGCAGAGTGTCAGCCCCAGTGTCTGCAGGTTGAAGGAATCTTCGGAGTCACTTTCCTGAGTTTTTTCAGTATCTTTGATAAGCGGTGGCACCTGGTATTGGTAACTTTCGGCCCATGGGTAGCTATCTTCGAAGAAGATCTCTATTCCATGCTTCATCTTCTTATCTGTATGGTCATACCACAGTTCTGGAAAATCGCAAAAGGGGAAATCCTTGCCTTCCTTGATGAATCGTCCATTTAAAGAATCTCCCGAGATAGTTCGAACGAAGTCTAACCCTCTCTTTGATCGAGTCTGGCGGATCATTCTGAGTTCTGGTTCTGATGGTTGATATCCCAAGCCGCAAGGAGGGAAAGCTTTCTTCAGTTCGATGGGCTCAAGTATCCCCTGCTGCCTTTGTCCCACCCCCAGTCCAGGCATGAAGTGCATGTTTCTGAACATATGAATCACATTGACATTGCCATGAGGGTCATATTCTGGACAAACCCTTTCTTTGAAACCGTCCCCTGTCGAGAGTAGGGATGGTTCAACTCGGAAACCTAATAGGAGCATATCATTTGACCCGTGTTGTATCTCAAGAATTGGACTGCTGGTGCTTTCACCCTCGGCGTTACCGTCGTCACCCAAGATGGTGATGACTTGCCCATCGACGAAGAACTTCAGTTTCTGATGGAATGAGGAAGAGACACCCTTTATACTGTGGAGCCAGGGTCGTCCGAGCAACAGGTTGAAACAGGCCGGGATATAGATGACTTGGAATTCGACGACATGGTTTATACGTCCAACCCCTATTACAAGTTTTATGGATCCCATTACCTCACGGCGGGTATTATCGTAGGCATGCACGGTAGCGAATGTTGGAGCGAGGTCACTTTCTTTCAGACCTAAACATTTGAAGGTTCTCAGCGGGTAGACATTCAAAGCGGATCCGTTGTCAATGAGAGAGAGTGGTACAACCTTCCCCATAACTTCGATGGAGATGTTGAGTGCATGATTGTGATTTGGCCCAATTTTGGGGATTTCTTCTTCAGAAAAGGGCAGCATTCGGGTAGAGGTCAAGGATCCGACCAGGTTCACCGCTTCTTCTGGTGTGGTTGTGGGAGGAACTATGGGTCCAGTGAGCAATTTGATCAAAGCATTTCTGTGTAGCTGGGAAGACATGAAAAGCCCCATAGAGTGATGTTAGCTTGAGTTTTCTTCAATTGATCGAGGGTCTTGCTCTCCTCGAGGGTCATTTCTGGCATAGGAAGGTTTTCAACGCCCTTCCCCTTGTCATTGGTTGGTAGTGAGTTTGGAATTTGGTAATGTCTCCCAGAACTGATCATGTGATTTACTGAAGAAGGGAAAAACTTAAATCCAGTTTCCTCATCAATTTCAGGTTGTTCTGCCACCTTATCTATTTCTCCCAGGAGTTCCTCAAATGATATCATCCCACATAAGTCACCTATTGGGCCATTTCCTCCTGAAGCTTGTTCTTCATTTGAAACTTCGAATTATTCCCCCCATCCGGTGGCAACAATTCTATTTCCCTTGTGAAGTCAATGCATTCCATAACTCCAACGGCTTCTTCATATAGGTCTTCCCATTCTGTGGGGATGTGTAAGGGTGAAGGGACCAGGTTCCCTTGCAGTTTCAAAGCGTCAAGTAACTCGATGATACTGCAAATGTTATTGGTTTTCCTGAATGCTTCGGTCATGATCCGGACAACATCATTTAAGCAGATTTCGTCGGTTGGTACCATCCACCTATCTGATTTTCGGGCCCATTTCCGTGATTCTAAAAACAACGTACTGAACCTCTGGCAGTCGATAATCATCTGTGAGGGTAATTTTAGCCCGAACTCTAGGAGTTGGTTTAACACCTCTGACAATTACATACCTCCACTTTCAGAACAGGTCCAGACAGTGATGCACGCTCTGGTAAGGAGTGACAGCGCCTGATCAGCAGGGCTAGTAGGGTGTAGGAGGAAATATGGGCAAAGATGAAGGGGTTTAGGAGGGTATAAGGGTGTGATTTGAGTTGATGGATGGAAATCTGGGTTTCCTTCCAAGAAGATGGTATTGGTGTGATTTGAGAGTGGGTTATGAGTAGTGTTTGGTTTAGGATTGGCTGGTGGGGCGATGGTACCCCGGTCAATGAGATCTTTGATTATGTTTCGAAGGTGGAAGCATTGGTCGGTGGTATGGCCAGCTATTTGGTGAAAGGCGCAATGAGCATCGGTCTTGAAATTTCTGGGAAGTGGATTGGGTAACGGACGTGGATCCATGGGATTTATAAGGTTTCGGCTTAACAGGGCTTGGTAAACTTTGGAGAGGGGAGCATGGAGCTCAGTGTATTCCCTTCGGACGGGAGCAAGGTGGCTTTCCGGTGCCCATAATGTGGTTGGTTGAGAGATGTTGTTAATGGTTGAGACTGCGGCACTGACAGGCTTGTCATATTTTCTGGGGGTGAACTGTCCGGACACCTTCTTTGGTTCAACTTTTGTTTTGGCAATACCCTCTTCGATTTCTACTCCTGCTTCTTTGAGAGCTCGAAAATGGGGGTAGTACTGTCCTCCCATGGTTTCTCGGACATGGGGCAAGAAATTCTTCTTCACTATGCTGACTTGTTCTTCTTCAGATGACCGTTTGGTCATGGTAGCAGCTTTTTCCCTCCATCAGGCTATAAAGTTACTGACTGATTATCCGGAGTTCTGTTTGAGCAACTCTAAATCACTTCGGGTGACCTCAAGCTCTTCGTTGTATTTGTACTGCGATATGAATTCTCGGGCTACATCCTCCCAGCTACGGATTCTGGATTCCTCAAGAGATAAAAACCATCGGAGAGCACTGTCTTTCAAAGTTTGCTGAAATAATTGGGCCATCACTTCTTCTAAAGCCCCTTGTAGAGTCATGGAACGATGATAACTGCGAAGATGAACAATAGAGGGACCACTCCCTCCAAATTTCTCGATATTTGGCATTTTGAACTTCTCGGGTAACCTTGCTTTAGGATAAGGAGAGATATGGGTGTAGTCCATGTAATTCCCAGAGATGCTGACTTGGTCAAACTTCTTGGTGAGCATTTTGAGATCCTCTTTGACTTTGTTCAACTCCTCCTCCTTTGGATCAGCAACCAAAGGCAAGTTAGCCATAGGCTGGGCAATGTTTGGCATTGGAAGCTGGGCAGGCGGCGGCCCATTAGCAGGAGGGGCACGCGAAGCATGCTGATATTCTTCCAGAACCCATATGGGCTCGGGTGGACCCATAGCACGAGGGAACAGGGCCTCGGGCTCTTTAGGAATAGGACCTTAGTTTCGTTGCATTTCTCGGACCTCAGCTTGAAGGTTGTCAATCTTGGCCACGAGTTGAGCTAGGACTGTCGGCAGATCTGGTTGTATGACTGGTGCTTGATCCGCATTCTCCATGAAAGATGGATGGATTTCGGACTCGGAAGAAGTAGTAGAGGAACGGACGAAACTCCGGGGTGATTTGACTAAAGACCTAAGCCAATAGGGAGCCAGGCCAAGGGCATGCAGCCAACCTGAGAAGGCGTAGGATGATATTTATTTTTGAGAAAAGGGAAGGAACTATTTATGGATTTTTGATAAAAAGGGAGAAATGTCTTTGGATTTTTGATAAGAAAGGGAGAAATATTTTTTCGATTTTTGATAAGAAAGGGAGAAATGTTTTTTGGATTTTTGATAAGGAAAGGGAGAAATGTTTTTGGAGACGGAACTCAGCATGATTATTATGATTATTATGTTCTCACTTGTATTTAATCCTCCTAAATGCAATGTTGGACGAGACTTGAGCCTGGAAAAGTGGGGTTTTAATATATGCAATGCTACGGTTTGGGACTTGTAACCAGGCTCGTGGACAGAGTCCCGTTTTAAAAATGCGAAAAAATTGGGTGGAAGATCAACTCGGAATTTCGACAGAGTTTCGGGTCGAAATCGGCAATCTAAAGTGCGTGTCCTAGGTTTGACACCTATATGCGGGTATGCAGTTGGTTAGGTGAATCGGCATGGGTTCCCCCCTTTGGCGTGATTTCCACGATATACGTCTTGCTCTTGTGGGCAATCGGTACGTGTGGACAAGCCATTTGATATACCCGAGTGTACGTGAATTGCCTCACCATATACCTCGTGAGGACGGTACGTGTGAGAGCGAATTCGATATACTCGGCGTACGTGAACGAATTCCCTGCGATATACCTCCCGTCATGACTTCGGTCAAGCGGTACGATGCGGGGGAACCGTTCGATATACATCGAAGGTACTTGGCCAATGGAAGGTGAGAGTCATATCGCTTAGGCTAACTGCGACCTGCCGGACCAGTGCCCATCACGAAGTGACCCTCCAGTTACTGGGTAAAATTTGGTCAATATTAATGCTCTTTGGTGATGTCGTGTGAACCATGCATGATTCTCTTATTAGTAGCTTATGATGAGAATGCCTTTCTTTGATTATGCCAAACCGGAAACAAAGTACAAGTACCCCAAAAGGTACGCCAAGCATGGATAGGTGATGCATGCAACATGGGGATATACGTGATCCTAGGTGTACGTGGTGTGAGGGGTACATGGAGTATTTTCTACAAGTCTGTGAACATAAGCATAAGCATGGGATATACATGTGAGAAAGGGGAACATGCAGATATGGGGGGGGGGGGGGGGGGGAAGCATAAACAAATATAGCATCCATGTAAATAGAGTCAAGCCCTCAAAATAAATAAAAATCCCCAGCGAAGTCGCCACTGTGGCGATCCCCGCCGATCCCCGCAACGGAGGGAGGAGGAATCCTTCGGGTCCCGCGCGTCCCCTCTCGGGAGAGCGCTTCGGCCGGCGTCGATTTTGTGAGGTGTGAAAAATGTAGAGAGATTCAGAGTCGCCAGTCTATTTTACTCAAAACAGACAAAAGAAAAAGAGGAAGCCACCCCTAAGGATGGCATCCAAAGACATACTGGTGCGTTCGAAACCAAAATGATTCAAAAAGGGTTCGGAGGCTTAGTTACGAAATGGGAAGGTGTTAGGCACCCATTACGCCCTTTCAGTCTCTCATGGATATTTGTTATTTTCCTTTATGTTCCCCCTCCCCCCCGTGAGATGTGTGCATGTGTATATATATAGAATGGAGGTAGGAATCCTCGGCTTGCATTATGGAAAAGATAAAGCGAGTCATCCGTAGGAAGATTATAAAAGTAATATTAGAAAAATAAGATTTACGAGGTTACCCCTACGTTAATCGCTATAAAGGAACGATAACGCACATGGAGTAATGTGTCACTAAGACTAAGGATATATATAATATAAGAAAAATGGATTTAGAGAAAATAGGAAATGAGAGAAAAAGTGAGAGAAAGGACTCGAGTCTCGGGTTTTACCCCGAGACGCCTACGTAGTCTATAAAGGCATCAAAGTCCACGTAGTTCGCATACAAATCAAAGGGGTGGGGTTTATCCCATAAATCCAAATGTGGGATCTCTTATTTGTAAGTGTGTGTGTGTGTGTGTGTGTGTGTGTGTAGAAAATGTGTTTTAGTTGTGAGAAAAATGTGGAAAAAAGTGTGAGAATCCCTACTTGGAATTTATGAGCAAACCCTCTTTTTCTTGTTTTGGGTTTTTATTTATATGAAAATAAGAGATGTGCAATAATACTAAATAAAAAGTATATTAGAATGTGTGAGATGAGATTATAAAAGTGTTAAGTAAGAAAACAAGTTATTGAGAATTCAAGAGAATTTAAGAGAGAGAGTTTGAGAAAGTTGGACCTTCTTGAAGATCTTGAGCTTGATCTTGAATGTTGGAGAGCAGCCCTTGAGCTTGGATGATGATGGAGAGTGGTTAATTCACCAAGTTTGATGAAAAGGATGATGAAAAGTGAAGGTAAAAGAGGGATTTGGGAGTTGAAATCACGCTACCTTCGAGAGAGGTTTCTGGGATTCGTTCAGAGAGATTTCTATCAGATCTGGGCTCCTCCTGCAAATGAGGCCAAGGCCTCCTTTTATAACCCCAGGGGACTGTCGATCGGCCCTATCATGGCACTGCCTATCGGCAGGTGCCGATAGGCAAGATCTGGGACCTGCCATTTGTTAGTGCGCCTCAAGCTTTTTCGGAAACTTGGCCGCCAAGGGTAAACCGTTGGTCAGAATCACGGACGGGGCGTACCGATAGAAAGTTATTTTAGAGACCTTCAAAATTCCTTTAGATCGATCCCGAGTTCGGGAGTTGACTTTAGGTCAAATGTGGCTCATAAGCGTTTGTCGGTCCATTGGACGGGGAATTACGCCGACGCAAACGGCGCGTTCGTCCGCATGGTAAGTCCGAATCGTGCACGGGGCATACCATTCAAAAGGTTAGGAGATATACTTCGATATTCCAAAGAGTTTGACCCGATTTGGAGAGTTGACTTTGGTCAACCGGGCCCGAGAAACACTTGGTAGTTCCCGGAGTCAAACGGATCGTTCGTCCGCATGGAAAGTCAGAATTGCGCACGGGATGGATCGTTGGAAAGGGTATTCAGTGACCTTCAATGATTCATTCAGCCTTGGTCGAGCTGAAGAGTTGACATAGGTCAAATAGATCCCGGGAGCGTCCGGTGGCCTCTAGGTCAGGTTTCGGAGGCAAATGGCGCGTTCGTCCGCATGGTAAGTCGGAATCACGCACGGGGCGGACCGTTGGAAATGGTATTCAGTGACCTTCAAAGATTCATTGAGTCTCGGTCAAGACGAGGAGTTTGACTTTTGGGTCAAACTGAGCCGGGGGGTGCCCGATGGCTTCCAAGTCAGTACTCGGGATGTGACCTTGGTTTATTGTGATGAAGGGAGGTACTAGGGACCTAAGAAGAGTTAAGGGGTAACAGAATGGGGTGTCTACACATACCCATATGCCCAAAGCTACATATCCCTCGTCATGTACAACCTTACCTTGTCACAGGGGTATACTTGTAGGAGTAACCCCTTCACATTTTGTGATCGAGGATGGCTAACAAGAACATGTAATTATTGTCTTTGGGTTGTTAATTTGCATCCACGGGGTGGTAGATATATAGGAGGTCATTATGGATTTTAAGTCATAGTTTTACAAACGTCACTCGTAATATTTTATAATTTTAGTTGAGCACGTTTTCCTTCGAGTTTATTATCCTTATGATATTTATTAACTCGCGTCATTAATGTGGGATGATAACCATGGGAGATTAAGTCGCCTACCCTAAGTCAACAAAAATTAATAGAAACGTTATACCGGGAAACACGAGATCAACAATGTTATTTTTGGTAGTCACAAAGCAACTTGCAAAAAACTATGGAGGATATTTGAGCTTTGCATGGTGACCATGATATTATACGGAGGGAGACTGGTGCCATACTACAAATGTACGAGCTAGATGATGATATTGTTTATGAGTTAGGTCCATCAACCCACCGAAAAAACCTTAGATAAACCTAATTAGCTAGGGAACCTCATCGTATTTTTTTTTAAATGTATTTAAATGATGTGTGTTAAATGTATAGTGTTTATTATGATTTCATGTATAATTTTTTTATATATATTTGGTTTCTAAAGTGTAATAGTCTAGTTTCGTTGCACTTCTTAACTAATTAAATTGAATTTTATTGAAAGAAATTTGTAGGGCATGTTTTAAACTCCCTTTAGCTTTTAGTTTTGAGTTGACTTAATTTCGGAACAAACCTTTGAGTCATTATATCTTTGTATTGAGTATATCGAGTTTTAATTAAATGTCACAAAAAGACATGAGACAAATATCATGACTGACATTATGAGATCGAATTTGACTACTTCATTGCATATTAGAGATTTGTTAAAGGTAACAATTTTATAAGTTTTATAATTCCTTGTAATTTATGTTGAGTCTTTGAAAGTGATATGACACGACTTTAATAAAAACCATCTTCGGAATTTTTGAAAAAGGTTTATATATTTTTTCACAAATTTTGTTAAGGGTCATACCTAAGTGACCTCGTTCGAACGAGGTCACCCACGATCGAAGATGGTATTAATCAAGAGCTTTTTTATGTAAAAAACCTCGATCAAATACAATTTTCAAATGAGGAACCCTCAATCGAAGGTTATATCAAACAAGGGTTACTAACCATTAAAAATGACCCTAGATCAAAGTTTTTACCATTCGAGAGATCCTCATTCGAAAGCTCTCATTCAAACGAGGGCTCCTCTTGGAAAACATGTTTTAATGGATATTTCCTCGCTAAACTATTTAAACACCTTTAGACACATATTACAATCAATAAATCCCGGTTCTTTCAAAATCCTAATTTTTTTTCTTGATTCCTTTCGTTTATAAAAGCTTATCAACACTATGCAACCAATGTAGATTGTAGGTTTACAAATCATCAGTGATTTTCTACATTAAAGAGGATAACATGTAGTATTAGCACTACACTATTTGACCCAAGTTGTCACGGTCAAGGACGGTGATAAGTCCAAACTATGGTTGTTGACCGTGACAAAAAGGAGTTGTCACGATCAAGGACCATGAAAAAACTATAGAAAAAAAATAGGTAATAGCTACGGTCGAGCAGTAAACCCAAGGTTCTAAAAAACGCGGGGCGTGATCGAGGCGTGGAGGCCAAGCCTTAAGCCTTAGAAGCCTAGGCGGGCCTTGGCGTAAAAAGGCGTGAAAAGGCGTTTAGGTTTTTTTAATATATTTTAATATTTTTTAACCATAACAAGGCTATTAAAATACTAAAATTGTACATATCATAAAAATATGTCTGAATATTTGCAAATAAAAATACTATTTGATTATTTTGGATAAGATAATGGTCCGGTTTGTAAAAAAATCTATAAAAGGCGATATCATTTCACTAAACCATTATTGTTTTTAGAGAAAAAGTACGCCTTAAGGGTTTTACCAAGCATAAGGTGTCAAAATCTTAAGGCGGGGCGTTTCTCCCAAGCCTCAAGCCTAGGCGGGTTTTTTAGAACCCGTCAAATAGTAATATTTAAATCGTGCTTAGTATAATTTTACCCAATTGTCTCGCAGAATGGATTCATCTCTCTTACTATCAATTATACACATTTCACATTTACTTCTCATCTCTCGAAGTACTCTCTCTTACTAAATATAATTTCAGTAGGTACACCCTCTCTAACCTTTTGGTCTAAGTCTTTCACGAGTCTCTCAATTCTTTAGTGAACGTATGCACAATTTTTAATGTGTAACTAAACTCCTCATTAACCCACAATTTCATCCCGTATTAAATTTCACTCAACGGAGTCTACTTAGACCCTACTGGTCCTCTTCATAACTCATTATACTCTATAAATAATAATCAAGGGTTCCTACTTATTTTAACCGGATTAAACAAAAAGGGAAAATATATGCAGTTTTCCAGGAGGGATCGATTGATCGATGCTCTTAGTCGATCGATCGATCAAGCAGTTCTTGCCCAGAATCTGCAAATTCGACCTACGGGTTTCATCCAAAAAATTTCTCCAAAACGCCATTAATGATCCCCAAACTCCCAAACAAGATTACTAATGGTTATATATACCTATGTACATGATTTCCTATGTGAAACATGTCCAAATTCATCAAAGGTATTGAATTAATGGGGTAAATTAACATAATTATCAAGAACCCTAATTTTTCATGAAACTTCCATTCTTCTAATTATTTTCCAAATTTCTTGCTTCTAAATCCATACCATTTCGTAGGTAATCCTCTACATATGATTGAGATGTCCAGAATATATCTATTTCCTCTAAAACATATGATTTTAAATTCTCTAAGTTATCAAATTCTTCCATGAAACATGCTTTTATCAATCCTAATCTAACATGGGTGAAACATTAACTATAAACAAAGCAAGATAGATACTTGCCTGAAATTCAAGGGTCTGATTTGTTGATGAAAAATATATGGTTGCGTTCCTCGTCGTGCGATCTATGTTTTGGTGGTGGTGGCGGTGCAATCGAATGAGTTCTTGACCTTGGATTGCTTAGAAAGCTCTCTACCTTCTTCTCTAATGGTCATTCTTATGTTCTGTATTTGTTAACCCTAAAAGACAACTCCTAATGGCTGATATATCTTCGAGAAATTCATGGGTTTAGTTACCCAAAAATACAAAATGTCTATAATACCCTCCCGGGATGTCAATTAGGCCTAAAAACACCCCGAGACCCAAACAAAACCGCTGGGTACACTTTTCTGACTATCTCGACCCTTTCGGACACTTTGGCGCACTCGAAATGACCATACGGGCGATTTATAATTTATTCACTTTTATAATAATTTAGTCCCGACACGACACAAGCGCGTCCCGACTCAAATTTTCATAATTGTCATTTTATTCACTTGTGACAATTTTAATAAAATCAATCTTATATATTACTTTACTCATATAGTAATATTCAACAAATTCCCAATAATTACTAACTCTCGTCACGCTAGTAAATATTTAAAATAAATTTTCGAATTAATATTAAATTAATATCTCAAATTAAATTTAATAAATCCTCAAATTTAAAAGCCATAAAAATACGGGGTATTACAGGATGGGTGTTTCAAAATTAAGGTTTAGTTATGACTATTTTAGTTGTATTTAGGGTTTTGTATTTTTATTTTTTAGCGGTGGTTATGGTTTATCTTAATTGCGTTTTATATTGGTGCTTGGTTTTGATTTTGTATCCACACATTTAGAGGTTGATTTCACATTTGATATTCTTTCGAAAAGTACTTTTTGAGTCAGTTAACATTTAGTCTCCTTACATACATACATACATACATACATACATAGTAGTAAGGGAGGAACAATTCCTTTAAACTAAGGTATGTTATTATGCATGTTGGTCATTTAATGGTGTTTCTGCATTTGAAAATAGTGTTGTGGAGGAACATTACTATTGCCAATAGTTTTTCAAAATGATAAATATCTATTATTTCCTCAATGAGTATTGGTTTTCATTATATATTTTGAAGTAGAACTACATGTGGCATGATATGAAATGAGTGTTAATATTGAATTAAATAGTTATAAATTTGCCCTGATCTTATACAAATGTATAATTGTGGTTCTCATGGGGAAGCCAGATAAAACTTGGGTTATGATTTCTTTACTTTGATTGTTTCCTTAATTTGTTAGTAATTGATAAATTAATGTGGCCTTTACTACCGCACCCCTAACTTTTTTTTAGGTATTAATTGGTAGTTAATGAAATCTTAATTCTTGAATTATTTGTTGAATACTTTTTTGGAACATTTATCACTAAATCATGAAATTATGTATCTTCTGTGTTAAAATATCAATCTCGATTTA
>OX422217.1:102654353-102778402 GCA_949130495.1 Sambucus nigra
TGTAATTGGGACAAAAAGACAAAATGTGCATGAAGTTAAAAGACTACATGTTAAATAAAAGAAATGGAAATTTTCTATCAAAGTAGTCTTAAGTGTGAATATATTTCTTGAATAAAGGAGTAAAGAAATATGAAGGTTGATAAATGTTAATGGGCAAACATGAAATGGTTAGTGAGTGTAACTTACTAATGTTGTGAAATATTAACACTTATGGAATCAAATGGAAGCAAAGGTATAAAAGATGTTTCCAATCAAGTAAAAGATTACTCCAAGTGTAAAAGGTGGTTAAAGGCTTAAAACACTTAAGAAGTTGGTTTGTATAACATAATAGTATTTTTGGGTGAAATTAACACTTGAGAAATGGAGTTGAAGGTGATTTTGGAAATAAATGGGTAAAATGATAATTTTACTTAAAGTGGGACATTTTTATGAAATAAAAATGTTGGAAAGGGTGTTACACAACGTGGTCCTAAATGAATATAATTTTTGGTATAAAAATCAAGGTTAAAGTGTAAAGGACACAAAATGGTAAATTTTCAAGTGTAACACAAATTGGGGCGGTAAAGTCCCGGGTTTGGACTTCGACGGGGTAAAAGGTAAAGTAAATAATGTGGACGTTTGTAAAATCTTAAAACACATTAAAGATACTCGGATAATACCAGGATAAAGCAAGAAGGTCCTAGACCCCTTAAATGAAAATCCCTAAGCCACTAGCCAGAGCATATGGTGCGCATAGCCGTCGGTGAGGAGCCCGTGTAAATATGCGGTATTGGAAGATTCCTTGAAAAGATAAAATGCATTAATACAACCTAACTATAATGAATGTAATAAATGTTCCGATAAAGATGAAATGGACAAGTAAATGCGTAAATCTATTAATGTCCATAAGATAACGTAAAAGGATAAAGTGAGTGGGTAAATGGGTAATTAAGCAACCAAGTTGTTAAACCCATAATTTGCATAAGTATATATGGAAAATTTTCTGCGAATGATAAATAAGAATTTTCTATCATGGCAACTGCACGTGGTGAAATGGTGATTTTCGATGAAAATACTAAAGTGTAATGAAATAAATGAAAGGGATTAAATTTCGATAAAGGAATGGGTTCCAAACAAATAAAGTGTAATGGTTTTAAGTGTTGAACTGGGTGTGTTAAACATGATGAAAATGCTAAGTATGAACAAAGGAAGTATTTACTAGATTAAGGTAAATTAATCTGGATAAGTAAGACTTTTGAAAGTAAAACGGTTAATGCATTGGCATGGGCATTTTCCATGGTATACGTATGTGTGACACCCCGCCTAACTAAATATCGGGCGATCACTCCTTTATTAAATTAAAATCAAGGTGAATAGGTGGTTCATTCTTAGCATCACTGTCGTTAAAGTAACCTTTCCAATTTAAACACCCTAAATAATTAAGCTAAGTGTCAAAACCATTTTTAGACATTACTTTCCAAATTTTATTTTATTAACCAACATTTAAAACTTTACATAATTCACAATTTAAAGAATCACACAACAATTATCCTGTAACTTATAATCCCAAAGAGTTAAACACTCAACAAATAAATCCCAACATTAAAACTTAAAGGAAAACATCCAGACAGTAATAAAAATCCAAAGTGTAAATACTGGAGATAAATGAATTACAATATCCAACAAAACGACTGAGTAATGGAAAAGGGCGACACATGCCCAACTGATAAAATAAATTCTGGGAGTGGAATCAAGAAATGTGGTCGTCTAAGCAAGAGGCCTGCAACTCCCACCTAAGCTGCAGCGCGTTCCATCCAAAGGATCCTATACAAGACGCCCCTGTGGCTGGGCACCTGTAATATATACATATATATATAAGAGAGAAAAGAAAATGGGAAACGGGTCAGAGCCCAATTGTAAAAACGATTGAAAATTTGTTTAGCAAGTATTTAAAATGTTTACTGGACAATGCAACAACATATTAGTGCGACACTCCCTTGAGAAAATTCTCACCTCTCTTCTAATGTGCACGCCTATCGTACTAACCTTCCCAACGGTTTAACTTTTCTTATCTTATGTCGCTCGTAAGATTTAAACTGACAATTTCAACTATTTAAGAGGTTCATTTCATTTAACAACATAGTTCTCATTTAACCTGATTTACTAATAAAGTCTCTCCGCAATATATTATACTTTTCAAACACGTATTCCCAAATTGAAATAATTATTCAAATCTTACTTACCATAAACACAGTAGGTAGTTCCCAAATTCCATAATTTAATATATATATTAAATAATCATATAATATATATATTCTAAAGGCACCCCACATAATAATTTTGTTGCGGGCATACTCTGCTATCCAATCCCCGTATCACTCGTACTAAGGGAAATACAAGTTCGTAATCACTCTCGAACTGTTCTAACACAAACACAAACAATATTGAGGCGAAGAATATATTCCTGGTCTCTAAGAGGTCAGTACAATGCCCTCACGTCTCTTAGGACCGTCTGAACTATCGATTTGATAGCCTGTACCGAAGGATTTTTATCTTCTAGGGTACGAGTCAATAGCCCCCATAAAGGTCCCATCGAGATAACACTGTACCAGCACGGTAACCTCAGGGATAGCAAGTAGCGCGAGCATGATTTTTACACGTATATAGTATATGCATAAACACAGTCATATAAATATACTACTACTACCATATCAAATTTAGGTACATCTCCTAACCCATAATTATGACATTTGTCATTATTATTCGTTATTTAGTTACCATGTATAACGTTTGCCTCTTATCTCAATTTGTGGGATTACTCCAACTTATCAAGTGACACTCGTGAATTTCTATACTCCCAAGTGTAATTCCAGTGGGTACTCATTTATTTTCCAATGTAACTATCTTACGCGTCTCCTTCTTTGATACATAGTTCCATCGTCCCTTATATGTAAACATCCCCGAAAATGTAAATCTCGTCTTACATTAAAGATTTCATATTATCAATAAGTCCTACTGGTCTTCTTTATCTCCCAAAATATTTTAATAAGGATGTCCAAGGATTATTACTCATTTAAATTGAATTCATCTATTTAAAAGGGGAAATATGAGCCTACCAGGAGGGGTCGATCGATCGAGGGCAGGTGTTCGATCGATCAATGATCTATGATCGATCGATCGATCAAGCAGGTATGGCTAATTCTGCAGAAACTCGGTTATGGATTCTATCATCCAACCTCATCCAAATCCAGATTTTAACACCCAAACTCCCAAAAATTTGTACTACAACCATTATAAACCCAAACTAGCAATCTTTCACGTAAAGCATGTGAATTTTCATCAATATCCATGAATTAAAGGGCCAAAACTTATATAAATCTCATGAACAATAGAAATTTCTTTAACTTTATTCTAATCAACCTTTTTCCAGAATTTCTACTTCTAATCCATCATAAATCCGTGGTTCAACCTCTACATATGAAGGGGATTTCCAGATGATCATTTATATCATTACTACATGCAATTTTCCTATCTCCAACATGGGTTTTTTTCTATGAAACTCATCCTAATCAACCCTAGACTAACATGAATGATGCATTAACGAAATTAAGCAAGATAAATACTTGCCTGAAATTTCAGAGTTCTGATTTATGGAAGAATTTGGTGTGGTTGAGATCCTCGTTGTGCGATCTACCATTTGGCGGTAACGGCGGTGCAACCGGAGGAATTTTCGGCCTTGAATTCCTTGGCAAGCTCTCTCTTTCCCTCTCCTATGGTCGTCACTTGTCTTTGGTTGTGTTAACCCTAGAAGACAACCCTAGGCATCTGATATAACCCTTGCAAATTCGTGGGTTTAATTACTCATAATTACAAAATGTCCAAAGCGCCCTCCCGGGGTATTAAATAGGCCTAAAAATGCCCCGAGACCCAAACTAAACCCCCGGGTACACTTTTCTGACTATCTCGGCCCTTCCGGACACTTTGGTGCACTCGAAATGACCATACAGGTAACTTATAATTTATTCACTTTATATAATAATAATTTACTCCCGACACGACACAGGCGCGTCCCGACTTAAATTTTCATAATTGCCATTTTATTCACACGTGACAATTTTTATAAAATATGTCTCATATATTACTATACTCATCCAGTAACATTCAATAAATTTCCAATAATTACTAACTCTTGTCACGCTAGTAAATATTTAAAACAACTTTTCGGATTAAAATTAAATTAATTTATCTCAATTAAATTTAATAAATCCCTAAATTTAAAAGCCAAAAAAATATGGGGTATTACATTATGTAGATATATACATATTTTGCTTACATGTGGTTGTAGTAGGTGAGTATTCCTTTTTGTCGTTCATTTCTATACCGTTCGTGTAAATCCCACTAGGCATAGGCTTGCATCCCCACTTTGTTACAGCAGGTCGGGAGCGGTTCCACATTTTGAGGGTGTTTTACAGGTAAGTATATTTTATTTTACGTTAGTAGCTTTGCTTACTCGAACTCCGCGGTGCTCCCCATGGGTCCCTCACGTAGTTCATTTCGAAATTGGGATCGCATGCTAACAAGTGAAATGTTAATTTAAAATAACTCTGGACTAGCAACATTATTTAGGTTGCTTCATTGCACTTCACACCAAACGCTTGGGTCGGACCTGGTTAACTCATGTGTAACCCATAAATCTGGGTTGTGGCGTTACAAATGGTATCAGAGCTTTAGGTTTAAGGTTCCTTTCGGGTGTGACATGGTGAGGTCATATTTTTTCTTTCGACGTTGGTGTGGTTCGGGCCGGTCATGCTAGTTTGATGATGGTTTTGCTCGTGTTCTCGACGGTAAAGTCTATGAGGTTAGAATGACAAGTTAGAATAATTCCAAGTGGCACACGATTATATTGATGGTTATCAATTGCTTTTGCATCCCTGATTAGAATTGTAGTAATTTTCGGATGTCCATGCAAGCCTATAGTGGTAACACCATCGTTGTTAGTGTGAGGTGCTTTCGTTAACAATTTAATGGCTTAGAATCATGTGAGATGTTGGTATAATGAAATGACGCCCATTGGGCAAGTGGCACCAAATTATGTCCAATCGATGGTAGAGTTTGATAGCTAGAGTGTCATAATTATGTAATGGGAAATCGTGATTTAAATTATGTGTAGCCTTGGGGGTGGCGCATATGAGAGGTCAATATCGATGTGATAATTAGGCAATTATGATCCTTCGGGTAATCCCATGATTGATGATAAGGGTAATAAGTTTATAAATTGATGTACGTCAACGCTAGAGGATAAGTCAGTTTTAGTTGATAGAATGCTACCCTTATGGGTTAAAACCTTAGTGGATTGTTGGTCGATGAAGGTAATTACAAGTGTTAGTTCCGGGTGAGGAGGTGTTAGGTCTGTTCGTTGGGCAACTTGGGTTTAGTGCATCTCAATTTACGTACCTTAACTATGATGTGGGTTTAGATATTCATGATAATTAAGGTAACCTATGAGTGAACCTAGATAATCGTGTTGACTTGGTATTAAGTATTTAAGTTGTGATGTTTTAGAATAGGACTTATTGCGGCGTTGTTAGGGTGGGACTCCTCTTGGGCGATACCCGGCATCTCTTGTCCTACCAAATCCCTAGATATTATTAATTTATAGTTTGGTGACTATAATGTGGTCTTGAGGAATAGGATCTCGTGCGGCGTCTGTGGTGAGGGCCATGGTGTTTATAAGCAATACCCGACGTCCATATCCTACCAAGACTAGCTTAGTTGTGTCAACTCAGAGATTGGCACTTGACATGATGTTAGCACAGCAAGACAATCTAGTTGCCATAGTTTAACATTCATTCGAGGATTGGGTCAAGCAGACCTTGAGGTTTATAGACTGCTAACCACGTCCTGTATCCTACTATGACCCGTTATAGCACTAATTATGTTTGGTACGTGACTTATAGTCACATCCGTTTGGATGAAAGTTGAGGTTAGTATCTAAGTGTTGAAACTCGTTTTAGCTATTGATGTAATGGCTAGGTGCGAGGAAATCCTAGTGTATGGGTAACTCATAGGAAGAGTAGGGGTGCCCATAAAAAGAATGTGTGTGGCATCATTGAGGATAAATATTAAATTTTATGATGTCTTGAGTTGTTCGAGGATTAAGGTGCGCTATGGTTAGAAGCTTGTGGACTAGTGTCCTTGCGAGTACCTTGTAATATCGATGTGGGTATCGAAAGGTTTGAAGGGTGTACCCATCATGATAAAGATGTAGGCGATGGAATCTCATCAAATTTTGGGCTTTCACACTAAATGTGTTTGGTGTTCTTAGGAGGCCAATCAAGTTCGATAAGAAGAGGCAGCACCATTCTCCTAATGATTTCGTTGAGGGTCGAGTGATGATTCCAGATCAACAGTCGTATAGTGTACGTGTCGGGTATGGTTTCCCTATCAGTGCGTAAGGGTTGTGTAACCTCTAAGTCATAACGATAGTTGTGTATTTTATGAGTAATGATCGGATATCATGGAAATACTAGTACGGGTGTGGTGATATGCGGTTTTCAGACACACTAGGAAATGTATTCAAGGTTTAGAGTGATGACGCCATGTGGAGACTTGCAAACGATGACTAAGGTGGGGTAGCATCAAGACATGATTGTTATGTCGGGATGTTGATAGCATATGCTAGAATAGCCTTAGCAATGTAGAGACTATAAATTGGCACATTTGCCAAGTGGGTACAGGTTCAAATATGTATCCCAGTGTGATATCAGTGATCCTTAGGGTGCTAATGACGGCGGGTGTGGTAGTCGTGTGAATAATGTCTGGGTGAAAACAGAAGGTAAATCGATGGCGACCTATCATGGTCAAAGGGACATAGTTAAGGGAGTTATTCGCTTGAGCCAAGTAATATCTAAGGGATTTGGGATTCAATCACGATATGGCAATGCAGGCAATAACCTAGGTGTAATAGGTTGGTGACATCATCTCCAGTCTTTGGATGAGGTCAATATAGACAAGGTGGAGGTATTCGATAATCAGAATGGTGTGCTTACACCATGGATGTAAAAAGTAGGACCTTGCTCCCAAGGAGGGAAGTCTGGCATAGACTTCCTCAAGGACTACTGATTCATAAATTACGATCGCATCAGGAGGGTGAATAGTCGAGATTCAATTCGTCACGGCTAGTGATCCAGGCCAGAGTGTGTGGCTAGAAGTATTACTCGGTGAGAGTTTTGTGAATGAGAAGTATAACTTCCAGTATACGGTAGGTTCGCTTCCATGAGTCAGAATCGGACGCCTATGGATGAAATTCCGACAGTTGTATGTCCTTCTGACTCAAGTGTGTTCTTTCCGATCTTGGCAATCGGGAATCAATATTCTCACCTATGTAGTGACTCAAATTGGTTCCACATCTTGTCACGGCAAGGTGAAGCTCGGGAGAGTGCAGTGGGTCCGATTTGGCCAATGCAGCTCGATAACTGGGTGCGCTCGTCTGAGATATTTTTTTTATCGCATGAAATTTTTATGTATGGGTGGCTATGCTTTCGGCTATCCATTTTATCTGTAGTATCAATCTCCCTTAGACTAGTGGACTCTATACTGGCCGGTTCGTCAGGCAGTGGCAGGTTGTGATGAGCAGAATAATGGTTTGAGGATACAGTACAGTGTTATAAATCAAGGGAAACTTAGCATACGATATTGTTTTGCCATGGTGAGTGGATTGAGTTAGATGCAAGTGAGTACTCGAGGATGATATACCTAAGGTAGAGTTAGGTTCATCAGAGTGACGCAGCGGAAGGTGTAATTGGGCTTACAATAATGATTTGATGGATTATTCCTCCGTGGAGCGAGAGAATGACAGGGTGCGGTTATCAGCAAATTCATGCAAGTTATAGTGTTAGGATAACCTAGGAATTTCTAAGACATGATATGTGTGGTCCTAAGCTAGAAATTGATTTTGGTGGTATATATGACTCATGGTCGTATCATGATTTGCTGTGGGTGGACGTTGGTGGCAAAAAAAATAATTTGCCACAATGGCACCGATATGCCTTAAGGTGCCAGCATGAGTAGTACTAGGTATGACTTGGACTTGGTCATAAGGTGAGTGAAGAATCAGGGGCGAAAAAATGGTGATCATTAGAGCATGTGGTATACTGAATATTTGGTTATATTAGTGTTGAGGACATCGAAGATTCTGTCTTGAAGGATTCCTAGGACTTACGATGGAAGTTGGTGGACCCCAAGAGTTAAAGGATTAATGGAATGAGAATTTTGATGACGACGTTCCCAAGTAGGGAAGTTTGTACCCCGTCCCAGTAAATTAATACAATTATATTTTGATAATAACTTAATAGGAGTTAAGTATAAATATGGAGAAATTTGAGGTGAAAAGTTAGAATAATAAAAAGGAAAAAAAAAACAAGGTCGCGCGAAGGTCGCATGAAGCAAATGATCCAGCGACGTAGTCGAGTTTTTAGATCTGATTGACCTTGTGCATTATCTCATTTTGGAGGGTTGATTTTATGTGTTGACGATCCCTGATCGTTTCAGGAAGGGAAAATGGGAATTTGGCTATTAAGGGGTGTTCTACTTAGGGTTTATGGGGTTATTTGGGTTTATTTGTTGGGAGAATAAGAAGAGTGAGAGAGATAGAGAGAAATGGAAGAAGTGGGTGGTCTTCCACCACCCACCACCATTCCACCATCAAATCTGAACTTTTCCACCATTTCCATGGTGTATTCAACCCCAAAAGACACATTTCCACCCTGGTTGAAAAAGAGCTACGAATTTTGGGAAGTATTGTTGGGGGTTTTAGGAGATGGAGATGCAGCTTTTCTTGGATAAGATGAAGTGAGTCTTGCTTGGAGTTCAAATGGAGCTTGTTGTAAGAGCTTTTGGGAACCCCTTGAGGCCACCTTTGGAAGTGGGGGTTGCTCCTCCTACACCAACACTCTTGCCGCCATTGGAGAACTTAGAGGTGGGTAAACTCTACTCTTAGATTAAGACTTTAGTTGTATATTTTTAGTCTTCATTATTGGTATATTAAGAGTAGGATGTTTGTGATGGGTTTTCTAGTAAAAATAATAATAAATATTTTTATGGAATAAAAAATTTGGAAAAATGTTATTTTGTTAAAAAGTAAGAATGGATAATCATTTAAAGGTTTTGAAATAATAATTGTTGATGTTTTATGAAAATGATGTATTTTCTAGTAATTTTGATGAAAAACATTTTATGGAATAAAATGTTGAGAAATAATGTGATTTTGTTGAAAAATGATATTTTGTTGAAAATAAAGACGAATTGGCTCGCTCAGAATATTGTATAAGGCAAGTGCACGTTAATCGCGAGAGTAATAAAAACCCGGTAAGACCGGAGTCGATTTTTGCAGGGAATTATATGAAGTACCGAGGATATTCTTCCAGTTAAAAATCAATAAACAAGAATAAAAGATAAAAGAAAAGATTATTTAGGTTTCGAGTGTTGTAACGAACCAAAGCGAACCAAGATAAATGGAACGCTAAACAAAGTAGTAAAAGGAACAAGCGAGATTTATAAATAGGGTTATGAAAAGATTTTTTGACAAAAGGTTAAGGAGCATTTTCCCAACTTGGATGTGCACAACTCAACGGGTTCTTCCAATTAAATCACAGTCAAAAGGGAATAAGATATCGATTTCAATAATCCTACATGAAGGATGTCAACCCAACAATATAAGATGAAGGTAAAGATATATTATCGAAAAAATGCATTGATGTTAGAGTAAAGTCTTAAAATACAACCATTACATGATAAGAGAAGTTAATATCCTATGAAACTCCAATATCAACCCACACACCCACTTATTGGATTTAATCATTGAAGAAGTCAAGAAATGAACCTCCAAGGAGGGTTTATGCTCCCAACCTGAGGAATTAGCTACTCATAATACTAACCGTACTAAAACACACCATTAAGATAATAACAAGTGAAATAACTATGGTAAAGGCTAGCATTCAATACACAACCACAATATTAATTGCACAAAATGATACCAATAGTCAACAAGATACAACTAAGATGGAACTTTACTTGCAATAAATGAAGTGGGAAGATGAAAATGGCAAGGAAAAATGTCAAGCCCTAGGAGAGAGGGAGAGAAAAGCAACAAAATTATCTTCTATCTTTTCCTTTCACAAAATTATGATCGGATATGTTCAAACAAACAAACCACTCAAAATATATACTAAGTGGAAGAAAACCACAAACAAGAGTGGTGAAAACCAAACCAAAAATAAGGAGGTTTTGCAGAACTTGAGGTACCAGTCGACCGCGGGTATTTGAACGGTCGACCGCACTATTGGGAGAAAGCCCACTGTGTCACTTTGAAGGAAAATGATGAAACCCCGGTCGATCGCGGTTCATTGATCGGTCGATTGCGCCAGGGAAGAAACATGAGTCCCCCCCTCTTTTGCTACACACCAAGGGGCCTAGGGAAAATGACCAAAACTTGATCCTCAGGAATCGGATTGACAAACCGTCAAGGGCAATGCGAAGTTGGATAGGAGAACTACAACATCCGTGAAGAGTTCGGGCACAAATCTCGAATGTCGAATTGACAAAATTACAACCGAAGTTGCATAAAACGTAAAACTTTCTCGGATAGCGCACACTTGCACCGTTTAGCACTCTAATCCCTACCAAATATCAAATAAACCTCGCAAAACATATATATATATATATATATGGAAAACAAAGGTTATACAGTACAAGAGCTTAAATACGAGTGTGCATGCATGCATAATTAACGGGCGCAAAATCTACAATATTTATGACTAATCAATAAGTAAATATTATATATATATATATAGAAAACAAAGGTTATACAGTACAAGAGCTTAAATACAAGTGTGCATGCATGCATAATTAACGGGCGCAAAATCTACAATATTTATGACTAATCAATAAGTAAATATTTCAATATTTGGAATATTGAAAGATGATATACTTTGTGAAAATGGTCATTTCTAGAAATATTGGTGTTAAACATTTTATGGAATAAAATATACAAAAGTAAACATTATTTAGCAAATATTTTGTGAAAAATATGTTTAAACCATATACTAGGATTTTTGGTTTAAAATCCATCTTCTCATGCATATAAACTTGTAGTATTTTGACATATAATGTATAAACAATTTTAAAGAAGATTTTGTTGGGTTTAAACAAAAAATAATCAAAGTTGGAATTTTAGTCTTCAAAGTATGTGTAATTGGGACTAAAAGACATAATGTGTATAAAGTTAAAAGACTACATTATAAACAAAAGAAATGGAAATTTTCTTATAAAGTAGTCTTAAGTGTGAATGTATTTCTTGAATAAAGAAGTAAAGAAATATGAAGGTTGATAAAAAGTTTTAATTAAGTGTTAATGGGCAAACAGAAAATGGTTAGTGAGTGTAACTTACTAATGTTGTGAAATATTAACACTTATGTAATTAAAAGGAAGCAAAAGTATAAAAGATGTTTCCAATCAAGTAAAAGAATGCTCCAAGTGTAAAAAGGTGTTAAAGGGTTAAAACACTTAAGAAGTTGGTGTGTATAACTTAATAGTGCTTTTGGGTGAAATTAACACTTAAGAAATGGAGTAGAAGGTGATTTTGGAAATAAATGGGTAAAATGGTAATTTTATTTAAGGTGGAACATTTTTCTGAAATAAAAATGTTGGAAAGGGTGTTACATAAAGTCGTACCAAATGAATATGATTTTTGGAATAAATATCAAGGTTAAAGTGTAAAGGACACAAAATGGTAAATTTTCAAATGTAACACAAATTGGGGTGGTAAAGTCCAGGGTTTGGGCTTCGGCAGGATAAAAGGGAAAGTAAATAATGTGGAAATTTGTAAAATGTTAAAAAAAATATTAAAGATTCTTGGATGATACCGGGATAAAGCAAGAAGGGCCTGGAGCCCTTGGGTGAAAAGCTCTAAACCATTGGCCAGAGCATATGTGTGCATAGCCATCGGCGTGAAGCGCATGTAAGTATGCGGTATCAAAAGATTCTGAGATAAGATAAAGAACATATGGAACATATCAAGAAATGGATTGTGTTGTAAAATGCGTTAGTAAAACCTTAATTGAATGAATGTAATAAATGTTCCGGTCACGGTGAAATGGACAAGTAAATGCGTAAATCTATTAATGTCCATAAGATAAGGTAAAAGGATAAAGTGAGTGGGTAGATGGGTAATTAAGAAACCAAGTTGTTAAATCCATAATTTGCATAAGTATATATGGAAAAAGGTCTAGGAATGATAAATGATTATTTTCTATCACGGTAACTGGGCGTGTTGAAATGGTGATTTTCAATGAAAATACTAAAGTGTAATGAAATAAATGAAAGGGATTAAATTTTGATAAAGGAATGGTTCTAATCAAATCAAGTGTAATGGTTTTAAGTGTTGAACTGGGTGTGTTAAACAAGATGGAAATGCTAAGTATGAACAAAGGAACTATTTACTAGATTAAGGTAAATTAATCTGGATAAGTAAGACTTTTCAAAGAAAAACAGTTAATGCATTGACATGGGCATTTTCCATGGTATACGTATGTAGATATATACTTATTTTCTCATATATGTGGTTGTAGTGTGTGAGTATTCATTTCTTTCATTCGTTTCTATACTATTCCTATAAATCCCACTGGGCATAGGCTCACATCCCCACTTTGTTATGGCAGGTTGGGAGCGATTTAGTAATTTAGGTGCGTTTTACAGGTAAGTATATTTGTTTATGTTTTACGTGAGTAGCTCTGTTTACTCAGACTCTGGGGTGCTCCCCGTGGGTCCCTCACGTAGTTCATCTCGAAATTGGAATCTCATGCTAACAAGTGAAATGTTAATTAAAAATAAAACTGGACTAGCAACATTATTTAGGTTGTTTCATTACACTTCACACCTAACGTTCGGATCGGACTGGGTTAACTCACTGGTGACCCATAAATTCGGGTTGGGGCGTTACACACAACTTACCTACTGATAAAAATACTCTTTAGAACTTTTTGCGGGCTAATCATAACCAAGCTATTGAGAAGGAGTGTATTATCATAGGGAATTTCAACATCGTTCAAAGGCAGAATGAAAAAAGAAGTAATGTCAACACGGACCACAGGTTGCCAATGATTTCAACAAATGTATTTTTTCTACTCAGTTGGATGACAAGGCCTTTGGTTCCCGTGGAATAATAAGAGTGATGGAGGAGATATTATTCAAACTATAATCGACTGAGTACTCCACAACAACAAATGGAATGCTTCATGCCCCAACTCACAAGCTAACTATCTATTCCAAGGAATATGTGACCATAGCTCCATTGTCATAACCATCCTTTCCCATACCAGTTCCAAGCCTAAATCATTATAAGTTCTATGATTTTGGATGAAACACGAGGATTTTAATGGGATCCTTGAGGACTCCTAGAATACTAATTGTACTAATAACCCTATGGCTAAATTATCTAAAAAGATGAGAAGACTCAAACCTCATCCGAAGTTAATCAATAATAAATTCTATTTAGAGTTAAGGTGATCAAAGATCATCTTGATTGCATGCAAACTAATCTTGATAGTGATGGATCTAACCAACATCTGAAGGAGGAAGAACATGAAATGGTGATTAAATACAACTACCGAAGAATCATTCTATAGACAAAAGACGAGGATCAAGTGGATGCAATTGGGGGATTTGACTACTAGTTTTTTCACAAAAAGTTAATGCCAATAATTCCAGTAAAAAGATCCTCTCCATCCAAAATGGTTGTGTAAATCTAATGGAAGGAATAGAGGTTATGGATGATGAATCGATATCATACTTTAGTTCTCTTCTTTGGCCTACCTAGAGGAATGGGATGAGATTTTATTTCTCCAACAACTTCATGGTTATGAAGATCTCTGAGTCTCAGCACAATGCATTAAATGATACAGCCACCATTGAGGAGATAAAACTGTCCATGTTCTCCATTAGTGACGATAAAGCCTCAGGTTCTGATGGATTTAATGTTGGATTCTTTAAGAAGAATTATAACATAATTGGGGAGGACGTGGTTAAGGCAGTGCAATATTTCTTTGCTACAGGCCATCTGCATGGACAATGGAATTGAACCATCCTTGACCTTATTCCTAAAGTTAAGAATCCAAACATAATGAGGGACTTTAGGCTAATATGTTGATATAACGCCATCTATAAATGCATCTCTAAAATGCTGGTTGCCCGCATTAAACCTCTCATGCTACACTTGATCAACAGTCATCAGACTGCCTTTGTGCATGGTAGAACCATTTCAGACAATATTTTAATTCTCCAAGAGCTAATGAGGAACTACCATAGAGAATCAGCAACTCCTAGGTGAAATCTAAAGATCGATACTAAGAAGGTCTATGATACTGTGGACTGGAGATTCCCTTTAGAAGTTCTAAGACAAGTTGGTTTCCCCACAAACATGCTTAATTGGATCAAGGCTTGTGTTACCAGTACTTAGTTCTCTATTATCCTTAATGGTTAGGATAATGGCTTATTTTCTAGTACAATGGGACCGTCTATCACCATACCTAATTCTCCTAGTCATGGATGACTTTTCTTACATCTAGGACAATCAATGCAGCAGCCCAACTTTCAACTTCCATCCAAAATGCAATGAATTAAAGCTCAATCATTTGAGCTTTGCTGATGATCTTGTTATCTTTTATGGTGGGGGTATGCAATCTATAAATTGTGTTAAGGAGGCTATTGATGAGTCTGTTGTGTTATATATCCTTCATTCTAACATGGACAAAAGCAACCTTTATTGTGCGAGAGTTTTGGAGTTGGACATTAAACTTATGATTGCCAGACTGGGGATTACTTACAATAGTCCTCCTTTCACATATTTAGGAGTTCCTCTTATCTCCATTAGTCTTATGAATTCTGACTGTACTGACCTCATTGATAAAATTACTAGCATAGTCAAAAAGTTGTATATCTAGGCTACTGAGCTATGATGGTAAACTCTAATTGATCACTTATGTTCTCTTCAGTATCTAGTTATACTAGGTCAGTCTCTTCATCCTGCCCAAGAGTGTCTTGAAATCTATGTATAAAATTCTTAGGGACCAGTATCTTCATCCTTCCCCAAAGTGTCTTGAAATCTGTGGATTAAATTCTTAGGGATTTCTTCTGGACTGGACTTAAAGCATTATGGGGACAGGGTTGCTTGGGAGGACATTTGTAAACCAAGAATGGAAGGGGGCCTAAGAATCAAAAGCTTATAAGTGTGTAATAAAGCTACTATCATGAGAAACTTACAAAACCTATGTTGTAAGAAGGACAGTCTTTGGGTGAAATGGTGTCACACATATAAGATTAAAAGAAAGAGTATATGGGATATCAACATCCCAAATGACTCCAGCTGGAGATGGAGGAAGATTCTCAGACTCATATATGTTTATAGACTCCTTATGAAAGTCATCATTATCAATTGGCATGATGCGTTTATAATGCATGACAATTGGCACCAGCTTGGTCCTCTTCAGCCTCTCTTTGGGGATAGAGTTATATATGTTGCCAACAATTCCAAAGCCAAAGTCTCCAACTTTATAAACGGATCTAGATGGTCCTGACCTTCAATTATTAGTTGGGAGCTCAATGATAGTAGGAACTCCACCTTACCCCCCCCCCCCCCCACACACACACACACATCTCCTCTGTATGATAATAAACTGGTATGGATTCCTACTACCAATACGACATTTTCAACTTCCTCAACCTATGAAAACATTAGGAGTTCTAAAATTAATGTTTAGAGGTACAAGGTATTTTGGAACACATGTAACATTCCTAAATGTGCTTCCATTCTTTGTCTTACTTGCAAAAAGACACTTGTCACCAAGCCAAACTACTCAAATGGGGCCTGATTGATGATGCTACATGCCTTCTATGCAACAATGGGAATGAGAACATTAACCATATCATGATTGATTGTTCCTATGAAACTCAGGTTTGGGATGAGATTCACATCAGGAACCAATAATATAGGCACTTGGGTAGCTGGGATTATGAGATTTATTCCACTATAATTAAATCTTCTAAGAACACTATGCTTAGCAATTTGAGAACTTTATTTTTCTTAACCACTACTTATTGCATTTGGAAGGAGAGAAACAAAATTCTTCCCTAAAGATGCCCAAATTAATTATGATCTTATGAAAGACATTGAAGCTATGGTCCTGGAAAAGGCTTATAACTGGAAGAAATGCAGGAGGAATTACACCAATTGGATGACATGTAATCAATGGGGCCTACCTTATAAACTTATGTATTGATAATTTGATTTACTTCTATGCTTGCTTCTTTCAATCTAGAGTAAGTTGTTACTGACTTTTGTTTGGGTTGCTACGCTTTATCAGTTGCTTGTATTTTTGGGGGGGTTTATCCCCATGTTCTTTCCTCTATATAGACTTAATTTACCTAAAAAAAACATAGGGCCTAGTAGGGGTTTGCTGTAAAACTAATTAAAAAGGATCCATTCGTACTAGAAATCCAAGTTCTATCATCCTCCACCTCAGGCCTAATGTCAGGGAGTGCAGCATTCTTAATCTCAAGTAGTTCCTAAGTGATGCAGCCAGTACATCTTCAAGAGTGAAGTACCACATCAAAGTATCCAAACCATTACCATTCTTGGTTGTGACAAACTTCATAATCCTCCTCCAGCTCCAGGAACTTCCATTAGGAATATGCAGGGTGATGAGTCTACCTTTTTTTGTTAATTAAGTGTGTATTAAGAACTAAACATGTACAAAAACAAAGGGGGCATAACCCCTTAGGCAAGGAAATAACATGCAAAATCCAATCATAATAAATAAAGGAAACAGATTACAATACAAATCTTAATAGAACAGGAGTTGAGAATCATATAGGCGGCAATTTATGGAAAGCAACTAGTTAGTGAAACTTCTCCTAGCTTTAGACCATCGCTAATTATGGAGGAAGGCTGAATGGACAAATGACTAAAGATTCGACTATTTCATCCCATCCAAATACAGTAGACATTAGCAGCAAATGAATTTTTTTTTATCTTGTCACTAAATTGACTTGAATAAGTGGAGTTATTAAATTGAATGTCATCCCAAATGGATTTAAAGAATGGGCAATTGAAGAAAAATGGTCTCTATTTTTAATATGGTTGTTACACATCACAAAAAAATTATTGTTGGGTATACCCCAGCTAGTCTTGTCTTTGGTGCAGATAGCATTCCAGCAAACCATCCATAGGATAAAGGAGTACTTGGGAATAATGTTGTTGTTCCAAACATTAGCGGTCATTGGGAGGAAGAATGAGAAATTCTAATGGCATTCCAAGCAGAGGCAATGGAGGAGTCACCTTTAATTCTATAGAAATTGAACCATTTGATCTAGATGTTGTCAATTTTAGTACAGATGTTCCAAAGGGGTTTAATCATGTCATCCTTATTCCAATCCTCAAGGTTCTTTATATTCAACCATCCTTCTTCAAATCTGCAGCATAGAGCGCTCCAAGCTACTTTAGCCCATGTGTAATTAACATCACCACCAATACACAATAAGTCTTTTATAAGTTGTTAAATCCTCTTCATCACGCTCTTAAGTATAATGAAAAGGCAGGGCCATTTAAAGACCACGGACTTGATCAATTGAAGTCTACCAGCATAACTAAGGAATTTATTAGTCCATCTCTTAATTCTTCTAGTGAATTGGTCAATAATTCTAGAATAGTTCACCTCCCTCGGCCTAATAGTGATCAAAGGGAACCCCAAATACAAGACATGGGGATTAAGATGGGGAATATTAAGGGTGTTAGCCACCCAAAGAATCCCATCCTCATCCAATCAAGCAGTGAACGAGTTACTTTTAGCCAGATTAGGCTTAAGCCCAGATAAATACTAAAAGTATCTAAACCCTCCTTGATTACCGCACAAGATTTCACATCCCCACCATAAAGCACAATCAGTTCATCAGCAAAACCACTGTAATTGATAGATATTTCCTTACATTTAGGGTGATAATTGAATAGGGGGTCCTGCAAGCTTTGTGAAGAATGCGAGAGAAGCTTTCCATCACCATGAGAAAGAGATATGGGGAGAGGGAGTCACCCTATCTCAATCGTCTTTACCATCAAAGAAGCCATGTAAATCTCCATTAAAGTTGGGAGATAACTTGGTATTAGTGACACATTTAACAATAGACCCAATGACAATAGAAGGGAATCCAAAAGAGTGGAGCAAATTGAATACGAAATCCCAATTTATAGTTTAAAATGTCAATCTTAATATTACATCTAGGAGGAATGATGTCTCTATTATAACTCTTCATGAACTCTTCAAGTAAAAGAATGTTACCAGTAATAGACATACCCTCCACAAAGGCAACTTGTCTATCATTAATGAGGTGCGTAAGAAGAGGTTTAATTCTAGTTGCAATGATCTTATAGATGCACTTGTACACTATGTTATAACAAGATATTGGCCTAAACTCTCTCACATTACTAGGATTCTCCACCTTAGGGATAAGAGAAGGAGAAGTGCAAATCCATTTTTGGAGAAGTCTCCTTTATTGAAAAAGAAGGAAACAGACTCAATGACATCCTTCCCAACCACCTCCTAGTTCTTCCTAAAAAGGCATTAAAACTATTCGGGTCAGGAGCTTTATTAGACCCAATGGAGAACAAGGCCTTATTGGTTTCCTCCTCAAGAATTGGGATAGTTAATTATCTAGCCTGATTCTCATTAAGCCTCCTAGTGATGGCCTCATCTAACACATAGTGAGCATTTACCACACTCATGATTACTGCTCAGTAAGTCCTTATAATAGTCCACAATAACCCTGGCCACATTTTGACGACCTTCAACTCTAAGCTTAGAGTTATCTTCAATGCTAAGAATCTTCCTACCAGATCTATTTTGGTTAGATTTTTAATGGAAAAAAGTAGTGTATCCCCCAACTTGAACCATTTCACCCTGGACTTCTGTTTGAAGAATGATACTATAACATTCCTAAGCTCAACATACGTGGTAATTATATCATTCTCCTCCCTCTAAAGATCGTCATTAGCTACATCAAGGTCTAGTCATCTTTTAATATCATTAAGAACCTTCTTAGATTTTCCCACTCTTTTAGAAATTTAGTAGAAAATTTTCTTGTCAAAACCTTTAAGGTTAGCTTTAACTCTTCCAAGCTTACTACTAAGCTTGTCCATAGGATTTCCCATCTCTTTAATGCTCCAAGAGTGCTGAAAGTCACTATGATCCATCCAGAAGTTGAAAATTTTGAAGGGTTTAAGTTTATTACGCTCAGGGGAAATAAAGAAGTCATGATTGGGTGTGATCCGACACACCATGAGTGATGAAAATAGATTAGAACTCAGGGAAAGTAGCCAAACAAGTATCATTGTGTATAACTCTATTAATTCGAGATTAGACATTCTCCACTCCCCCGTGTTTCTTGTTCCAAGTGACTTTAGTTTTAAGAAGACAAACCAAAGATAACCATGGTATGTTCACTATCCTCCCTTTGTTTATGAGGGGAGTTAAGGACCCTTATGTTCTATGAACCTGTTATGAGCATTTCTTTTTATAAAATCAAACTTATTCCTTCCTCTCCGATTAGTATTGTGGTTATGTTTGGTGAGACGAACTAATTTAGTTTTCTTATCCACTAGTTCATCCACTGCAGTCACTCTTAGGACACGCCTAGTATGCTCAGGGGTAGTATCCAACTCACACTCCAAGCTATCAAAGGTACTGAAATAATCAGAGGTGGCAACAATTTGGTGTTTAGGAATGACCTCATCCACTATAGAGTTGGGAGTACTGTCCTCATTAGTTTTGCTACATTCTCCCACTTGCTGGGGTAAGGAGTTAACAAAAGTTTTATTTCTACCTATAGGCAAATCTTCCATACTAGGCTTCTTACTATTCCTCCCACTGACTTGGGTTCATGCCTCATTCTTCTCCCGCTTATTATCCATATTGGTAATAGAATTAGCTTGCTCAAAAGTTGTTTCCTTCTCCGCCTATACACGAGTAACTTGGGTACACTTAGAGATAGTGTGACCTAAAATTAAGCAATGAGAGCAAGAGTGTGTAAGACTTTGGTATTCAACTTTAACATTGGTAGTGGATCCATCCTCCAACAACAGATCAATAATCTTAGGATAGATAGTCTTGGCTTCCATTTCCACACAAACTCGGGCATAACTTATTCTCTTCATATCTTCAGTACCTTAATCGGCATAAAATGGAATACCAATTGCACTAGAAATATAGTTTAGTCCCTCCTCTGTCCAAAATTGCATTGGGATGTTGTGGAATAAAACCCACACATGAACTCTAGTGGTTATATCCTAGGAAAAGTTGGAGTTTGGGGTCCATTTTTAAAAATGATAGGATTCCCAGCAAAGTTCCAAGGCCAATTCTAAACTACATCATCTATACATCTTGGATTATCAAACTTAAATCAAAAGAAACCTTCGTCTCGTGTTATCACCTGGGCTAGGAAAACTTGTCCAAAAGTTTATTAGCAATGTTTTTTACTAGAGAAAATGAGAGTTTCTTTCCCAAGAGAACCCAAATATTTATATTTTCACACTTAGCATAACCAGGTGGGTAGCCCACTAGAGGTTTAGCTTGAATTTTATCATCAACCAAAGTTGATTTATGATAAGTCAGCTTGAATTTAGGTACCCTTTTTTCATCCACAACTGAGTTCCATGATTTCCTCCCTCCATCAAAATGACCATGACCATTTTATTGGAATGTAAAAGCATTTTCCACAAATTTTGAAGCTGAACAATTTGTTACCCCAAAGTCTTGTCTGAGGTATGCACAGCATGGGTAATTCCACTTTTCAGCGTGGAAGTGATAGCATGAATAGTCTTTTATCTATTAGACAAACCAGACTTATCCCCCAAGTTAATCAACGGTCCTATTTTAGCTAATGACCTAGGATCACTAGGATCGCTACTCTTGACTGTAGCACCATCCCTAACCTTGCTACCAGTTGCTCCCAATCCTCCATTAGAGACTTCAACAGTAGCATTTATAAACTTATATCTTCTCACATAAACAGAACCATTATTGGGGTTATCTAAGCATGGAGTATACCTCATCTTTTCCAAATGATCAGAGTAAGTAGCAGCTCGTTTGGCCCCACCATTGGAGAGAATAAAGCTATTAACATCTTCAAATGAAAAACTTTTATTATTAAGGAACTCAATTTAGACATTATTTTCCTCATTCAGTTCATGTATTCTGGACATATTAGTATTGTCCTTAGTGATACTTTCATCGGAGGTCATGACTTAACCATCCACAAAGTCTTCTTTAATAATAGTATCATACATATTAGATATCCCCACACATGCTCGGATGTGTTAAGGTAGATATCCCCACAGTAGTACCTTCCTCAAAGTCTTATTTAACAATAGTGTGTTAAAGTTGATAGGTAGGAGGAGAAGGGGGTATTTGGGTGGTGTAGGTAGGCACCTAGAGATATGGGAATCAAAGAGAGAATGGAGAGCCTTTTGGCTATTTTTCAAAATGAAGTACCATTTATAGTTTGTTGTTTAATTTCTTATTAGGAGTGTTGGTAGTGTCTTTAACACATATCTTCATCTTAAGGTTTCACCTCATCTTTAATAGCAGAATTGTTAGGCACCCAAATTCTAGATACTTTGGGGTATTTCAAGTACGAATACCCAAAGGTGAGGCAGTGGTGAAAGGAGTGGGGCATCTCTTGGTAATCAACTCTCACTTTAGTAGTATCTCCATTCTCTAGGACCAAATCAATGGTTTGGGGGTATCATTCTCTAGGTTCAATTTCTATACAAATGTGAGCAAAGCTTGTCCTCTTCATCTCTTCAGTTGTGGATTCAGCATAAAAGGGAATTCTAGTTGTAGTAGCTATGAAGTTAAGGCCTTCAACAGTCTAGTATTGCATTGGAATGTTGAAGAACTTAACCTAAATTGGGACTCTTTTAAGTGTCTTTAGAGCAGGTGAAATTTATTTTCCATCTCTTTATAATAGTAGGTGTAATAACCCGCACTTTTATGGCAAATTAAATTTAATAATTAAGTGCAAATTGGGAATTTGAGAAATTATCGTGAATAGTAATTTTTGGAGCTTTCAAGGATTAACTGATTTTCGATGTGTATTATATTTACATTTCAGACTAAGTAAATAAGTCGAAGTATTTTAATTATATGTCGCAGCTGGGTAAAGCGACAGAGGATAATATTTTAATGGGAATACCGCATTTATTTGTGTTGGGTTGAAACAATGAATTGCGGTCAAGTACCTCGAATGGAAATTCCGATTGCGCGGTTGGTCTCGAAATGGCCGAGATAGTTAGAATTGAGTATTCGGGTGTCGAAATTGAGTTTCGGGAATTTTTGGATTAATAGGGACTCGCAATTGAGTAAACGAGTCATTTTTGGGTTTTTAAGGGATAAACCCTCATTTCTCTCTTTATAAGGCATAAGAGAGAAAGAGAAAGGGAATACTTTCGGGTTTAGTATCGTGAGTGTGCGAATACTTAAATGCTATTATTAGTGAGAATATTTGGGATTAAGGGTCATCGCTATGTGTGATTGGCAATTATGGCCATTTATATTTGTGTAAGAAATTATGGGGATTATATATATACTATGTGAGTAAAGTATATATATATATATATATATATATATATTATGTGATAAGGATATGTATGTATATATATATATATACATACATATCCTTATCACATAATATATATATATATATATATATATATATATATATATATATATATATATGTGTGTGTGTGTGTGTGTGTGTGTGTGTGTGTGTGTGTGTGTGTGTGTGTGTGTGTGTGTGTGGATGGCATATATATATGTGAAGCATACCCCCTCTAATGCTATCATGGGGAAGTTGCACGATGAGAGTGAGCACCCTGGCTCGAGGAGCAGGGTGTGGATATTCCCCTGGTCATAGCGTCCATTATTATATTATGTAATTTTTATTCGGGGTGAGACGTGGTGGGTATGTTTCGTCTCATTGTCGGGGAGGAACTATGATCGCTTCCCAGACGTTATGATATTTTGACCACGAACTAGGTGTCATTTAGTCCTACCGGTGGTCCCAAGTATACTACGTGAGTCGGGCACTGGATGATGATAGCATTGAGAGACCGCATCCTCGAGTTATAGCTCGTTAGGATGGTTATTGTACTTGTGTGATAGTACAGTACTTGTGTATGAGAACAAGATATTATATCTCTATGAGAGTAAAGAGATAAAATGAATATGAAATAATAAAGAAATGAATTCTCATTCCGGGAGATATATCCGGAAGTGTAACATGATACGTATATAAAAGTGAGTATGAAAGTTAAAGATGAGCATGATAATGAATATAATTCTATGTGTGTGTGTGTGTGTGTGTTTATATATATATATATATATATGCATATATCTTTCATGTACTGAGGGTCTAATGGATCTCGACGTTCGACCTTGCCAAGTAGTAGTGTATCGGGGGGGTTCCTTGTTTGGAATTCGCTTTGCGAGACACCCCACGCACGAATAGGGCATAATATTGATACTATGGAGAAGTTGAGCCCTTGGTACTTGGGTTGTTTAGGATTTCTAAAGTTGGGGGTGATGGAATAGTTAGGCAGCATAGCTTGACTAGAATGTTTAGAGGGATGCGCTAGGTGTGCACTGTTAGAAGAGAGGTGAGGGGTATCTCATGGGAGTGCCATACCAATTTAAATATGAGATAAAACATATTCTAAAAATAAAGTATTTATGCACTTGAAAAATATTTTCACAACTCGGTCTTTGACCCATTTCTATATTTTTCCACTCTTGCTATATATTGTATATATATAGGTGTCCAGACACAAGGACACCTGGATGATGATCCTTTCGAGTCAGATGTCTGCTGCAGTAGCTGTGGATGCATGCAGGTTTGATTTAGACGCTAATATTCTTGCAATCTAGATAGGAAGCATTGTAGTCACTCTCGGGCCGAAAGCCCAATTGTATTTATTTATTCTTTTACCGCCTTTTAGTGCGGCATTCGATTTGGTTGTATCATATTTGAACCGAGTGTTCGGTTATTTTACCTCTTTTTAGTTTCATTTATATAAATTGTGTGAATGTTTATATTGTGTAGTTGTTTTAAAAGAGTAGTTAAATAAAATTTTGACGCCAGCCTAATAGGTTATTAGTAATTAAATTGGTTTTTTGACAGTGATGCTGAGAATGATCCATATGCGACTCCTGTTTTAATTTGATATAGGAGTGATCGCTCGATATTTTATTAGGCGGGTTGTCACAGTAGGGTTCCCCACAAAATGCCATAGACCATTCTCTATCACTTCATCTCAACATTATGGGTTATTAAACATAAAGAAGAAGAAACCATCATAATGAAAAATCACCTTCAAGAGACCATAATGCTATAATATATGGGTTATAGTAATAATTAGTGAGAAATGTAACTTTTACCTAAAAAGTAGCCACCACCAGCATTCTCCTATCTAGCATAACCTTTCTAAACAACTTCACAAGGAGGATTTACTTTAACTCTGGAGTCAATAATGGTGGGTTCGTGATTGATTAGATGGAAGGTATGAATTTATTTCTTTACAACCACGGACCTCCAAGATTTGGAGGTTGTTTCCTTCAAATCATCTATCTTGTCTCATTTCCCAACAGTTGGAATATAGGCCGCATAAGGGAACCTACTTGTTAGCTCCTTTTTTTTCTAATGAGAAAACTTTAAATTTACCAACCACTTCTTTATCCTTAGTTTCCTCCGAGGAAGTACATTTAGGATGAGCTATAGAAACTACAATAACCTTCTTAGCCAACCTAGAGTACCAAACTAGTCATGTTTGTTATTGTAATTTCTTTAAAGACTGCTCCACCTAACTTCAAACCAACAGGCTTCACATGGTCACCAGCAAGTTGAACACTACCATTGGTAATTTTGAACTCAGATATATCTTCATGGTTAAATACTTTGCTTAAAAGAAACTCAAGATACACATTCTTCTCTTCATTAAGTTTTTGGAGTCTTAACATGTTATGGTTAGCCTGTTTAATGGATTCTTTACATGCTTTAACTTGGCCTTCTTCTACATCTTCATCCTTAAAAAGACTCACCATTCTCAACTTTCAAAGGGACATGTCATAAGGAGCTATCAGTGGAGGACTCACTTCCATTATCCTGTCATTTACAGTTACATCCGAAGATGAGGAAGCCATAAAGAGAGGTTAGAGAAGCAAGGATTAAAAAGGAATGATAGTTGGAAAGGACGGTAGCCAGGTTTTTAGATATAAGGATGAGCATTTTGATAGGTTTTTAAATTTAACTTGTTCTTGAAGAATATTGGGTTATTCTTGAAATTAAGGTATCTTCTTTAATTCAACCTGCTATTCACCAAATTAGGGTTTCTTTTTAACCCTTATTGTATAGAGTTATTGAACTTGCCTTTTAGAAGCTTGATCTCAAGGTTTGAGAAAAAATCAAGATTTCTAGGGATACCTCTCGCTTTCTTCTTCTCTTTTTCTTTCTTTCTTTCTTTCTTATTTCTTTATTCTTTCTAATTTCTTCATTCTTTCTTTCTTATTCTTCTTTATTTCTTATCCTTTCTTTTCTTTTTATTCTTCATATATATCTCTCCCTCATATTTTCTCTTTTCTTCGTTGATTTGGCTGCCCACTACTCCAAACCTCTTTCAGATTTTTCTCTCCCCCTTTTTTTCTCTTAATAATTTGTTTAATGCAATTTTAACTCTTTCTCACCCTCTTTTTCTCTTGCGTAAAAAGCACCTACATACACGCACCACAACACTCTTCACGCGCACACATTTTAATGTTTTTTCTAATATATTTTACTTTTTAATTGTTAAACAACTTATTTTCACTCAAAATTTGTTGAAACTTCCAATATTTTTTTAAAAATCCAAAAATATAATATATTCCTATAATTATATATCTCTTGTGTGTTATGCTAAAATCCATAGTACTTACTTAATTTACTTTATATTTTATAATTCCTCCTTTATCAAATAAAATATTGAACAAGCATGAATATTCACATGAATTAACCATAATCGAGAGGGAATCAAGAGACAAATAAATAAATAAATAAAATCGGGTTCAAAAATTTGGGTTGCTACAATATGGTTTAATGATTTGGTACTCTAAAAAATGCCACACCTGGTTAGGCATACTGCACATTCGCGTAATAACCCAACTCGCAGGAAAGTCTAGGATGCCAAGTGGAATGTCTTTACAGACCACTATTTTTTACATTAAATTATGAATACGGATATAAATCCAACTAAATATTAGCAAATTTAAATTTTAAAATTATTATATAGACCAAATCCATCACATGAATGCAAAAGATATGTTAATATTCGCATAAAACTCAACCAATAACACATAAACTTTTATAAATAAAAACATCAAAATATGCATCAATAAGAAGATAGCAGAACAAAAATTGGCCTAGGGTGCGTTGCATTGGTTGTTGTGGCCTGATCGGTGCCTCCTTGGCCTGATCGATGTCCCCAGCTCGTCAATTGACTCATTTAGTTAATGCATCCAAGGAGGGCATCATTATCCATCTTAATCATAACAATATCTAGACACGTAGCCTAAAATTCCTCCATAGTTTCTCACATGGTAACGTGATGTTGTCGAAGGTAGTGGTCTAAATCCTACGTCTGGTCATACATCGTCTCTCTTTGGCCATGGTTGAGTCGGACGGCGTTACTCAATCGAGCACGTGTCTCGCCCAACATGTATGACTAGATATCATCAATGTTTTAATAAACAAGGAGCAAAATTTCATTGAACAATATGATAAAATATGAAAATGTACAGCCGGTATCTAGTATAAAACTGACATAATACCCAGAACAACGTGCACAACAATCAACATAACAGGAATATAATCAGTCGCACAATGCACACTAACCACACATTCCCTCCACTCATCCCCGATAGTAGCATCATATAGGATACACTCCCTCGGGGACCAGTGTGGTTATTTAGGATTGGGATCTACATCTCAGAGCGTATGGTTATGGTGCTGACGACATCGATATTAATCACCCTATAAATAGTCGGCACCAATAAACCCCTCCCATACTTCGTCCACCATGTATTGTAGTTCAAGTAGTCTATGTAATTTATAACATTTGGTCATCATTAGGGTCTAGGTGGTGTGTGATATGCTCCAGATGCATGTGTTGACATGCCATATCAATCAGTCAGGGCATGGGACATCTATAAATCCAACATGCCGACAACGATACCGATCAGCCAATCATTAGGCAGAAAAATTATTGTCAACATATAAAATGGCCTTCTGTCAGGTAATGATCTTGATTCCACCAGCTCATTCACGTCCAAGTATTGCCTCCAATCCTATAGTTGTCACACAATCGAAGACATTGTCCTCGTCTTCAATTGCCCTCGTGTTATAATGAGGTCATAATGAAACTCCCTCGCCACAATATTACTATGATCTCAACCCCACCCTGGAATGCGGGGAAATATATTAAAATTCGCAAGTTCCTCTTCCATTAACGGGTGCATGCAGCGCAAGTATTTAAATCCAAAATTATTTAAATTAATTTAATGATCCTACGAATATTAAATGATAAAATATAAATTAATATACCAAGTAAAGACGTTTATCTATGGTTAGTGTGGAGCTCTCTGTAAGGTGCCTTGTTGGTGTAAAGATGGGACATGATGACATTGCTCGGCTCAAATCAATTCATATCCCCCAAAACAAACATTGGGGCAGCCACCCCACTCCGATAACACTGTTGCTAGTTGTGAATTACAGTTGGCCCAAAGTGTGAAAAAGAAATGCCCGCGCATACCCTTCTCAGTCCATGGGCACCCAATCCTCAGCCACTATCAACTTCAAATTCACAAAGTATAATGGCTAGGCATACTAATATGTCTTCATGCCGTTGGTGAATGGCACAATCTCACCAATAGCTCCTACAAAAAGCTCAATCACCTCATAATCGTTTTGTATATTGTACCACCATTTGTGAATAGATTTCATGGCACAAGACAATTTGACATCAACGAATTTCCTACTTTATCAAATAATAGCATAATTTAAATTCAACCAACTTATACCTATTAAAGATAATCAAAGTATACACTGAAAAATATGTATTAAATGGCGCACGTACCTCTTTCGCCAAAAACCCCGCTGACTAATTTATCTCCGGAGAACAACATAACATGCAAAACGGTGCACAATTTGGGCACAAACCTGCAAAGGAACTTAAAGAGAGTTCTAGAATAATTTAAATTAGAGAGGTTAGGTGGCGGCTGAAATGCAACCCAACTACAAATCAGAGATTTAGATTGGTTGCCTTTGAGCACAATGTGACACCCCGCCTAATAAAATACCGGGTGATCAGTCCTATACCAAATTAAAACAAGAATCCCAGTTGGCTCATTCTTAGCATCACTGTCAAAAATCTTTTTAAAAACTTACTAACCACCTAGTATTCCAAAAAGCCGGTGCCAAATTTTTATCTTTTTAAATAAACAAAACAATAACATGCGGAAAGATAATATGAGTGATACACAACGACTGAATTAAATCAACTGAATAAATAATTAAACTATTTGTCGGATAAACCAATGGCCACCAAAGTAAATAGTCCAATAACAATCATCCAACAATAAAAAAAATGAATCTGAAAATTGTACTGAAAATTCTGGGCGACAAGCCCTAAGTAAAACTAAAACTGATAGATGATTCCTACTCTAGGAAAGAAAGAACGATGCGCCTAATCCAAGCTCCTGCTAGCATCCACTTATGCCGCAGCTCCGTATCCCTGGAAGAGAATATCAATCCTGGTGTCCCTGTGACTGAACACCGAAAAGGTTTTGAAAATAATTTTTATAGCAAGGGTTACAACCCAAAATATTTTGAAAATATTTAACAAGTGAACTAACTACAGTAATTAAAAATGTATGAATGCGCTTCATATTTAAGTTAGTGTGGCACTCTCTTGAGGACATACTCACCCCTCCATTAATGTGCACACCCAACGATTACCTTAACCCCACCAAGTTGTACTAGCCCGTCAAACTAGTCCGAGTACAACCCTCCCTTGCCTTCCTACTCTAAACTGAGTATTATTATTCATGGGTTATAAGTTATCTCTCCTATTAACCTAATTAATTCCTTTAAAATAATATCATATAACTGTGACACAAGTTATACAAAGTAAATACAATTTCTCGCCTATGTATTTAATGTCGTGTATAATCTTTTTCCCATCATATACATAAAATTTATAAAACAACAATCCCATGCTTGTCTTCCATAAATTTCCCTTTTTAAATAAACTATATAACAGTCTCACTAGTTATATAAAATACATTCATTCCCGCAACATGTACTTAATACCCGTATATAATTTTCTATATTATTATATACGTAACTATACCATAACATCCACACATGTGTCCTATGTATATCCATCCTTTCGTGTATACCCTCGCCGGATGATTGCCTCTAAAGTGCTATCCCACTAAATGCGCTCACGTAACCTAGTTACCCCAAGTCGGACTCTCTCGCGAACTTGGCCAAAAACATAAACGTTGGAGGAGGTCATATTTCCTACCTAAAAGTGAGATAAGCCCCTCACCCATATACCGGACGCTATGACCTGGGGATATAATCGCCCTACTCCTCAAGCTAGGGGATTCACCCACATCGCGCAACCTCCCCTGATAGCACCGGAGTACATGATTTAAATAAATATCTAGTCACTGATATTTAATAGCACACGCAAAGTACATACATATATATACTATCACCACACCGTATATATATAATATAAATTCCGGCTTTACCACGCACTAAAACCCGTAACACTAGCATGTATATTCCTGAGTCTATGGCCCGACTCAAATTAATTAATTTTCTCCTTAATGAATTTATGACCTTCCGGAATCTACGATCTGATTCTAATTTAATTAATATACACATCAATTAATTTGATACTTGGTGTCGCCCAACCAATATGCCCGGACTCACTCACTTGGCCCGTACCATCGTTAATACCCGATTCCATATTCCGCCCCTAATTAATTAATTACATCTCAATTAATTTAATAATGTAGTGTCACTCAACTAAAACACCCGAACATTTTCCCTCGGCCTGAAATTAATACTAAAATTTATTTCCCAAATTCATCCCTTAAGAAATCCATTCATTATCCTCCTAAACCCAATTATATCCCCTTATAATTGCGAAGGAATATGTGCTACATATGCATTTATCACTAAATAAAAAGTAGGGGAATAAACCTTAGATTAATTTCTCCTTATATATAAAACTGGTGAACCTGTCAAAAATCTGGGACCATCGATCGATCGAAGCCCTGGGTCGATCGATCGATCGACCAGTTCCCTTTCTTCTCCGATCTTTTGTTCATCCATTAACGAAAATTCAAGCTTTCTTTTTCCAAATCCCAATATCAATCCATCATATTTATCATCTTTTTACCTCTATTGTGAACTATAATCATCATCTAAACCTTTTAGGATCATTGATTTTACGAGTTACAATCCCAATTGAAATTCAAAAATCTGATTTTATAATCCCCATCAATTCATCTCTAATACATGTTTTCTGTTATAGTTCTAATACCAATCAATACCGAATGCTCCTATAACATCAATTGAACTATTAAATCACACAACATGTTCAATTTCATAAAAAACCCAGTTTCATGCATTAACCCGTCCAAAACGAATTTTGGTTTACACCTTCCATGATATGAATTGATTATCATCTATTTAAGAATCACAACACTTAACCACTTGCCTCTAATGGTTCGTAGAGTCTGATCCGTTGGTGCAGAGAAAGGGTTGATGAAGAACACCTAATTTGTCCCTCGATATGTCTCCAAAAAGTCCCCAATTCGTTCTTGATTTGCTTCCTCCGTTTCTCTCTCAAAGACCTAAGTTTAGAATTGTGTTAACTGCCGTTCAACACTCCCTCAATTAGGTTTAAAACCCCTAATCCCGTTTTTGGTCACATGGGCCTAATTAAAATGGTCCAAATCCCCCCGTGTGGGCCCGACTAAGCCCAAAAATTCCCCGAAACCCGATTACTACCCATGGATACTCTTTTCTGACTCTCTCAACCCATCCGGACTCAACCGCATACTCAAAATTGTCATCCGAAATACTTTATAACTTTCTCAAATTTTGACCTCAAAATACGACACACAAAATTTCGAACAATTAAGCTTAAAGTCGCCAAATATAAATAATTTTTCCCACTCAGATAAATTTTCCAAATAATAAATTTTAAGTTTCTCCAATGAAATATTTTTATATCTCCCAAAAATAATTAAATACTAAATCCTCAAAATTACGGGGTGTTACATACTCCCCCCCCCCCCCCCCCCCCCCCCCCCACACACACACACACACAAAGAATTTCGTCCTCGAAATTAAGATAAGCCTATTCCTCCAAGCTTCAAATGTCACTCTCTAGTCTTGTGCCTCTAAGCTCGCTATATCTATCCCTCCCGCTTCTAACTAAGAGTTACGTAAATATGCATTTTAATTAACCAGGGTGCTCATACACCCTGTACCCGTGCTTAACCGCACGAAAGTTGCCCTAATTAACCAGGTTTCCCATACACCCTGTACCCGTGCTTAACCGCATGAAAGTTACCCGACTACGCTTGCCGTAACCCGTAATATAACTTCCAACCCATAGTCATATCACATTATATGGATAATAACCGGGGTACCCAACATATGTACTAACGACCAAACATCTCCCCACTCCCAACGTTGCGCTAAGTTTCATGTGTAGGACATCTCGCAAAGCGAAATCTAAATAAGGAACCCGATACACTACTACCTAACATTGTCGGTCATTGAGATATGTTAGACCCTCAGTCCATAGCACATACTCCTAAATACTTGTATCTTAACACAAAAGCATACACGCCTACTCTCATGCTACAAAAGACAACATAAAATACCGCGCCCTTACTATCACTAGTTCTGGCACAAAATAAATCCCGAGCTATTTCTCCCCACTCGAAAATAAATCTAACCACTCTGATTCACTTCAGTAGACACTCCTAATTACCGGGATAAAATATGAGAATACAAGACCTCAATATGTGTCTATCGCACCACACAATACAACATATATACACACATATATATAGGCTAGACGCCCTCTCAGGTGATACCTAGTAAAAATCATTCATAACCTGGTGTCACGAACACCCAAAACTTACTATCACTATCCGTAATAGTTCACACCCATCACTAACCAATCCATACCCAGTAAAAATTATGCTTTCATAACACTCCTCAAAATGAGTAAATCTCATAAAATATACCCTCTCAGTTTTCACACTTGCGTCCCTTCAGATAAAGTAAAAGAGAGCCATGTTACCCCATGGTAAACATATACTTAATAGTAACACTACTATATGCCCACTAAACCCGTCCCCCACGCGAATATAGTGTTAATAAGAATATTGTGACTACTCGTGTCACGAAATTCACCCCATTTATCCAAGGATAAACTCATACTTCCACTTGCCTATCCACCGGCGACCCAAATGGTTAGTGGACATAATATCCTCATCCGACTGAACCAAAACTTCATAATTGTTGTCCTTACTCGGCATTCCACTTCTATCCCCTGACTCACTTTGGACATAATCAATTGTTGTGGTTCCACTTCCCCACTTAAGACACCTCTCTCTGTCAATCCCCTGCCTCTGGCCTAAATGGCCATGTTGGGGTTGTCCTTCTCGCGTACTTGGTAGTCTTGACCCTGAGTGCTAGCCCCGTTGTCCCTTTGGCTTCCCTACCCCTATGGGACTCGTTATTGGCCTTGACGACCCGGATCAAATCCATCGTCAATAGGTAGAAATTTAATTAATTTAAAACGCCAAGATGGGACCCTTACTAGATATACCCTTCCGTCGTGCTTCACTAGCACCATTAAATCTCATTTTGTCCTTAGGCTAAACTCTCTAACCTTATTGGCTCCTGTATCTTAGAAGCGTTAATGTAAGCTGGTAAACAAAAGATATTAACGACATCAACACTAGTCATCCTAGTCGAATTTCCCATCCATCCTTGTGTATTCTCACACGGTTTATTATCCACTTGTGGGTTCCTTTATCCTTCTTTGTATCCCCTTCATCGATTACGAAGTTTGCTTGTACAATTTATCGTCTCCCTCATGATTTTTCACTATCTTACCCCCTCCATAAACTCTGAAATGTCACTCGCATCCCTATTTGAATAGCGGATGGACGATCTTATGGTCACACCGTACCCAACATTTCTCGTTTGACTCCATATATTCTTCTTCATACGTGGTGACTAACTCTCCTACCATTACAACACCGCCCCACTGGGCTAGAATTTCATTCAAAATTTAGTCATAGGTGCCGCCGCACACCACCCTACACAATTGTCTTTACGTTATTTCCTCCCAATGACTTATCGCGCTACTCTGCTACTCGAATCCTTATAGATGGCCCTTACAAAAGGGTCCTTCCACACTTTCCCCGCCCTTTGCTGACTACGCTGGGTGAGACTGAAATTGTACCACCGTTATCTACAAAAGTGCTTTGGGGAACTATCGCTCCCGGGTGATTATTCTATCACCACCGGCCTGAACAAAAATCAAGGTGATTCCTATCACGATCACCATTTCCAGAATACCCAATGTCTTATGTTGAGCCTATCCTCCTGCAATCCTCCTATTGCCCTCGTTGGTCGTCCCAAAAAATGCTCGATATACAAATCCCCAATCGAACTCGTGTATGAATCACATCACTATACTTGATAGCAGGTGAACGTAAGTCGCATACGTAGAGAAACACAACAATCCTATCATAAGGGTCTACCTCAAAGAACGCTAAACTGAAACGTGAAAACCCGCATAGATCCTAAGGACACTAGAACCTGATGCTCTGATACCATCTGTGACACCCCGCCTAATAAAATATCGGGTGATCAGTCCTATACTAAATTAAAACAGGAATCCCAGTTGGATCATTCTTAGCATTACTGTCGAAAATCTTTTTAAAAACTTACTAACCACCTAGTATTCCAAAAAGGCGGTGCCAAATTTTTATCTTTATAATTAAACAAAACAATAACATGCGAAAAGATAATATGAGTCATACACAACGACTGAATTAAATCAACTGAATAAATAATTAAACTATTTGCCGAATAAACCAACGGCCACCAAAGGAAATAGTCCAATAACAATCATCCAACAATAAAAAATGAATCTGAAAACTGTACTGAAAATTCTGGGCGACAAGCCCTAAGTAAAACTGAAACTGATAGATGATTCCTACTCTAGGAAAGAATGAACAATTCATCTAATTCAAGCTCCTGCTAGCATCCACATATGTCGCAGCTCCGTGTTCCTGGAAGAGAATATCAATTCTGGCGTCCCTGTGGCTGGACACCTAAAAGCTTTTGAAAATAATTTTTATAGCAAGGGTTAGAACCCAAAACATTTTGAAAATATTTAGCAAGTGAAATAACTACAGTAATTAAAAATGTATGAATGCGCTTCATATTTAAGTTAGTGTCACATTCTCTTGAGGACATACTCACCCCTCCACTAATGTGCACACCTAACGATTACCTTAACCCCACCTAGCTGTACTAGCCCGTCCAACTAGTCCGAGTATAACCCTCCCTTGCATTCCTACTCTAAACCGAGTATTATTATTCATGGGTTATAAGTTATCTCTCCAATTAACCTAATTAATTCCTTTAAAATAATATCATATAACTGTGACACAAGTTATATAAAGTAAATACAATTTCTCGCCTATGTATTTAATGTCGTGTATAATCTCTTTCCCATCATATACATAAAATTTATAATACAACAATCCCATGCTTGTCTTCCATAAATTATCCTTTTTAAATAAACTATATAACAGTCTCACTAGTTATATAAAATACATTCATTCTTGCAACATGTATTTAATACTCGTATATAATTTTCTATACTATTATATACGTAATTATACCACAACATCCACACATGTGTCCTATGTATATCCATCCTTCCGAGTATACCCTCCCCGGATGATTTCCTCTAAAGTGTTGTCCTACTAGGTGTGCTCACGTAACCTAGTTATCCCAAGTCGGACTCTCTCGCGAACTTGCCCAAAAATATAAACGTTTTAGGCGGTCATACTTCCTAACTGAAAGTGAGATAAGCCCCTCACCCATATACCGGACGCTGTGACCTGGGGATATACTCGCCCTACTCCTCAAGTTAGGGGATTCACCCACATCGCGCAACCTCCCTTGATAGCACTAGAGTACATAATTTAAATAAATATCTAGTCACTGATATTTAATAGCACACGAAAGTATATATATATATATATATATATACTATCACCACACCGTATATATATAGTATAAATACCGGCTTTACCGTGCACTAAAACCCGTAACACTAGCCTGTATATTCTTGAGTCTATGGCCTGACTCAAATTAATTAATTTTCTCCTTAATTAATTTATTACCTTCGCGAGTCTACGATACGACTCTAATTTAATTAATTTACACATCAATTAATTTAATACTTGGTGTCGCCCAACCAATATGCCCGGACTCGCTCACTTGGCCCGTACCATCGTTAATACCCGATTTCATATTCCGCCCCCTAATTAATTAATTAAATCTCAATTAATTTAATAATGTAGTGTCACTCAATTAAAACACCCGAACATTTTCTCTCGGTCTGAAATTAATACTAAAATTTATTTTCCAAATTCATCCCTTGAGACATCCAATCATTATCCTCCTAAACCCAATTACATCCCCTTATAATTGCGAAGGAATATGTGCTACATATACATTTATCACTAAATAAAAAGTAGGGGAATAAATCTTAGATTAATTTCTCCTTATATATAAAACTGGGAACCTGTCAAAAATCTGGGACCATCGGTCGATCGATGCCCTGGGTCGATCGACCAGTTCCCTTTCTTCTCCGATCTTCTGTTCATCCATTAACGAAAATCCAAGCTTTCTTTTCCCAAATCCCAATATTAATCAATCATGTTTATCATCTTTTTACCTCTATTGTGAACTATAATCATCAGCTAAACCTTTTAGCATCATTGATTTTACGAGTTATCATCAACCCAAAAAAACAAATTCCTACGGTACAATTGCAATTGAAATTCGAAAATCTGATTTTATAATCCCCATCCATTCATCTCTTATACATGTTTTCTGTTATAGTTCTAATACCAATCAATACTGAATGCTCCTATAACATCAATTGAACTATTAAATCACACATGTTCAATTTCATAAAAAACGAGTTTCATGCAATAACCCGCCCAAAACGAATTTTGGTTTACACCTCCCATGATATGAATTGATTATCATCTATTTAAGAATCACAACAGTTAACCACTTGCCTTTAATGGTTCGTAGAGTCTGATCCTATGGTGCAAAGAAAGTGTTGATGAAGAACACCCAATTTGTCCCTCGATATGTCTCCCAAAAGTCCCCAATTTGTTCTTGATTTGCTTCCTCTGTTTCTCTCTCAAAGCCCTAAGTTTAGAACTATGTTAACTGTCGTTCAACACTCCCTCAATTAGGTTTAAAACCCCTAATCCCATTTTTGGTCACGTGGGTCTAATTTAAATAGCTCAAATCCCCCCCGTGTGGCCCGACTAAGACCAAAAATGTCCCGAGACCGATTACTACCCCAGATACTCTTTTCTGACTATCTCGATCCATCCGGACTCAACCGCACACTTAGAATTGTCATCCGAAATACTTTATAACATTCTCAAATTTTGACCTCAAAATGCGACACAAAATTTCGAACAATTAAGCTTAAAGTTGCCAAATATAAATAATTCTTCTCACTCAGATAAATTTTTCAAATCATAAATTTAAGTTTATCCAATTTAAATATTTTTATATCTCCCAAAAATAATTAAATACTAAATTCTCAAAATTACAGAGTGTTACACACAAGTCCATTTTTGGCGAGGCAAAATAACATTTAGGTATTTAGCTCAAACAAAAATGCCCAAATATTTTGAAGATGGTGTTACCGTATACAAACATTCCCGCCAAATTGTTTGAGCAACCCACGAAATAGATAATTAAAAATTATAATTATTATTTTTTAAATTAATGTAATAAACTGAATATAAAAAAAATATGGCGGATAAGATTCTTTATGGGAGTGAATAGTTATTGGTCCATGAGTAAAGAAAAAGAAAAAGAAGTGATTTTTCAAATTTATTTTTTGGGGACCGACTTGGGCCTGCCATTAATCTTGAAAATATTTTCTATTCCTTCTTTTTATTCAATTTGTAGGATTATATATGTACAAACATGTATAGATCATATTTTTTCTTCTTATCTTTTTGCAAACGTAATGGAGAAAATCATTAGTTAATCAAAATTTCCAATTTCCTCACAAATTTCTAAAATTCCTCACAAAAAATCAGATATGTAGAAATTTAGACAAACTTTTTAAATGTGGAAATTTTTTTTAATTTTCCACAGAAAATATTCATTTCGTGAGCAACAATGCATTTTCATGAGAAAATATACAAGGTCAGGAAAAATATGCATTTTCGAGAATATTCAAAAAAAACAGATCTGACCACATCGAGTGTGTAGCATAACGCATAACCAACAAGAAAATAAGAATATATTCCCTAAAAACCCATCATTCATTCTTAACCTACAGTAATAATACATTTGCTACGAGGCAAAAAAATATGAAAGGAGGAGAACATGTAAAAGACAAAACTCCCCTATTAGCTTTGTTACATCTCTTGATCCACAACGCAAGACGGACTCTTAATCTTAGCCATGAATTTAGATAACATGACAATAATGTTAGGTCGAAACATTTATAACTCATTGAACAGGATGTGATTTTCACACTAGGGCAATTCCCTGACCTCACATTTTTTAACACAAACACCACTCCAGCTTTTACTCGTCTCTTCGTAACAAAATTAAATCAAAATTTCAAACAAAAAATGAATGAGAAAGCCCCAGCCTTGATTAAATCCAACTCCATGCACCATAGAGAGAGACCACCAAGAGTAATGAAGCACTGACCATCTCAGGTGACCAAAGTTAAGGGACTAAAATACTAGAAAGCCAATGGTTGAATAGTTGATCCCATCAATTAAATCAGAAACACATGTAATTCAATGATTATGGATACACTCGATAAAATCAACCACTGCTTAATTCAACTACTTGTATTGGTCTCCAATATTTGGTGGCCAAAATTGGTCAGCGTACCACCAAGGCAACGAGTTTCTCCTCTTCCCCATCAATATTAACCCTTGCATTTGTAGTTGCAACCATAGCACCAGTTCTGTTACCAATCATAATTCCTCCTCATCCCATCACTACTATAGTTGCTAAATCTCGACATTGAATACCCCTGCTGATAAAAATCATTCGATCCATTCGAAACTGAATTTTCAAAATAAAGACCTTTCCTGGAACGGGAAGTTGAAGTATGACCACCACCAGCAGAACTGGAAATCTCATAATTCCTATTAGTTGGTGTCGAAGGAGATCCCCAACCATTTTCTTTCCCTTTTCTGCGAGGAAAATATCCAGGATCTTCCGTGATCCAACCACCCCTCTGTTTCGATTTAAACGAATTTGCGTTTCTGCGAGGATAGTCTCCAGGATGTTCAGTGATCCAACCACCCTTCTGTTCTGATTTAGGTGACGTAATGAATCCAGTATCATATTGGGGTTTTTTCCTTTTACGAACCTTGCCAAGATCAAGAGGCGCTGACCTGGCTTCTAACCAGGCTCTATTTTCTTTTCTATATTTCCTTGTCGGGGTTGATGATTCATGATTCCTCTTCACACTCTGGAGAAATTAAAGTAATATCGTTATGAATATGAAAATTATAGTATATAACTAAAATTGACAGCAGAACACCGAGTTGACATTTGTCGCTTCTACATAACGCCACCTGGACAATTTTAATTAATGTTATTATTTAATAAACCATTCATCTTCATATCTTATATTTTAATAAAGGAAGGGAGATGAGGGAGTATGTTAGAAATAAGAAAAGGCAGGGGAGGAAGTTAAAGGGTCCTTTAAAATTCATATTAAAAAGCAAGTTTATATTACCATATAATTGACTCAATATATCTCTCTTACGCATTCACCGATATGCTTCTTTTTGTCTTTTTTAATAAGTATTATATCTTCTTTTTCATATCCCCTTAATCCGTTTCATCTTTTTACACTCTTTAAATGCTTCTTTTACTCTCACACCAATATGCAAGCCTCTTTCTAAGAATTCTGGGATTTATGCATCGAGTTCCAACTATATAATGAAGTTTTAGTTTAATTTTCACATATATAAGATAAAGAAGGTATGTACAGACTCTAATGGATTTTTTATTTCTTCAAATTTTGTTGTATGTAGGTTCCAATGGGTTTTTGAAATTCATATATTTCTCATTATCTCTTTCATTTCATGGTAATTTGTTTTATTAATCCTTTGTTTTCATAAATTTAAACAATCGCCTTTCATAAATGGTGAGAATTTCCCTGTTATTATTGTATCTCATCTCGCACACGTATTGTATTTCAGTAACTGAGATCATGTAATGTCCTATCAATCCATTAAAAGCCAACCATTTTTTGCAAGTTTTTAAATTTTTAGTGAAGCTTCGAGAGATGCAAGGGATATTTGATGATATATTTTTCTTAAAAATTAAAGAATTTTCTTTTGAATTTTCATTTAAAAAAAAGAATTTTGATTGTTTGAAAAAAAATTGATTTCATAATTTTATTATCTTATGCACACGTATCACGTGGGTCGCATACGTGTATATATACAAGAGTAGAAGATGACACAGATCCAAATGTCATGGGTGTTTAATATAAAAAAACGTATTTTTTACAATTTACAAATGTATTATAAGGGTTATAATAAAAAAACATATTTTTTACAATTTACAAATATATATATTATTCAAATGTCAGGGCCATCTGTATGATAAGGGTCGTTTTGTAATATGAGTTTGGAAATTTGTCTCACACACAAAAACACACGTGTATATATATATATTCAATTAATAAATGTTACTCAGATATCAGGGGAGTAGCTGAAAGCCTATAATATACCTTAGCAGAACTTGGGCATTCACGTGCAAAGTGCCCTCCTTCACCACACCTGTAGCATGAACTAGGTGACCCCATATCATTTGTCTCCCCACGAAACCCTGTGTATGCCTTCACCAATGATAATAATAAAGCAAGAATGCATAAAACAGGTGAAAACCTTTGTATCTAACTAATATTTAACACTATGATTTCAAATGCCAACGCTAAAAGATACAATGACATCCCTTATTTGAACATAAATCGAACGAAATAACAAATGTTGTGCATATGTAAACTCCAAAGCAAATTCAAGAGTTTATATCTAGGTCGATACATGCACAAGAACACTATTTTACATGGTAATGCCCGAATTGATGCATTTTTCTAGAGGTGTGTGATTTTTCCTGCTCTTCACTACGATATATAAAGTGTTTATGATGAACTTGTGGATTGTCTTTTACAATGATATTGATGCCTTTATGTAGGGCGTCTAAACTTTAAGTTACATTTGATATAAATGATGCGAAGAAGAAATCTCTGCTCGTTACTGATTGATTAAAAATGAGGGCCAAAGGGCCTTATTTATAGAGGAAAAGATACTACAGCTCAATTTCCACCACCAAAGCAAGTAATAATCCTAGCTAATGATGAAATCGATCCAAATTTTAGGGGTAATATTAGGATATTTTTGAGCGCTTGCAATTTTTGTGATGAGTTGTCATTTTTGTTAGTGGAAAGTGGTAGTGGATATGTTCGTCTTTTATTGACCGTTAAAATGTACGAAACATGAAGAATGGAGATTAGATCGAACTATGGCACCATTTCTGGATTGGGGCCCAAAGGTTTGCCCTTATGTTCCCCGTGATCAACGTATTTGCTTTTTATGGCAAGAGAGAGGACACGAGATGGACGAATGCTCCATTCATGAGATTGCTGACGAAGGAGGTTCCACTTCCATGACCATAGTTTTGAGATGACGAATGTGCTTTGGGGGTCATCCATATGATCGTGAGGTTGATGTTGTAAAAAGACGAGATTGATGATGTTAGACTCAGTCCCTGACCATCTAGGTCAAGCTTTGAAGCTATTGGCCAAAAGCCTTCGTGGGTATCTCAGGGTGGAGGTGCCAATGTTGTATGGGAAGATAAACCCGGATGAAAGTAGATTGGTAGGATAGTGTGGAGAAGGCGTTTTGAGTACAAAGAGCTGCGTGGGGTCAAGTGTGTACGATTGGTGGCAACCAAATTTCAAGGGTACGCCAAAGTGTGGTGGAATAACATAATGAGAAGACGAGACTTCGATGACGGATAAAATCCTATGAGCTCTAGGTCGTGATGCGGCATCTTCTGAGAGGAACTTTCCTTCGTCAAACCTATCTGCATGATTTGTTAACAAGCTTGCAAAGTTTGAGGCGGGGCACACTTCCAGTCATGGTTCAAAGTCTCAGTACCGGTCTCGGTATCGGACACTCGATTTTCAACTCGGTCGCAGTGTTGGGCGATACACAAAGATACGCTATTTAAAGCGCGAAAAATTCCTAAAAAAATATTAGAAATTTTTTAAAAAATAATAAACAATGTGGACCAATCATATACGTTTAAAACCATCCTTTAATATACATTGCATTGTACAATTAGTTATACTAAAGCGCGACGGACTTGTCAGATTCAATATTCCATAATAAACCAATATTAATATAGAAAAACAATCTAATGTCACGTAGAACTTGATTAAAAAGTATTTAAAAAATGTTTTATAAAAAAAGTTTTTAATTATTTTTTGTACATAAAAAATCACAAAAATTGCTTTTCGAAGTATTTTTTTACAAAAAAAAATATACAAAGAAATGTTTGGCAAAAAAATGTATACAAAACACGTATAAATAACATTTGTGGTATGCTTGAGATTTGGAACCAAAAAAAAAAAGAAAGGGGTATACACGTGATGTTTAGCTGGGAAAAAAAAGGTGTTTTAGCGGGGGAAAAAATTCAAAAGGGGTCATTTAACACAAACCCTCAAACCATGAGAGTCTCACCGACTAAAAAGGAGAGAAGGGTCCGGCTGAAAAAGAGAGAAGGCTTTAACGAAAAGATGGTTATGGAGTCCGAGTTTTACGAGGAGGGGAAAGCTGTGGTTTGGAAAGATAGCCTCAACAAAGCTTTTATAGGTGAAATCACCACCCAAAAATTGGTCCATGACTTCAATCTCCTACAAATCAGCTGATAAAGGTAAGAATCTTTTGAATTATTTTTGCTTTTTTGCATCATATTTGCTTTTCTGTCAAGAAATTAGTCCGTGGCTTCATCTCTACATTTTTGTGAAAAAAAACTCATCTCGGTAAGATATATCCATCTTGGCTGAGATATCGGCGAGTTATCTCGGGAACGTCGAGATATCGACGAGATTTAACGATTTAATACAATTTTTTTTTTTTTGAATCGTCTCTCGGAATCGATTCGGTGGCATGTGATTCTGAGTCAACTCGGTTGCTAAAACCATGATTCCAGTAGAACTACAGTGAGTGGTTTCAGTTACTGTGCTTGAGAGCATCGCTAGAGGAGGATGGGGAGCAATTGATTGCTCGCCACATCCACAGACCCTAGTCGGGACCTATCTTTGAGTGATATTCCATCAATGGCGAAAGCCATATACGCTCAGTGTCTGGAGGAGTATCTGAAAGCCATTGAGTACGCCCAACGTCTGGAGGAGTATCTGATACAACATTTCCTCAGTCAATTATAGGGGTGGGGGGCCTTTCGAAGGCGTCAGAGAATCAGACAAGGCCATTCAAATGTTATGAGTGCGAACAAACTAGACCTAAAGCAGCGGACTGTCCCAATAAGCGAAGGCGTCCCATGTTAGCAGCATATCTTGTGGATGAGAGCACGCTGGAGGATTAGGATGACATCACTATAGGCATTAGTTATGCTTACCATACAAATTGCACTAGACAAGGGTTGCATGTCCCTTTAAGCTTGTGGCCAAGCTCTTTCGTAGTTGGGGGAGTGATGAAATTGGTCCAAATATTAGGGCTAATATTGAGACTATTTTCAATGCTTGCAATTTTTTAGATGAGTTGTCATTTTTGTTAATAGAAAGTGGTTGTGGACATTTGTCTTTTAGTGCATTTATGAGTTCATGCTCGGTTATAATTTTAGTAAGGATGCAAATCCCTTGGCCAATAAATAGGTATTTTATCATCTCTAGCATTCCTACATCTAGTAGGATTAACTTCATCTTTATATAGAGTACTTACTTCATTAATGAGATAACGTTTTCTGGAATTGGGTGTATTGGGATCTAGAAATATTTTGTGATGAATGTACAGGAAACTTTGGATCTGCCTAAGATCTTTGGAATTCATTTATTTCTCGCAGGGGTGGCTTGCTTTGGTTTTGGTGCATTTCATGTAACAGGCTTGTGGTCCTGGAATCTGGTCCGATCTGTAAATCCAGATAATGGCAATAGTTAGGATTCATTCAAAAAATAAAGAATCCACTCATGGTAGAAACCCTTCCCGTATCAGGCACTAATATATTTTTAACGTCTTAGATCGAGTAATCATCCAAATTAAGAACAGAAGCTCGTTGCTTTTTCTCTCCCTATAATTAATTGAAGCCATAGGGCTCTATCTCTATCCATTTATTCGTTCGACCCAACTTGAAATTTAAGTCATTTTGCTCCGTTTCAATAATTTAAACAAAGTTTTGTACCGATCCGGAAAGAATGAAATATTCTCAGAGCTTAGTTGAGAGCCACTTCTTTGAGTCATTTTGCCGTGTTACGTCAATAAGGAGTAATTCACTAGGGCTGACCTAAAAAGATAATAAAAAAAGAAGTAAATCAATTTTCACTCTGCCAGCTGGGCTACGAAAACCCAAGCTTCTACGCAATCAAAGCAAAGCTAGCAGGTAAGGTGTTATCCTCATAGTGCAACAACTGCAACCCAAAACTTCATTGCCATGCATCGAATACTCAATTCCGTACAGGATTTAACTACGTACAAAATCAGATCCTCGTCACAGCAATGACATATCTTGCCCCCAAAGAATTGGAAAGAAGTCACCAAACACAGTATGACTCCATATCTTGGAACCTAGTATGAGTAACCCAACAAAGACGTCGAAAAAATTCCCAATAAAATAATCGGAGAATCCTTTGAACTAGGGGTGCAACCGGTACGGTATGGTCGGTAACGACTCCTTACCAATACCAAAACCACATTCTATATGGTAAAACCGTACCGTACCAATTTACCGACCGGTACATCAAAACAAAAACCAAAATCAAACCGACTGGTTTTTCGGTTTTTTCAGTATTTTCGGGTTTTTTTGGTTTCGGTAATTTCGGTTTCAATTCGGTTTTTTCCCGGTAAATACCAGAATTTCAAATCGGTTTATGCATTCGGTAAATCGGTATATATTTCGATATACCCATTCTAGCTGTTATAATTTCTAGCATTTCTAGCTATTACAATTTCTAGCATTTCTAGTTGTTTGGAACAATTAGAAACATACACAAACAGGTACAATTTCTAGCATTTGTAGCATTTGGAACAATAGATTTAAATAGATACGAGACCAAACTAATCGGTTTTCTTTTGTCGGAGTCGGAGGAGAGTGAGACGAGACCAAAATAACCGGTTTACCTCCGTCAGAGACGGATGAGAGTGAGACGAGATCAAACTGACCGGTTTGCCTCTACCGAAGCGGGGGTAGAGTGTGATGAGATAAGGGAGCTGGTGCCTGAGGAGAGTGAGCCAAGATGATGAGCCTCAAAAAATGAGGGAGTTGTTACCTCAAAAAATGTTCGCCGGAAAGTCAAAATCATCCACACCTCCAACACCGAAAAAACAAACCATCGTCGAAAAAGCCAACTCGTCGGGAAAAAAAAATCACCGGAAAACACGGAGGGAACTCAGATCCAAATACAGCTGGCGCCGAAAAAATTGTCACCGGAAACCCGATCTCAAAACGAAGTAACCACACCAAATCGAAAGCTAAATCTCAAAACAAAAAAATGGTGTTCTCAAATAAAAGTCCCCAAAAAATTATTTCTCAAAATCAACCCAAGGTTGAAGAAGAAAAAAAAATGAGAGAGAGCTCAAACAAAAATGACGGCCACACTTTTTGAGAGAGAAAGAGGTAAAAAAAATGAAATGGAAAACCTAAAAAAAGATCTCTACACAAACCACAATATAAACCCTAAATGAAATAAGGGCAAAACAGAAATATAGCCAACAAAACAAACGTCTCTTTTTATTTTAACAAAATGCTGCCTAATTCATTTTGTGTTAAATGTTTGACTAATTAAACAAAATATATGTTTAATTAACATGATTATTTAACACTTAAACCAAATACTCAAATAAATAAATTTAAATTCAAAGAGAATATAAAAACTCACTCATGAGAAATAAAATAAATAGAAGTAGTATGATACCCAAAATAATTTGACACTGCACAAAAAGTTTGGTATGGTATTTCGGTACGGTAATTTTGGTACAATATCGGTACGGTAAATTCGGTAAATCGGTTTTTTGTATCTAAAAACCAAAACCAACCAAATTTTTGACGGTATTTTCGGTTTCGGTAAAATCGGTTTTCGGTATTTCATAGTATGAAACCAAAACCATTTTTTTCCGGACCAAAACGGTACAGTACGGTAAAAACCCGTACCGGTTGCACCCCTACTTTGAACGCATAATAACAGCGCAACCAATGATGGACGACTAGAGACAGCAGTGGTGGATGCAAGGTAACATGTTCTATAGTCCCTAGGTTTACTTTGTATTGACTTTATTCCAGAACAAATGTTTTGAGTCATATCAGCTTTGTATCGAGTCTATTGAGTTGTAATTAAATATCAATGAAGACAAATGGACAGCACCGTGAGATAAACTACCGTATCCATATCGGACCGGACTTTTCAGACGAAAGATAATTTAAGATTTAGTGAGGTTTTCCAGTTACGTATTTCCCTTGGAAAGTTTTCTAAAGTAGGAATTGACAGGAAAAAACTTGTTTTTAAAAAGAGTAGAAAAGGTTTTTTTTTAATATTTTTTATTTTAAAAGAAACTAGGAAAAATATGGATCTCGTTCAAACAAGATTCGCTTGATCGAAAAGGATGGTTGAAACTAGGGTTTGGATCGGATTCGTCGAGTCGTTGACTGCCTCCTCCACGCGGGCCTTCCTTGGCAGCATTTTGATGAGAGGAGCACCTTAAGCCTTCAATTTCACCCATATTATAACAGCAAAAACACTAGACCAATCTTTACACGACTTATTTATGCTGCTAATAAAACCTCACACCTCATCACTACTACATTGAATCCTGATGCCAATCTGTGTTGATAGGCGTTGAATCTTAAAGCATGACCAAACATGCACCTAAATTAGAAATGTTATTATTCTTATCAGTTGGTGTTGCACGAGATCCCCAGCAATTACCTTTGATTTTCAATGGGGCAAGTTTCAAGGATCATCAGTGATCTAACCCAGCTACTATTTTGAATTGGATGCATCAAAACGAACCTTACCAACATCACAAGGCAGACACACAACTGACCCCAAATCAGTCCCTATTTACTTGTATAACTCCTTGCTAGGGTTACCAATTCACAATTCCTCTTATCACTATGGAGACGGTCAAGAAAAGAAACTCTTAGGATGCGTTTGATTAAAAAGTTATAAAGAAGATTTTAAAAAACAGTTACTTTCCATGAGGAGCTAGAAAAATAAATGAGTCGCTTGGTGAGATGCTGCCTTACTTTTCTGGTTCTCTTTGAAATCCAATTCTTTAGTTGGTGGGCAAAAAATGCTTTCGTAATAAATAAGAAAATATGGAGATTAAAACTATTGTCCCCTTACAAATATATTTGCAATCAAACAAATTTTTTACATATTTAAGCACCACAAAAGTATAAAAATAGGTAAAAAGAAGCATTTCCATGGGGAGGAATGTGCAATTCCAATCAACACACCTTTATATCACAATGCATATGAAAAAACATATACAAGGGTGAGATGGGGAGGCATCTGGAACAGAAAAAGATGTACACTTAACAACATAAGATCCAGATGTCATTGGCAGTGATAATAACAGTATGTTGGAAATCAAGGGAGCAATTGGTGAAATCCTACAAAATACCTTAGCAGAAATTGTGCATTCACGTGCAAAATGTCCTTCTTCACCGCACCTATAGCATGAACTAAGTATCCCCATATCATTTGTCTCCCCGCGCAACCCACTGCACGCCTGAATAAATAATAATAATAAACAATAATTAAGAAAACAAGTAAAAACTTTCTTATTCGAAAAATTCTAACGAGTAGATTTCAAATGCCAACGCATAAAAGATACAGAGACCCTGCATTGAACGTGCTCTGACTAATATTACTAGTGTTGTATGTAAACTCCAAACCGATTTCAGGAGTTCATTTCTAGGTAGATACACAAAAAATTCAGCACATTCTACACACTTCTAGTATTAGGTATCATCCCAGCCATGAAAAGCCATTTTTAAGCTGAGATGGCAAACCAGGTCATCTCTCCATATGGCAGTATCCCACTAACGAAGCAGTAATAACACCCAAAAAAATGTAATGCATTGTCATGCTGGAGGCATACCCAAGAAAGAAGTATCACAGCTACTGCCTCTAACCGTCACAAGGGGGCTTTACCAAACACCCTCAGTGGCACCTTAAATGGGCATTTGGATAGCATGCAGGACCCATGTTCCATTCAATGGCCATTTCTGGTGCGTAGGGAGGGTAAAGGTGGGGGGTAAAAGAGAAAGAAAGACGAGTCGGGAGAATAGCCTAATTTTTTTTAACTGTTTGAAAACTTTTTTTTAAATGTACAGTTTTTAACTGAATTTAACGTTATTTTTTACTGTGTTTAAAAAAAATGTTAAAAACAGTTAAAACTGTACATTAAATAATTATGATATAAAAACAAACTATTGATTTTAACAAAAAAAAAATTATTTTAACAAAAACAACAGTGGGCAAATCTTGGGTGGCAAATTTTTCTTTAGGTATGAGTAAGGCAAAATTTTCTAAAACAAATGGAAAAACATGGCAGATGGCAGGTTGCATGGAAAAAATTTCCATAGCAAATATTTGTAATCAAACCCACATAAAAGTGAGCCAAAATTATGATTTGCCACCTTTTTTGCCATGGCAACACACCCTTAGGTCTCATTTGATGTGCGGGATAAGGAGGTGGGACAATATTATCCCATCATATGTTTGACGTGGGATGGAATAGGATTTCAAATGGGTTAAGTTACACATCCATGTTTGGTGTTGGATGAGATGGGATTTAATATGATATAAGTTATCCCAAGTCAGCCTCCTATCCCACTAGCTGTGGGATAAAACCATCCCACCTTGAAGGCGAACTCTTATCCTATCCCATTCCATCTATATATTGTACTTCCCTCTATTGGAAAAAAATTGGTTAGTTTTGAATGAAATACGGGATTATGAAAGACTGAGATAAAACCCAATTTCCTTATATGTTTCGTTGGGTCTCAATCCTCCGATGCATATATCAAAATGGTATGAGAGCAACATACGCTCCATGTGGACGCCCTTGTTCTGAGAATGGAGGATAAGGCTCAGAACCATGACCAGATCACTGCACCAAATGCTACCCCCGTCTTTCGTGGTCGAAGTTGATTTGCCTTCATTGCCACTTCAACTTCGCAGTATCACAAACAGCAGAAATATTACAGAATGCTCTGAACTTTCCAAAATCAGATTTCTGCTGCTAACAGTTTTTAGCCCAAGTTTCAGAAAACTTGAAACAACTCCCTCAATCGCTAGAAAATTTCCTGCTACCCATTGACTACCACACCTCAGACCTGGAGGAAGAATATACCTATGGCTACGCTGACCAAATCTGAGTTCAAGGAATATTATCAACAAATTCTAAGCGGAATATATACAGAGTTATCACAGGGATACAGTACGAGAAGTCGTTTGAAAAGAGGGTACAGCAATAAGGAGGTGGTATGTTGAAAGTCTTAAAGTAGGAGGTTGTTAAGCGTGATTGTCGAGAGCATTTTGTCCATTGAATCTGCTAATCATTTGCCTTGAGGTGAGCCATGGCATTCCATGCAGCCCATGTCACTCTATACTTTGTGAAGAGCCTTCGCAAGACATCATGGGTACCCCATACTTTATTATTTATTTTCTAATTTTGAGGAGGTATGGACTAATCGCACCAACCTTAAGGAAGTTGAGGTTTTTTATATCAGGACTTTTTACTTCATTTTTCTTGTAGGAAACCGGGTTCGATATCGGATAATTTCAATATTTTTGTTGGGGTTTGAATGGCAAGTTTTCCTAAATTCTGCAACACAGAGTCCTCCAGATTCGCACGCAGTAGTTGAAGAACCTTCGCAAGACATCATGGGTAACCAATACTGTTTGATTTATTTTCTAGTTTCGAGGAGGTATGGACTATTCGCATCAAGTTCACGAAGTTGAGATTTTTGATATCAGGAATTTTTACTTCATTTTCTTATAGGAGAGATCAAGTTCAATATCAGAGAATTTCAAATTTTTTGTTGGGAGCATCGCTTGGATGTATCGTTTTGGAAGTCTCTCCGATACAAACATATGTATCACCCGAACTTAATAGGAGACGCGCTCAAAACTTAATATTACCAATCAAAAGAACACTGCAAGTCTGAAAGGAGAGCAGGCTTAACAACCTAGGGTTATGATCGATATTGCTATTGATGTGAAACGCAGCAAAATTTACAAACACATGAAAACACAGGCGAATAAAGATAATAACTAAATCATATTTTCTCTCAAATCTCATTAATAAAATAAATTGATTACAAGAGATGGCCAAAGTCCATATTTATAGATAAATCGATACTTGGGGAGCAAGTCTCCTAATTAAACTAGGAAACTGCCCACTAACTAGAGACCAAGGAAACGCTAACTAGATAATTATCTAATTAATAATAAAATACTAAAAATAAAATAAACATGTTCTGAAATTAAATGGGCCCACGTGGGGGCTCTCCCAGACGCTCGTCACCTTCCCCTTCTTTGAAAAGTTTGTCCCGAGTGCTATAGACTTGAACATTGAGGATGCAAGACAAGTAGTGTCCTCTCCTTTAAAAAGCTTTACCACGAACTGGAGGGGAGATTTGCAAAGGTCCGTGCCACATCCATAAGTACCTTGAATATTTTGAACCTTTTTTATCTTTTATTGGTCGTGAAAGAGAATTTTTTTGCAAATTTTGGGGACCGAATAAAATATTTTTTAACATTTTAAAATTGGGGACTGCTTAAATTTTTCTACCCAAAAAATAATTTTTTTTACCATTAACCTCTAACTCAAATGGACTCTTAAAAATGGGTCAAAGTCAAATAAAGACCGATTAGGCAACCCATACTCCTCAATAGCCTTAAAGTCCAACCTTTCACTTTAAAACCCCAACTCATCAAAGCAAACCTCTCTTATTCTACACAAACGACAATTGATTTTCCACCCAACCCAATCACCTTAGAAGCTACCGAAAGTTGGTTGGCCACCTTTTGTGGCTGGAAATCATCGTCGGAGGCCAGAAACATTGGAAGGCAGACAGTTTTGTTCATGGGTTTGTGCAGTTGATTCTAAGCCCAGATATGGGCGGAGATGGGCCAGAGGTCCCCAGATCTAGTCGGAGGGGGGACGGGAAGGTAAGGTCGTGAGGGAGGGGGGTCGTTGTAATACCCCGTAACTTTATTGATTTTTATTTATTGGATTAATTAAATTAAATTAAATGGGAATTAATTGGAAATTAATCCGGATTTAAATACTAGCGAGACGTGAGTTGGTATTTTATTATGACGATAATATTGAATATTACCGAGTATATATGGTAATATATGAGTATTGAAAGTATTAAAATTGTCGAGAGTTATAAATAAAACAATTTGGGAAATTAAGTTGGGACGCGCGTGTCAGTCGCGTCAAGAATCAATTTAATTAGATTAAAAAAGTAATTTATAATTTTATCATCCGTATGGTCATTTTGAGTGCACCAACGTGTCCGGAGGGATCGATATAGTCATAAAACACTAGCCGGGGGTTTAGTTTGGGTCCCGGGGCACTTTTAGGCCAAATCGGCTACCCGGGAGGGTATTTTGGTCATTTTAAAATTTAAGGAAATAAGACCCACGAATTTGAGGGTTTATTTAATTATTATTGGGAGTGCCATTAGGGCCATTATCAGCCAAAAAGGATATAGGGGGCTACGTGAGTTAGAGGAGAGGTTGTAGGAGGTTCCCAAACCCTAGCCACCACACACCACCACCAATTTCGACGGAATTGTGACCGGAAAGAAGGAAAGAACCAGCCCCTGGACACCATCAACGATTCTGAACATCAAACTTAAGGCAAGTGATTTGATTCCATTAGTTTCAGCGAATATTCCTTCCATGATTAGTGAAGAAATTGATATTTGCCTTGAAAGATGATGAAAACCCATTAAATTTGATGTAGAACTCTAAACCTTGGTTAGGAATTGCATGTAGATTAGTTCTGGACGAAATTCAGTACCCAAAACATAACCTTTGATGAATTAAAAACGGATTTTAGAAGAGTAATATCATAGTTCTTGAAGAAAATAGAAAACTAGGGTTTTTATGAAGATTTGATCCATGTAAGGCTAATTGTTGATGATTTAATGGTTTTGGAACGTTAAAAAAATAATGTATTTAGGTTGTATAATGATCCTATAACCTTAGATTAGAGTTACACACCTTGTAATGGAGTTTTGGGAGAAATCTGGGATTGAAAAACGAAGCAGCCCGTAGCCCATCTGGGTCGATCGATCGACCACCATCGATCGATCGATCGATATTCATAGGTCGATCGATCGACCTTCCCAGAAATTGTTATATTTTTCCTTGTTGAATTTTAACAAGCTAGACTCTAGAAAAATTATTGATGGGGACTTTGTGAACACTCTTAGATTTGAGGAAGACCAATAGGCATGATTATGAGACCCGAATTATTATTAGAATTCAACTTGGGATTTATGTTAAATCTAATAAGGATCGACGAGTGTGGGATTATTAGAAAACTGAGATTAAATGAGTTAATCTATATAGTTTGATAAAATAAGGTTTGTGGCAGAAATATGGACCTTAAAAATATTGGATTGAAATGTGGGAATAATAAGAGACTTGGTAACCTTTTGGGGGTAGGTTTTAAGTACTTGAAACTACGACGTGAGAGGTGTCGGTGGAATATATTATATATTATCCGGAGACTTAAAAATGTACAAATTGGAGTAATGGTATAGGGATGGAGAACATACCTTTATTAATATTATAAGTTATCTAAGTTGTGTGAATGCTTAGTATATGGATATATATGTGTATGACATACTTACCATACTTGCTATCACGGGAGGTCGGCCTTTGAACAGGGCCATCTAATCTTTGTGTGCCTACGGGGGAATTTAGATTGGTACCTTAAGGACATGGGGCTGTGAATGACTTATTTGTGAGTTAATAAGTCAGCTGACCATGGGAGCGTAGGTCTGTGCGTGACCCATGGGTATGTGAACTATGTTCGCCTCCATTATGTGTGATTTTTGCTTATTGAGACGGTTCCTGAGAGATTCGGAATACGTGATCCTTATGTACGTGATGTACCAGAATTCGATAGCAGAGTATGTGTGCATCGCAGCTTAACCTACGGGTGCCCTAATTGTATATTTATGATGAGATTAATATACTGGTAATTGCAATAGACTCTTTGTTAAAGTGTAAATGTGAATACTTGAGACGTTTTTTTTGTAGAGTTAAAAGTGAGAATTTCACACGATAATTATTATAAGTAAATCTGAGAAATAAAAAGGAAGATACACACGGGTTATAATACAATGTCTTGAATAGACCTTTATATTATAACGTGAAGTCAGGTTGTGATTTAGACTAGTTAGTTAGCGGCATGACTAGGACGGGTTAAGGATACGTTAGGAGTGCACATCAGTTGAGAGGTGAGGAACTCATGTGAGTGCACGTAACTAACATGTATTTAATATTCACTGCTTAATGTTATTAAACACTTGCTATATTTTAAACTGTTTTCACATCGGGCTCTGACCCGTTTGCTTTCAAATCTATTTTTTGTAAAAACCTTTTAGGTGCCCAGCCACAGGGACGCCAAGCTTAGGAATTCCATTCCAGTGACGTGTTGTAGCTGCTGTGGAAGTTACAGGATCTCGATAGTAGACAACTCCACATTCTACATTGACTCTATTTCAGAATAATTCATCTATTAGGGCATGTCGCCCTTTTCTTTTAGAGACCGTTTTATCATACTCAGTTTCATTTCAGTGTTTTAATTAATTAATTATTCAGACTTTGTATTTGGTTTTATTCAGTATTTGGATTATTCAGAGGAGTGTTCCTCCAGACTCATTTTTATTCCATTATTATTATATTGTGACTGTGATGTGATTGTGATATCTTTAGCTCATAATTTAATTGGTTGCATGTTAATCTAATTTAATTAAAATTGACAACTCACTTTTTAAATATTAGGTGGCTAGTAATTTTTTAAAAATGTTTTCGACAGTGATGCTATGAAGTGAACCAACTTGACATTTTGTATTAATTTGAATAAAGGAGTAGTTACCCGGTATTTAATTCGACGGGGTGTTACAGTCGTCAACCATGGTTTGGAGCCGGAATTAGTCGTCGGAATCTAGCGAAGATGGATGTTGGCCGCAGCCGAGTGGTTCTGCATCGGGATGAGGGGGTAGCTAAGTTTTGGGCGGTTCGAAGGTTGGAGAGGTCACGGCTACCATTTAGGACCCAAATCCATATCGAAAACGGATTAGGTTGGTCAGAGGCTTCTGACGAGAACAGAGGGAGAATAGGGGACATCAGTGGCTCATCTGAGTCATTGTCGACTCCATTGACACCTTTAACATCATCCACATCATCTTCTTCGAATACTACCCCAATCGCCACAACCCCAAGAATTAACGACGGGCTTAACGACCTTTTCGACACTGTCCTCCTCTCCATACTCTTCCTCGCTAAACTCATCGGAATAAGGTGAATCAAAAAAAGCAGAATCGTTGGCAAACTTGGCTAAACGAATTCAGCCAAAGACATTCGATAATCATGCTCCTCTTCGAGTTCTGCTACGAAATCTTCAATCATCGCATCACCCCTTGCGATTTGTTGCCAACACTCGTTGTATCGCGCAGCACTAATACAACTGTGCCTGTCCCCGGCCATTCATTGTACATGTAGGCAACCTGAGCTTTCCACTAATTGATATCGTCACTGATGGCTTGAAAATTATGCCGATGTATTGTGGCAATTTCCTCTTCTGATGAGGGCATCATACAATATATGCTAATGCACATGGTGAAAGATATAATCTATTATGGCCCGGGTTTAAATCCCCCTTCATATCGCAGATGCAAGAGTTACAATGTTAAAAAAGGAAGTGAATTTAATTAAAGCAAACATAATAGAGAAGTACTAGGTCGAATGAAAGAAGACAGGTTGTACAATTATGTCGGATGGACGGATGTGGAAAATCTACAACAAACTTTTTGGTCAATAGCTCAAGAGGAACCGTTTTCCTTCGTAGCTTTGATACGTCTTCTATCCAAAAGGATGTTGATCAATTATTTATTTGCGTTGCTCGACTCGGTGGAAGAAGTTGGTGAAGAAAATGGTGTTCAGGTAATTTAAATATTTACTTATATCAATGACGTATTTTTATTGTTCAATCAATATTGTTTATTCCTTATAAAAAAAATGATGGATAATGCATCGGCACATGTACGGATGTTACCAAGGTTCTAAAAGGCGCGAGACGTGGAGGTCAAGCCTTAGGAGCCAAGGCGAGCCTAGGCATAAAAAGGCGTTTAATATTTTTTAATTACACTAAGACTAGTAAAATAATACATACGTTTAAATTTGAAAATATATCCATATGTTTGGTAGCCCTTTTCCCATATGCATGCTCCATAAGTCCATATCACCCTTCTTGGGGGCTTGGTTTTGAAGAAAAGAGTCTTGATCTGGGGGGTGGGGGGTTCTTTAGGTTGTTCAAGTGGGGTTTGATAAAGAAAAAAAAAAGAATTCCTTAACGATGTCGTATCCTTAAATGAAAAAAAAGGTGCACCTTTTACACGCGTTACGCGCGTGGGCCATTGACCGCCTTACACGCGCATTGACCACGCCTGCCATGCCTATGCCTTATCCGGGGCGTTTCTAAAGCGCCTCACGCCTAGGCGCGCTTTTTAGAACACTAGTGTTACCATCCATCCTGTTGGCATCAGAGCTAGTTACCCCACTACTTTATCAATCATCCTCCTTAAAAGGAGCAAGAAATTCATGTAACGATGAGGCTACTTTAGAATCTTCTCATGTACGCAACAAATCTAACGCATGGTGCATGCAGCGTGTGGGATTGACACGGGGTGGTAGGACTTATTATTTATTTATTTTAATTTGTATCCTTAATATTTTTAAATATTATCTGTTTATTTTAGGATAAAATGATAAATATCAATCAACAAATTTGAAGGATAGTAATTAACATAATAATAAAGGTATCTTCCATATAAGACTCCGTCAGTATGCTAATAAAGGCTTGTGCCACCTATTGTAGATGGACTATTATGAGTCTTTTTAATGAAAGAGTTTTGACAGTGCTTTCTCAAGACCCATAAAGGGTTTCCTCTCTAGTGTGTGTTTAAAATCTTCTGTGCATACATCAAAGTGGAATCGAACTCTCCTAACTTTCATGCCAACTAAAGATGTCTTAGGGCATTGTTATAAATTGCATAGGTATGAGAACGAACACAAAAGACACTAGCGTTTGAGTACAATGATTCTTATTACAAAACTGTTCGCCACTGCAATGACTCAGGAGGTTTTAGCCAAATTCTACTGGTGTACGAAAGACTTGACCAATATGCGGCCTCAGTCTGTTTGTGTGCTTAAACTTCCCACAACTTTCATCGCTGTCCAATCCGAACACCACTGTCGTTGAAGTCACCGCCCCCTAACACCACAAGGAGGAGGAGGTGTTGTTTAACTCCGCAGTTTTATTAGGGGCAGATCATGAATAAAAGGCTAGGCTGTGATGCTCAGTAAATCAATCACGGATTAACATATAATATAATGTGTGTATACATATGAAATAAAACATATATAATATATAGTTCCAGGGAGAGGGGGAGGGGGAGGGGAAGTCGTCATGAGTGTCTCCATTCCCAGGACGGCGTTTTTTATCAACCAATTTGAAAGTCTGCTCTCCATAAGGGTCTCTTTTCCCAGGATGGCGTTTTTTACATGTAAAACTTTCCCGTAAGGGAGATTCAATAACTTGAGAATGCAACATGATGAATAGTGGTGAAACAGATTTGAGTGCCAAGCTTGAGAAAGAGTACAATATGAAGGCAGATTCTGGATTTTCTGCCACTCAAAATCATCAATTTAGCTTCAATGTTAACGAACGGTTATGAGTGCTTCAAATAAAGTACACATGGATAAGGCTAGCCTACATCAAAGTTGAATTAAGTTTGCACTTTCTTTCCATTTCACTTTGAAAAATGTCTGACTATGTTGCAAAGCAGCAGTAACTTCAACATAAAAATGATATGAAGGAAATTATACAATGTCAGGGACAACTGACACCTTATATTAGTTAATATGTGTTTGTATAAGCCTAATTAATGGAAATATGGACCAATGTGCTAACATGTTCAATGTACACAAGTGATGAAAAACTTACCAAGCCAGTATGACCTGATTGACCACATCTATAACAAGAAACATCTCTTGGAACAGTACCAGTATAGTTAACGCAACAAAGATGACCAAAACTCTTGCACATATAACATTGTATTTCCTGATTAAGGTTTCAGAAAGAAAAAACATTAAAAATGATTATAGAGCAGAAAAATTAGACTGAAAAATGACAGGAAACAAAAAGTAATTTACCTCGTATAAAATATAATTTATATATACACACACGCACACAGAGAGACATTTACAAGCATAAACATTGATAAAGCACTCAGGGGAGTATATGGACCTTCAGATCCTCAGGGGAATAATCGTTCTTGCATGAAAACATTTCATGTCCAGAATGACCACATTTCAAGCATATCTTTGCATTCTGAAATGAAGTGTGTTTCTCAGGGCAATCTTTCGCACGGTGACCCCCTTTTTTGCAGATAAAACAATCTTGTCCCTGCCCCCAAGAAAAACAGATGGATCCAACAAAAAAATCAGTGTCGCCGATAGATTATTAAAAATCACAGCAATAAATTTACAATTAGAATGTTATTTGAGCAAGTTAAACAAGGCCTCCACTTCTGCCCAGATAAATTTACAACGAACACCATACAGGAGGGTAGTGAGAAGCAATTATATAGCCAGCAGATGAGATTCGCTTCAACATAAATGTGTTACGTGAAATATGTCGCATCACTGGTGATACTTCAAGTGGTCCCCTGCTCCATTATTCAGGAATAAAGGTATTATGTGAAATATGGTATCATGAGTGATAGCTCAAGTGGTCTCCTACTCCATCAACTAGGATAGGAATAGAGGTGTTATGTGAGATATGTGATAGATCAAGGGGTCTCTTACTCGACTGTTCAGCAATGGTGCAAATTTAATATCAGGTAGAAACAATTATTTCTTTTAGTTTTTTTCTGGAAAAGAAAATATATCTTTCAGTTTTCCTCCTTTCTCTAGGCTTTTTCCAGGTGGAGAGCCCACTGACTACGAGTAAGAATAAAATTATCTAGGGGGATAACGAAAAAATATATGGGACATACATATACAACAGACCTTTACAAGATGTGATTACTTAGATAAACAAAATGGAGTAGCAATAATAATCCCTTGATTCCTATTAAGTTTTCTACTCTGCTAAGAAATTACAAAGCTCAGCATGGGAGGTTCCATAAATAGAAGTAGGAATATACCAGACTCTTGTCAGGTTCTTAAACGAGGACCTCAAATGTGGTCCAACTTTTTCCAAATAGCAACAACAAAAGTCAGGGTTGCTTTTTCAATACAAAACCAATTTTAGATATTAAATTTAATGCATTTTAATTTAAAGTCAAAAAACAAAAAACAAATATTTTTTGCTGAAATGTTTGGAAACATCAGCTACATATTCGTTGGGAAGTGGGTCAGGTGATCATCTAAAGTTTCAATGAAGACTAAAAATCAGACATATATATCAACTTTGCATTTAAACCCACTTCCCGGTGGAATTTTTTGATGAAATTTTTGTAAATGATTTCCTAACCATGGAGATCATCTCCAAATAAAATCAGCAAAAAAAAAATTACTACTTTAAGTATCAGTTAAGGACCTCACAAGAGCCTGAGAGCCTCAGTGTAAATATATGCATGTGTGTTACAATGTTCTCTCATTTGCCTAAACGAATCTATAAAAAGCTAGGTACTCCAATATCTTGATGTCAAAAGGTCGTAGCATAATCGTAGTCTGAACCTTTCATGTGATTTTGGGTCACCACATGCGCAAGCCCCCTTCCACATAGAAAAGAAAGAAGATCGAGAGCTCATCCACACTCATCAATGTGGATGACTCTCCACATAATCAACTAGACCCCTGTCCCGAAAAGAGTAGATAATGTTGTCAACAACTGTTCTTGTAAGGAAGAAAGGAGGTGAGAGTAGTGGCCAACTGATAATGTTCCCAACCAGACAAAATAAGTTTCGAGTTCTGGCAGGTCATGGGGGCCTTGAAAATTCAGTCGACGCAGTTCAACTCCAGTTGAGAAAAGAAAGGAAAATGAGACGACTCTCACCGACGCTGCCAAGGAGGCCAGGTCAATGCTCATTGTAGAGTAGTAAAGGTGACACGAGTCTAACATTTAGAAAGTAATCATCAATGGTCAACGAAATGTTATCCACGCATTATTAAGCACACTAACGAAACAAAGTCATGTCTCAAAGCACTACGGAAAAAACACGTGAATGAATGGAGTGTAGAGGTGATCCAAATATCTTGAATGGTCCATATATGGTGAAAAACGGAAGTGGCCGAGAAAATGGGTAAGTCGAAGGCCAAACTTACCACCTCGGCCGAAAACTTCAAGGTTTGCCATGGAGACCAACGATGCAGCTGAGACCAAGTGTCGGGAGACTATTTTAAGTGCGCCGAACAGCAAGTGGAGTATGTTCGCAAATTCCCGTACATGCAGTGGTGAAGTGTTGCTCTTGCGAAGGCTGAAGTCCCTTCCTCCTCCGACCTTTACAACGAGCACCGGTCCCTCCAGTAGTTGGCCAAGGGGAGGAAAACGAGGTTGTTAAAGTTAAAGCCACTGTTAAGGAGCCGGCACCATTAAAATCTTGGGACCTCTCTCTTTTTGTACTTTTTCGATTCATGCTTTAATGAAACTATTGTAGGACCACAGCCCCTTTTTTAGACAAACTATCAATGAAAAATGGTTTTCATTAAGTCTTGTTGTTTTTCCTTTCAAATGTGCATGCTTATATGTTTGATTGCACATGTCGCATTTCTAACTTTTTATCGTGTTTCAGCTCCTTAATGAAACCAACTCCTCAACGCTTAACACGTGCTTTTTTTTACTCTGTCTAGTCAACTTCGATTTGACCTCTAGGTTTGCAAGTCCAAACAAGAGAATACTCATGGGGTGACGTCCCTGTTAGAGATCGAAAATGTCGATCTCCGAGGAGAGGTAGAAAAGTTACGCACCAACCTGGTCAACTGTCAAACACATGATGAATGAGAAGTACCACAAGTTGCGGTGGTAGTTTTGAAAAGCCCATCGCGAGCAGGATGGATATGATGAGGTCTTCTCAATGTCCCTCTTCATTTTGAGGATGTCAAAACACAAAATTACATTTTACATACACGGGTGGTTGAAAGCCCTGTGTCTTGAGAAATTCCAAGAACTCCAAGTTGTGGTATAGGTAGGTACCATCGCTCTTTCTTGTCTTATGGATGATCGATCATTGAGATCCATTTTTAAACCACCCTTTGGGAATGAAGATTCTTAGGCCCCTTTAGATGTCCCCATCCAGCTGATTGATGAAGAATATTATGACATTGGGAATTTGAAGAATCTGTCCCCATTTCTATGCCCTAAATTTTTTTTCTTCCACCGCCCCGCCAAGCCATAGCAGTGCAATGAACTCATTGGCCATGGCCCGAAGCCGTTCAGGAATGCGTGAGGCTAGTGAGTATCAAGTAGTTTCAGTAATGGGGGAAAGGAGATGAGCCAAAAAGGCTTTGGGAAAAGGATATCTAATAGTGTCATATGTCCGGTGAAGAGGTTTACAGGAGCCATCATGATGTCTGATAATCATGGAGTGTCAAGAAGAGGTGATGGACGGATCTGCTAGACGGGGAGAGGGAGATATGGATGAGGGAGAAGGTGGTGAGTTAGTATCCATATGGGATGAAGGAATTGGGTGATGGAATGGTCAACGATGGTACTGACAGGGGAAAGGTGCCATATACTTATAGGCTGGTGTGGGTTCAGGAACAAAAGGGTTGGGGAAGTTGGGTGGAGGAATCAAGAGTGGTGGTAATGCTAGAGCTGGAGGGATGACAGGAACAGATATCAGGGAAGAAGGTGTTAAAGATTGGTGTGTTTTGGAAAAGGGAAAAGTTTGTTCGTCAAACCGAACATGTCGAGAGATGTAAACACGTCCAGTTTTGTGATCCATACAACGGCACCCTTTGTGTTGTAAACTGTAGCCTAGAAACACACATTCCACGAGGCAAAAGTTTGTTAGTGACATAAGCAACTAAATGGGGACAACAGGCATATCCAAACAAACGCAAGGCTGAGTATGGCGGAAAATGACTATAAAGACGAGAGAAAGGAGAATACTATTAGAGGAGAGAAGATGAAAGACGATTGATGAGATGGATGGCGGTAAAAATGGCTTCGGTAGAGAGAAGAATATGATTGGTGAAGAGAAGAGGAGGGCCATGTCAGCAATGTGACGATGTTTGCGTTCTACAAGGCCATTTTGTTCGGGAGTACGAGGACAAGAGAGGCGGTGGTGAATACTAAAGAAAGAATATAAATCCGTGATGGGACCGCTTTCATACTCACGACCAACATCGCTTTGGAATTATTTGAGAGTGGCAGAGAATTGAGTGCGGATGTAGGTGATATTCTGAAAATGGATGAGAACCTCAGATTTACTTTTCATGAAGAAAGAGCCATGAATAACGAGTGTAATCATCAATGAAAACCACATAATATTTATAGCTCGAAACAGAGAAAAATGGATATTGCCATACATCAGAATGAACTAAGTCAAATGGAGAGTGACTTTTTACTTCATTAAACGATTATAAGGGGAGTTGGGTGGATTTACCTAGGGTACACTCTTGACAAAAGGAATAATATTTTGTTTAAGTAGAGGATAAGTGTTTATTTGAGCTTAAGTGAGAAAGAACCTTAACAGAGGGAGATGGGAGGGCAGGAATTTCTAAAAACCGTCCTTGCAAAGGTCTTGATAGAGCAAGGACCCGCTAGTGAGATCAAAGATATAAAATGATTGGCATCAAAGGCAAAGATAACTTTATTATCATGACAAAATTGCGCAATGGAGAGCAAGTTTTTACACATGGAAGGAACAACATATATATTATCGAGACGGAAAGAGGATGTACCAATAGGAAGTGCTATGTCACCCGTATAGGAAATCAAAAGTTGATCACCATTGTGTCCGAGCCAGTGTAAGGTGCGCGTTAGTGGAGAAGCGCAAGATTCCCAATCATGTGCGTAGAGGCACCAGTGTCAGGATACCAGCTAGAGTCAAAAGATGGTAATGTCGGATGGGCCGGCAAGAATACGAAGTGATATGCTTGTAGAGAAATAGCAATCTGGAGGCCATTAGATGCTGAATGCAGTGATTGAGGTAACGAGAATCAAGTAAATATGGGCAATTGACAACAGTTGCAACTGAAGGTGAGGATCGGTATTTAGTCTGATACCATGTAGAAGATAAAAATTGTGTATATTCTTCTCACCAAGGAGGCATGCATAAATAGTATTTGCAATGATAAATATGAAAACTAAAGTGCCTTGAATTAAGGTTACAATTAGGGGACAGGTTACTAAAGTGCCTTGAATTAAGGATAGAATTAAGGAAAAGGTTCGACTACTGTGTACACTCGATATACAATGAAACGTTAACTAAAATTATGGAGGTTTAACACTAAGAAATAGGCTAATAAAATTCATTAGCAATCCTGGATGGACTAACTATGTTGATTTTGAGCCCAATAGCATTTAGGGCTAGAAATTTACAAAACTGATCCATTTGTGATGAATTTGATTACAAGCCACGAAAGCTTAAAGCAATGAGTTAGCACATAAATCAGATTACCCAAATTTCCCAGACTTGCTCTTCTCAAATGACGAATTCTTGAGAGGAGGATTTTGATGTGGATTGAGAGAGCATGAGCTTAATCATTATTATATCATTATAACTTTTCTTTATTTTTAGTCTTATTAGCTACAAAACACGAACATGACTCGTGATTTAGGACACAACACGATTCGGGACATAGGATATGCTATTTTCCAAAGAAGTGGGAAAAAATGCACTGGGATACGTGTGATATTATTTATATTTTTTTATATTTAATTATCTGTTAAAAATGCTTTTTAATAACTACATTTTTGTAATTTATAGTGCAAAGTATTTATAATTTTAGTTAAAAAAAATATTAATTCCAAAGTATTACAATTGTTTTTAATCTCTCAATGGCTCACAAAAGAAACCATATAAAGTACAATCTGGCACAAAGTACACAAGTTGTAAAGACTTAAGGGTACCTAGCATTATCCCAAAGCAATCTTACTAAACCAGTTAAAACTTTACAGCTCACTAAACCAACTCGAATACTGACCAAATTAAAACAAAAGCAAGTTGTCAAGCATATTAATAATACGTCTCTTTTCACAACTTCATAACCATTTGTACTCTTCCTTTCAAAGCTTAATAACCATTTGCACTTTGGCAAGAGTTTTTCTCCAACCCAATAATAGTTCATAGTTTTCTCTTAGGAGAACAATTATTGTTCGTAATAGCTTCTCAACCCTCCCAACAGCCTCGAAACCCTAGCTGTGTGAAATGAGAAGAGAGAGGAAAGTTGTGTTCTCTTCGAGAGAAGAGAAAGGTAAGGTTCGTTGAGCGCCTTCTTTTTTGTTCGTGAAGATTTGTTTTCTTTTTCATATTATGTTTTATACCAAATGTTTTCCGTTATCAAACTTTTGACGACATTTTAATTTTCAAAAATACTGAAAATTACCTAGTGTCCTAAAAACGTATCCATAGCGTGTCCCAGTGTACTCACCTTTAAAAAAAATTTTAAAAAAAAAGGAATACTCTTGGACAAGCCACCTGTCCCAACGTGTCTGGACGTATTGCATGTCCCACTCGATTCAAATATGATTCGTTGCCATCGGAAGAGTGTTTGTGCTTTATAGTTTTCCGAAGACCTTCTCCGAGTGTTAGGCCATTTTACATGGCCAAATGGGATCCATTTTACAAAGGGGCAAATTCTTGTCATTTTCTCCCTCCGGGTAGCCGAGCTTGTGACGCCCCCACCAATAAAAAAAATGTGAAGGAAAGTTAAGGGAGTTGACCACGATAAATGTAATTTTTTTTAAAAAAGGAAAGTGTTAGGGCGGCAAATGAGTTGCAATCGGGGTACGACTTATGCTCAGCTCGCCAAGCCCGAATTTTATCAAAATGGATTCGGGTTCGGGTTTAAGAATAGCTTTTAACTATTTTAGTAAGTCGCTTGGCCAAACAAAATGAGTTTAAACCTTTTTCCAAGTGCTTAGAGATAGGCCGAGTGATATCATGGCTTATATTACTTTTATAAGGTCACCAATGACCTCACTTGGTACTAGAGCATTCCCAATATTACCCCTCATATCACTATAAATAGTAACCTCCACTTAAAGGAAAATCAATTTCACACCTCCTACCACCACACAACCACCACCTCGTTTACATGAATCTCCGTCTTTATTTTACCCAAACCCTAACCCAAGAAACCCATAACCCCAAATTGAAACCCCAACCCTAATCCCCCCCCCCCCCCCTTCCCCTAATGCCGCCGACCACCGGCCAGGCACCTTGGCTCATTTTCGGCGCTAGCTCGCCACCCACAAAACCCCTCCCAAGCCCCCAAACAGCCCCTACCCTCTTCCACCTGGGCCGAAATCCATCCCTAGCGCCCCCGGAGCTTCCCCCCAACCTCAGATCTAGTTTCCCCTACCCCGATCTGCCCCAACACCTCCAAAAACCTAATATTTTTACCCACGAAAGCCTTGCCACTGCCCCAGGGCAGCCCACGCCTAGGGTTTCCTCACACCCTTTTCTTGCCCACAAATAACAATCCACCCCCCCCCCACCACCACCACCACCTTCAAAAAAAACAAGAAACCAGCCCCACCTCATTTTTGCCATATTTTCCCTCTTTTCCCCTTATTTATGCCCCATCACAATCAAATCCAACAAAATTGGACTTCCCTACTACAATCCAATCCCCCACCCTCTATTTGACCTCAAATCCGGTCAAAATTGGTCACTGGACATTTTCATAACACGTATGACTTCCATGAAAAATGCATCCCACTTAGGCTCCATTTTCTGACTATTTGTCATTTTGGGTTTGGCTTTTCGAAATGTCGCCGCTTTCAATCCACTTGTTTCGCCATCGTACTCACAAAGGTGCGGTACCCGGAGTGCCCGTCCGGTCAGATTCAAGGGTCCACTACAAGTTGCAACATGTGCTCGTGGTGTCGAGAAGGTGTATATCGTCGTCAGTTTTTTGTTGCTCAAATTTCGTAGAGGAACATCGCGTCGGGATTTAGGTATATTAGACCCATTTTTTACGAGGTTCATACGCATGGGACTAATTCCAGACGGGCAGCCCACGTTTCGTTGATTTTGACTGAGGTTCGAAGCTTTTTCTTGGTTCATATCATGTGGCATTGATGATTCACCCTCCAAGCTCGAGGACGAGCTTTTTTTAAGACAGAGAGAATAATGTGTATGGGATATATAGCGACACATGGCGCGTGATTGTGTCCCAGGAGAAGGCTATCTTTTATTTTATGTATTTAGTTTAGGGTAATAGTGTCATTTTCTTTTATTTTTAGTCTTTTATTAGTTGTCATTTTTTATCTTTTTGGGTATTAGCTTGATTAGTAAGCTAACTTCTCCTATAAATAGGCTATTGGCCCTCATTTGTAATCACACCTTAAATATTGAGAATTGAAAATAGAGAGAGAAAGAAACTCGTTTTATTTGTTGTTGTTGTTGTTGTTATATAGTTAATAAATAGTTGTGTAGTGTAACAATAAAGCTTCCGCATTTATAGATTTACACCAAAATCATTGACATTGAGAGCTTATTCTTGATTTGTTGGATTTTCCTTTGGTGCCATCGACATGTTTACTTCAGTAATGGATATTCCATTTAGCTCAGCGGTAGTTTCCAAGCTTCAACTATCCGGTCATTTGGGGACCAAGTCCAATAGCTCCTATTAATATCCATGTATTTCGCATTTTGTATGCAACTACTAATATTGTGACTACTAATATTGTGACTACTAATATTGTGAGAATGTGAGGAGATGGTCTATATTTTTAGTGGTGGTAGTTATCCATTACGCTTCCCTGAATAAAAACAATTAAAAAGATTGTACTTTCGAGCAAATAAAAATTTTGACATGCAAATAGAAAGTAATTTCTCAATTCTGATATCTGTTAATTACATGTGGACAAGTGGACAAGAAGTGTCATCGCACATCCGAAATAAAGAATTATATACTTAAATTAAAAAGATGCGGGAGTGTTGGGCACATGTCTGTGTACGACAAAAATATGTGTACCACTAAAACACAGCACCATCTTAAAGATATTCTAACTTTTAGTGCATATCCAGGGCACAAATCACGGTGAAATATTTTTACATTTCTTCTGCATGACACTCTTTCTCTAATCTAAATGGTAGTCGAGCTTTTTTTTTTCATTTCTTTTCATTGGAGGTGGGGGGAGCATACTGGTGGCCTTAAAATTTTGTTCATAGGTGTATTTGTGTCCATATTATCAAAAGTAGGAAAAAAACATATCTTAAAAATAAAATATCGACATTGATAGCTCAATGAAGAAACACTAAAGAAAACACTTCCATAGCCAATTTTGACCAAACTTTGTTAACATTACCCAAAATGAGTGAACAAGACTGAATTCAGAGAGTGTTTTCTTTTCTCTTTAAAATGTTCATTGATTTATTACTTCTCCACAAACCTTTCTGCACTGCTTGGCATTGTGATCCAAGCTCCCACAAACAAAGCAAGGCTTCCTGCGCTTCGCTGACGTACAGTTGACAGTTGTATGGCCTTCTTCCCCACAATTATAGCATGCTCCCCAACCGCTATCTGGAGGATCGAAATACCTGGGCCCTCGCTGAGAGAATAATGCATACAGATATACCAAACTAAGCCAATATGAGGAATTTTGTTTCTCAAAATAAGATCAAGCACATTACTTCAACTCACAAGAAGCTTTCGCAGAACAACATTATCAGGTATCTCAACAGGATTTCTCTCAATAGATTCATCAACCTTTATAGATTTGAGTGTTCCTTCCAACTGTGCATCCCTCTTGGCTATATCGACCTAATACAATTGAAGAATGTGAAACGGATAATATTATAATAAACCAAAATCAGACAAAACGATATAATGGTGCCACTATCCAATCATGAAAATTTGGTGGAGACAAGATAACAGGGGAGGTGGAAAACAGAACCTGTGAATTCATTTTGACAGCCAGCGAATCCTTTTGAGAAAAAAGTCAACTTTCAAAGTAATAGGATTTTTTCTCAGATAAATTTTTCTCAACCCCAAGCAAGCATTGTTGTTATCGGAAAAGGAAAGAGACGGGAGTGAACCCAATATGACAACACCGGGCAAACTCAAAAACAAAAGGACGGCGTGGAGGATAATTAATATAATAATAATTCACAGAAATGTTGTTGAGTTCACGTGGACAATAATTCAAATTAAGTGCTTACTTGAGTCTCGACATGTGCGTACGTGTTCTTCTTATTCTTATTCTTCTTCTTCTTCTTCTTCTTCTTCATCACAACTTGAGATGTAACACTCTTGGATTCATCCAAAACGGCGTCTCTTCCACACGCTCGTAACATCGATTTCTCCACGATTTTCAAGCTCAGATCTTCGTTGGCCTCTTCATCTTCCTCGCTACTGACCTCTATTGAATTCACTTGCTGTTTTAGCTTCTCTTTCTTGCCCATCGCTCCCCAACCCCTAACCCTAGCCGGTCCTATCTTGTAATTTTACAGCTTCTACCCTTCGGGTTTCAACCAATTGCATACGCTAGTGTGCGACCAACCGTTCCCGGCCCAATTGAATGAGAGAAAGGCCTACAACGATAAATAACATCCATAGATTTATAATTAACTAGGTGAACCCGCGCGATGCGTAAGGTATCGAAGTCATAATACAGGAACCTATAAAAAACTTAACAAATGCGATTCCATATGAGACTTGTAATGACATTTCGTAGAGAAATTAAACATAAAGAGACTTGTTTCCAAACGAATAAACAATTAATCAAAAATAATATGGTGATGGATAGAAATAGAAAGTTACATAGTTTAATATGGTGGTTATCTGTTGAAATAGGCGTGATGTGCGGTTAGAACATAAATTAATGCATGCTAAATACATTTAAATTGATGTATATTAGTGTTCGTTAAACTCCAAGTCCAAATGCATAGAAAGATAGGCAATGTTTTACATTGTGTTAGGAAAGAAAATAGTAATTAAATGAAGCAGAAGAAGTTGTAATAAGCTAATGAAGAATGAGTTTTTGAAGATGAAGTTAAATCATCCTTTTTTTCCTTGCGTCCATGTTCCTACAAAGAATTTAAAATATATGTTAAAAAAACATATTGAAGCATTGTATAATAAATGCATGTAGAACTTAAATGTAAGAAAATTTAAAATACCTTGAATGAACCTTCCTTTTTGGGTTAACTTCTCTTTCGCCATCATTTCCGTGAGAGGAACTGTCATTGTCTGTGATAATGATTGATTCTTGTGTTGTTGAGACTGGATTTTTTTCCTATTATGTAAATGAGATTTGATTAGAGTAAGAAAAGAAATTATAATATAAAATTATTAGTTAGTATCTAAAAATACCTTTTGAATGTTGTTGTTATTCATTGAAGTATTTCCGTCTGAAGAATCTTTAAAAATGGTTGAGACAGTGAAGTTTTCATAGCCACGTATTAAGTTATAATTATTGAGCTTCAGGCGAAATTTGTGAGATGTGCCGATTATCCTTGTGATTGCTAGCGGAAGTGGTTCTTTTGGTACCTGCGGAAAATAGTGAAAATATTATTTTTTTAAAAGTAAAGGGTAAACTAAATGTAGTCATAAAATAGTAAAATTATAATGAACAACGTACGGAAATGTCATGATTTATATTTGCAAGCTCAGAGCATTGGACATTGATTAAAGATTCAGCTTCTTTGTTAAAGAGTACGAATGTGGTGGTAGTTGTTTGGTCATTGACTGAGATTTGAATTTTGTACCTATGTATTCAGAAGTATATGTTTGTCAAAATTGATGTGCACAACAATAAATGAAAATAAGTTGTACGAATAAAATACCTTGGAGAAGGAATAACTTTGTCTGTGTTGCATATTTCACAGAAGAAAGAAGTCATATAATGTTTAAGTTTCTTATTGCAGTAATTGCATGCTGCATAATACCAACCCCCATGTTCGTCTACATCTGTTATTCTTGCATTTCAGGTGACATATATAACCTGTGAAATATATAATGTTTATATTATAATTATCTAATGAAGGATAGAAATGAAATGTATATTTAAAAGGGGATACCTCATTTGGAGAGTCTGAACGAAGGGATAAGATATCTTCAATGGATTTAAATTCTCCTTCAATTTGAATTTGTGAATTGTTGCTTCTGGTTGGATCAGTTGTCATGGTGAAAGAACGATTTTCGTTATGAAGTCTGTATATATATCATAAAGATAAAACGATAATATGTCAGATGTGAACAAAGCTAAATGGAACCTCAAAGCAATTTGTACTAATAGGATTGATAAACTACATATGTTGTTGTCAAAAAAGTCTTACTTGGTCATAAAGTCTTGAATGCATAGAACATCAGGATTTATATAGACTTTGGATGCATTGGTTGTTGACAATGAGTAATCACCTATTGAGTAAAAGTTGTATGAATATTAAAATATATTATTTGAAATCGTGAATATATAAGAAGATGATATTATTAAATATAAAATTCAATTACCTCTAAATTGTTTCACCGTAGTGGATGTAACGGCCACAATCAAATGGTCTGTGAAATTCTGGCAAATCTCTTCAGTTATTAGTGAAGTTTGTTCGGCCCACGGAGTTACAAAAATCCTTTGCCCACTGTATAATATTTTATGTGGTTAAGGATTAAAGAATAGTATATATTGTAAATGAACGAAGTTAATAATTGGAAAATATGAAGGAAGGACCTTTCATTTTCAAGCTTTAAAACCCTTTTCTTTACTATGGATCCCCTAACCGGTTGATCCTCAACAGGTGATATAGAAGTCAAAAGGCCGAACACATCTAATGAGACAAAATTTAACGGTTATGTATAAAGAGAATTAAATGATTTTGGTTAATTGTATAATGATTAATGAATATAAAATAACTGTGAGATATGTGTCATTGCTCAATTTAGATCTCAATTCATCAAACTGCAGAAATTGGAAGTGATATTTTGGAATAATAAAATTGTCAACTTCAGAATGTATAAATTTTGAAGATGGGATGAATTCAATCATTAGATTGTGGGAGGAGACCCTGTAGCTATGCTTAGTATCCATGACTCTGAAATTCGTTATTTTGTAGACATTTCCAACATCTAGTGAATTGACGAATTTGCCAAATAAGTATTTGCGCAATACTGCATGTATTGAATCGCCCTGTGAAAAAAAAAAAGAAGAATTATAAAAAGAAATCAAATATAGTTATTAAAATTAGGTTAATTTGTGTGATAAAACAATAGTAAAAACTTGAATGTCTAAATGATGTACCTGGTCATCAACTAAGAGAAAATCATCCGATATTTTTGGGTTATCGCCAGTTCGAGTCTTGGATTCCCATTTCCGAACGACACGTACAAAGATGGTCCAATCATCCCTGCCTAGTGAAAGATCTTCAACTCTTGTCACTTCTTTCATGGTCCTGAAGTGTTTTACGATAAAATACATATTGGTTAAATGAATAAATTGAGTTTTATCATAAGTAAAAGGATTAACTATATTAAAAATTTTATGAATTACGCAAATATACCTATAGATATAGATGATAGAACCTCATCGTACACAACATTTTTTGTGAAGTGTCTATCAATTTTGTCATCGTTATTTATGAATAATTTTAGTCCGCTGCTTGAAGTTACTCTAGATATAGCGACATAGAGTTGACCGTGACTGAAAACCGGCTTTGGTAAGTATATTGAGACTTGATCGAGAGTTTGCCCTTGGCTTTTGTTGATTGTCATAGAGAAAGCAAGACGAACTGGAAATTGTCGTCTTCTCAAAATAAAAGGCCATTTGGAGTCCGTTGCAGTCATAATTATTCGTGGAATGAATACTTTTGCGCCTATGTTAGATCCTGTGATGATTATAGCCTCTATGACCAATGGAGATAATTGTGTAATGATCAATCTTGTGCCATTACAAAGGTCGGCACTTTGATTTATGTTTCTTATTAGCATAATAGGTGAACCTATCTTTAGGTCCAAGTTATGGCTTGGGAGTCCAAGAAAGTTTAAACTATTTAAAAATTCAACAGGAAAAAGCACATCTTCGTCACGAATGCCCTCAGTAGCCTTAGATATTGAGTCTGAGCTAAAATACGTTGTCGCATCTCCGGGAATGACATTTAGTACGTAGGCGTTGATGGTGTCCACCATATGGTTTATTGGAGTTAGAGTAGCTCGACCCTTAATGTAATCTGGATCACTGTATCTCCTGACCAAATCGGGGTATGCACTTGAAACAATATCAACAATTGGGTTATCGGAATGGGGTATAAGGTTTGAATTTGGTATTTTTACCCACGATGGAAAATCGTCATCTTCAAATGATTCTGTCTTTAATTTACCGTCACCCAGTGCTAGGACCCAATCTCTAAATGAAGTTGAATCTTGTATGCGCACGTTCTTCATTAGGTTTAATACATGGCACAAACTCCACAGCTTTGATTTGTTGATTGATGCATTTACAATTTATTCTTTGCTTCCCTTATTAACAACAGGTAAGGTTTGACGAAAATCACCACCCAAAAGAATTGTAATTCCGCCAAAAGGCTTTTCAAAAGATTTTTCATCATTGAATCGCATTATGTCTCTTAAAGTTCTGTCAACAGCTTCAAAACAATGACGATGGTTCATAGGAGCCTCATCCCAAATAATTAGTGTTGTTTTCCTAATGAGCCCTGCAAGATGAGTCCGTTGATGAATGTCGCATGTTGAATCGGCGTGAATATCAATGGGAATCTTAAATCTTGAATGTGCAGTTCTTCCACCGGGTAGCAACAATGATGCTATTCCTGAAGATGCAACTGCGAGAACAACTTTTCCCTCTGAACTCAAGCGTGCAAGAATTGTTTTGTACAAAAATGTTTTACCTGTGCCACCTGCCCCATTTACGAAGTAAAAGCCTCCTTTGTTTTCTTTGACGGATCGTATTACATGACTATACACATCTAATTGTTCATCATTCAATGCATTGAACATGTTAGTATGATCTCGTGCCAAATAATCTGCATCGTATGAAAGTTCTTCTCTTAAAAGCCTATTATCCTTTTCTCGGATCATTGTAGCGTCGGGAAGTGGCATCGGCGAGAAATCTTTTAGGCTTTTCCCATTTTTGTTTAAAATATTATCAATTTCATGAAGGGCATAATTCTTCAATTGATTTTCACTAAGAATAAGATCAGGTAGACATAAGATTTTTCTTTGTCGATGAAGCAAATCTTCTGATAGAATCTCCCAGTTGTCATCCCAAAGTCTTTTTGGATCAGCTACTTCGCAAAAAAGAAGCATTACAGCAAATAGGTCACGCAATTGATTACCCGTTGCCCATTGTGAAGCCTGATCTAGAGCTTCATGCCATTCTTTGTCATCTTCTAACATGCCTAGAGCATAACATGCTTCTTTGCACGTTGGATAAACAACACCATTAACCATTTTCACCTCATTGTAATTTCTTGCTCCGCGAACAACGTTTAGGAGCATACGAAGGTAAAATCTCTCACCAGATGCTGGATGAGCATATACTATACGGCCTAAGCACGTGCCTAAATTTTTCCTTCTAAACCATTCCTTTGCCGTTGAGTCCCAAACCCATTTTGAAAGAAATTCTGCATAAGTTAACTCCCTTGCATCCTCGTTGATGCAATTTGTGGTCATCCATTGTGTAAACATAGTCTTCTCAACATCTATCCTGTTAATCACAGTATTCAGATTGTCAGAATCTTTAAAAGTGACAACTTGCTCATCTGGTAGATGGAAACTCAATCGCTCTACACCGATGCTTCGATATTATACATGAAACTGATTAATTCTCCAGCAAGCTTCACATGCAGATAAGTAACGACAATCGAGGAATGTTTTAATTTCATCAACCTCTAAGATTTCGTTATTACAATCATCATCATTACGGGCAATTGATTGCGTGAGCTCCACTGTGGTTCTGTCTGGTTCTTTATTTATGTACTTGAAAAGATACTTAATTGCCCTTGATTTATTACACCATTCCACATTTATGTGAGCTTGGTATTTGACGACCAAGTCAATATTGTGTGGAACAACAAATCTGTTATCAAGTCTGATTCCCATCTTTTTTACAAATCTCCCGTCATCTCTACGTCTATAAATTGGGAATCCATTATCATCAAACTTGGTCATGGTTGTGAATTTTCTGGGGAATTTTTTGGAGCAACATCCGTCTGTCATACAAGGGGAACGGGGATTTGCGTGCCCGCAGGGTCCATGCATCATGAATTGGGAAACAGATGCGTACACAATTGGGTCGCCAATACAATCAGGTAACTCAGATGAAATAATCTTATCAATGTCATCTGATGTTGGTTGTTTTGCATCTGCATGTAGGAATAAAAGTATGTGTGCGTGTGGCAATCCCCTTTTTTGGAATTCAATTGTGTAGATAGCTGTCATAAAATATAAACGTTGTTATAGCTGTCGACATATTATAAAATGTTAGAAAATCAAATAATATGATTTATAATATACAGTCATTAATTATTAAATATGAGATACGTACCTACCATTACTTTTCCCAAAGTGTTTCCCTTTAACTAAATCCTTCATTAGAGCATCAAGTTTTATTTTAAAAACTCTTGTGATAATATCCGGTCTATCCTCAGGCTTTTGTCCAGGAATCATATTAAGAAACTTTGTAATTTCGGGCCATTTAGGATTAGCCGTAAAGGTGATAAACATATTTGGATTACCAAAGAATCTACAAATAGCCATTGCGTTTTGGAAGTTTTGAGCCATATAACGTGGTCCCCCAGTGAAACTTGATGGAAGGACAATACGTTTTCCTACAGTTGAAGCCGTTGAATCTCCTTCAAGGACAACACCTTTCAATCCTTTGTATAGCTCAGCCCTTAATTGTGGTTGGTTGTTTCTAATCCATCTTAACCTTTCATGTTCAATGCATGTATATGCATCGACAACATATTGTTGAAAAAGTCTTCCGGACAGTAAAATGGTAGGGGCTTCATTTGTTCTTTGATGCAGACGGTATCCGTAATATTCTCTCATAGTCAAGCAATTTCGTTTAGTCTTACGTTTTCCATTATTTCTTCTATAAGTTATACCCAGTTGGTAGCCATCTTCACCGTATGGGAATAACAATGGGTATTGCATAGCCATAAAGGATGGATGAATATCGCTAATTCTTTGCAACCCATTTGACTTATGGTCAACAATAATATCTCTCATAACATTCTCCTCAGTAAAATCCCCAACAATGAGTGCTGCTATTTCGGAAGCAGTGGGTAAATTGTAAACCGATGGGTCTTTCGAACGGTTTTTAATCAACCTAATTCTCACAGGCATGACATTTGAATTGTCAAAACGGTCACGTGCCATTCGAAAAACTTTTGCTATCTGATTGTGCTCATCAAGCATCGATAGTAATTTTGAAATAACTTCTACATCCAACTTTGATTTTCGTCTATCTCCTCTTAAAGATTTCATTCTATTTCTCAATTCATTCTCCGTGTCATAAATATAAAGTTGCGCAAATTTTGGGCATTGACCTTCAACTGGAACCAAAGAACCAAGCAAATGATGGTTTTCCCCACTAATGCGATAGACATAGGGACCGAATCCATTATTTATTTGATTATCAACTTTAGCGCCAGAAGAGGTAAACGCAAACATTGAATTGTATGCTCTAATGTTGTCTTTAAATTTAGATGAACCGCCATCATTTGCAGGATTCAGTAGATCGTTCAAAATATGTGGTGCTGCTTTTATAATGGGTAAGATGATCTTTCCTTCTTGGCAACACAATGAGAATTTAGGACACGTAGGAGTACGATTCTTATCAATTCTCTCCTCATACCATAGGATTGCACTACAATTGTCACAAACGGCACTTGGACCACCAAAATCCCATGCTTCTTTAAACTTTCCTATAAATTCGTTAAATTTTTTACTTTGTTAAATCATAATAGAAGTAAATACATAATTTTTTATGATTTTTTTCAATGAACGGTTAATAATACCATACTTACTTTCGAAAATCCTATTTAAATGATCCTTACTTTGAGTCGTATGCTCAGTTGGTGTTGTATCACCTACATTTCCTACATTGCATATAATTGGCATTAATTTTATTACAAAAAAATATATATTTATTTGTAATACATATATATACGTGTTACTATTATGTACAGTTAATAAATGACTTACCTGATCCAGTTACAGCATGGAATGACTCCAAAGCATGGTTTACAAAGTTAATACTATATCCACAAAAGTTACTGGGATGGTTAATCACATTCGATGAGTCATCAGCAAACGTTGTTGTCATGACATCTCCATTTTCTAGCACTTTTGTTCGAGACGTAATTGTCTTCCGTTTCTTTCGGGGAGCACTGCCTTGATTCCTTACATTGTCAACATTAAAGCTAACATGCTGAATGGAAGACATGTCTTGAATCGGGGGATGAAGATTATACGCCATATTACTTAAAGCGCTACTTGGCGTTGACGTACGATGTACGTTACTTGATCGCTTATGAAACATTATCAACCTACGACGGGATCTAGCAATGCGGCATTGGTATGCAGGATCCATCTAATTTGAACGAAAATAACAATTATGTTTTATTTGTTGAATAATATCATGATATATATATATATATATATATATATATATATATATATATATATATATATATATATATATATATATATATATATATATATATATATATATATATATATAACATGGCATAGAGACGTTGGTGAGTCGCCAATGTATAGTCACATCGTAGTATCCCTAGGGCCAGGGGCCCAAACCTCATTGTGTCATTTAAACGAAATGATAAATATGAACAAAATATATAATAAAAATATCATGTTTAGGGCAATTTAAACGTCATAGGAAAAAGATATCCCCAAAAATCGAATCTTTTGACGCAGTTTAACTGATGTTAATTATGACAATGTATATTACGAAAGTCGAATCTTTTGATCAATTACAATCAAATACTTAATCTAATAGACAGAGAGAAACATAAAAAACATTTAGCTTAGAATTGTCAACGCAAAAGTGTACGTTGTTTTTCTTAAAAATATAACAATAAATATAATTTAAGGGGAATGAATAATACCTTATTCTGAATGATGGTCAGAGACAGAAAAATCACTGCAACATAGAATATGAAATTATTTTTTAGTAAAGTAAGTAAATGATTACCTTTTTCTTAGTCGTCACCAAACTTCAAGTATCAAACAACAAATGTATCTACCGTAAACCTGATACACACAGAATGGAGTAAATAATCTAAAAAAAGCAACAAAGAAATAAGATACAGTGTTGATTAAATAGATTTGAAAGAGAAAGTATAAAATGAAAATTAGGAGAATCGTTACCTTATCTTGATTGCTCAACGAAACATAACGTTATGTACCAATTTCCAAATGACTAATCCCTGCACATAGGAAATAATTTATGCAAGAATATAAGCATATAAATTCAGAGGCGGTGCGGCTCGAAAAGTACTGAACAATAAAACACACAAAACTGTTTATATGTGTAGCTTTTTCTGAATAGGTATAATTGACACGATGAGGTGCGGGCCGAAAAGACGCTAATGAAATGTTTATATGTGCAGCCCCTCAATTTTATTCTATGAATTAGACTATACACGCATATATACAGTTATATGTACAAATATCGAAGTCGTAAAGGCAAAAGCCAAATATTGTACACAAATTCAGAGCTTACCCCCAAAATATGTTCAGGTCTAAGAACACAAAAGCCAAAATATCAATACTGTGAGCTTAATTCAAGTGCTTATTCCTACCATTCATGTGGCCCATACTCGAATAAAAATTCACAAATTGTTGATTTACTCTTTTAACATTTCCAAAGAGTAACCTCCATGAAGATGATGAAAGAGTTATTACAAAATACATTATTCAGTATTAAAATTAAAAAAATTAAAAACTGAAACTGTTCCTCTTCGCATACACTATTTTCCTTAAATCATCAGCTGTCATCCTCGTAAACGCTGTAATCATAGTTGCAAGTTGAGATTGAGCATTTTCAAAATGAACACTTCTTTTCAACAACATAGCAACACCTTATTTAACAAACAAAAAATATTCTTCTCACCCAAAATCACCATTAACACTCTCGTCGAGGAGCATTGCCGGCAACCCACTACGGGAACAAACTGAATAAATCCTTAACCATCAGCAAAGCAGAAAAAACCTAGCCAACAATCGAACCCAAAACTTTACAAAACAACAAACTCTACCTCTACCAAATAACTACTCTGAAGAAGAAGAGAAAACCCCAAAACCATAACAACATAAAAACACACCTAGCATTGCTCCAAACTCAGTAGGAGAAGAAGTTGTTAAGTGCTTTCATAAGGCAGGCGCAAATATTTGCATTAGGATGCATAAAACAGACATCAACGTAAAACATAGCTGAAGTAATATGCGATATTTGCTCGAGGATTACTCTCTTAAAAAAATGAGCATTTCATTTCAAACATCGAGGCAGGTGCAAATATTTGCATTAGGATGCATAAAACAGACGTCAACGTAACGCATAGCAGAAGTAGTATGCGACATTTGCTCGAGGATTACTCTCTTAAAAGTAAATGAGCATTTCATTTGAATCTCAATCAATGAAAGTACAAATATAGTGTCCCATGTCAACTATGAGCTATCTTTTACTGTAAAACAGACATCAACGTGAAACAGAGTTCAAGTAATATGCGACATTTCGTCGAGGATTACTCTCTTAAAAGTAAATGAGCATTTCATTTGAAACATCGATCAAACTATATGACTATAAAAAATGAAATGCATTTATAAGTCCTTAAATTGAATTCCAAAATTTTTTTATGAGAAATCAATTCAATTCGATTCAATCAAATATCAGGAACGTTATGTCTAATATCTCAGCACCATATCTACTATCGCATGCCTACTATGAATACCAATACAATTCATATATAGCAGTGCCATAGAAGATATCAGTTATCTCAAAGAATTCAATCGTGAATACGAATATATCAGTGCTAAATTAACAATCATATATCATTGAAAATAGAAATATACTGTCCTATGCCTACTATCAGGTATCATTTTTCGTGAATCAGCGTCTCAGTCATATATCAAATCTCAATTCAATTAAAAAACATAGCAGCAATCAAAATTAGTATCAGATAAAAGTTATATAAAGCACATATCTTAAAAGTAAATGAGCATTTCATTTGAATCTCAATCAATGAAAGTACAAATATAGTGTCCCATGTCAATTATGAGCTATCTTTTTCTGTAAATCTGCATCTCAATTGAACATCATATCTCAATCCAATTCAAAAAGGAATCAGTGCTCAAAATTAATATCAGATATCATCTATGTAAAGCACATATCAGGTGTATCAATCATATATCAGTGCTCAATCCTATATCAGTGCTCAATTCAATGAGGAATATCAGGATTACTCACTTAAAAAAAAGAGCATGTCATTTGAAACATCAAGGCAGGTGCAAATATTTGCATTAGGATGCATTAAACAGACATCAACGTGAAACAGAGTTCAAGTAATATGCGACATTTGGTCGAGGATTACTCTCTGAAAAGTAAATGAGCATTTATATAAAGTACATATCAGGGCTCAATTCAGATTTACCAATATCGCATGACTACTATGAATACCAATAGAGATCATATATAGTAGTGCCATAGAAGATATCAGTTATCTCAAAGAATTCAATCGCGAATACGAATATATCAGTGGTAAATTCTCAATCATATATCATTGAAAATACTAATCTAGTTTCCCATGTCTACTATCAGCTATCACATATCTGTGAATCGGCGTCTCAGTCCTATATCAAATCTCAATCAAGTTAAAAAACATAGCAGTACTCAAAATTGGTATCAAATCTACTCAGGGCTCAATTCATGTATATCATATATATAAAGTACATATCAGGTATATCAATCATATATCACTGCTCAATCCTATATCGGTGCTCAATTCAATCAGGAATATCCAGATTAATCTCTTAAAATAAAGAGCATTTCATTTGAAACATCGAGGCAGGTGCAAATATTTGAATTAGGATGCATAAAACAGACATCAACGTAAAACAGAGGTGAAGTAATATGGGACATTTGCTCGAGGATTACTCGCTTAAAAGTAAATGAGAATTTCATTTGAAACATCGATCATACTATATGACTATCAATAATGAAATGCATTTATCAGTCCTAAAATTGAATTCCCAAAAAAATTTATGACAAACCAATTCAATTCAAATCTATCAAATATCAGGTACGTTATGTCTAATATCTCAGCACCATGTCTACTATCGCATGACTACTATGAATACCAATAGAGATCATATATAGCAGTGCCATAGAAGATATCAGTTATCTCAAAGAATTCAATCGCGAATACGAATATATCAGTGGTAAATTCTCAATCATATATCATTGAAAATACTAATTTAGTTTCCCATGTCTACTATCAGCTATTACATATTTGTGAATTGGCGTCTCAGTCCTATATCAAATCTCAATTAAGTTCGAAAACATAGCAGTACTCAAAATTGGTATCAAATATCAGTTATATAAAGCACATATTAGGTATATCAATCATATATCACCGCTGAATCCTATACCAGTGCTCAATTCAATCAGGAATATCAGGTATTAGTTATCAAGCAATGAATCCAATTGACATATCAAGGATATATCAGGTAATATGCGACATTTGGTCTAGGATTACTCTTTTAAAAGTAAACGAGCATTTCATTTGAAACATCGATCAAACTATATGACTATCAAAAATGAAATGCATTTATCAGTCCTTAAATTGAATTCCAATTTTTTTTTATGAGAAATCAATTCAATTCGATTCAATCAAATATCAGGAACGTTATGTCTAATATCTCAGCACCATGTCTACTATCGCATGCGTACTATGAATACCAATACAGTTCATATATAGCAGTGCCATAGAAGATATCAGTTATCTCAAAGAATTCAATCGTGAATACAAATATATCAGTGCTAAATTAACAATCATATATCATTGAAAATACAAATATAGTGTCCTATGCCTACTATCAGGTATCATTTTCCGTGAATCAGCGTCTCAGTCATATATCAAATGTCAATTCAATTCAAAAACATAGCAGTAATACAAATTAGTATCAGATAAAAGCTATATAAAGCACATATCTTAAAAGTAAATGAGCATTTCATTTGAATCTCAATCAATGAAAGTACAAATATAGTGTCCCATGTCAACTATGAGCTATCTTTTTCTATAAATCTGCATCTCAATCGAACATCATATCTCAATTCTATTTAAAAAGGAATCAGTGCTCAAAATTAATATCAGATATCATCTATGTAAAGCACATATCAGGTGTATCAATCATATATCAGTGCTCAATCCTATATCAGTGCTCAATTCAATGAGGAATATCAGGATTACTCTCTTAAAAAAAAGAGCATTTCATTTGAAACATCGAGGCAGGTGCAAATATTTGCATTAGGATGCATTAAATAGACATCAACGTGAAACAGAGTTCAAGTAATATGCGACATTTCGTCGAGGATTACTCTCTTAAAAGTAAATGAGCATTTCATTTGAAACATCGATCAAACTATATGACTATAAAAAATGAAATGCATTTATAAGTCCTTAAATTGAATTCCAAAATTTTTTTATGAGAAATCAATTCAATTCGATTCAATCAAATATCAGGAACGTTATGTCTAATATCTCAGCACCATATCTACTATCGCATGCCTACTATGAATACCAATACAGTTCATATATAGCAGTGCCATAGAAGATATCAGTTATCTCAAAGAATTCAATCGTGAATACGAATATATCAGTGCTAAATTAACAATCATATATCATTGAAAATACAAATATAGTGTCCTATGCCTACTATCAGGTATCATTTTCCGTGAATCAGCGTCTCAGTCATATATCAAATCTCAATTCAATTAAAAAACATAGCAGTAATCAAAATTAGTATCAGATAAAAGCTATATAAAGCACATATTAGGTATATGTTAGCTATCAAGCACATATTAGGTATATATTTGTTATCAAGCAACGAATGAAAATGACATATCAAGCATATATTAGGTATATCAATCATATACCAGTTATCAGGGCTCCATCATAAATCTAGAAGATATCTGTTATCTCAAATAATTCAATCGTGAATACCAATTTATCACTGCTCAATTCACAATCATCTATCAGTGCTCAGTTCTCAATCAATGAAAATACAAATCTAGTGTCACATGTATACTATCAGGTATCTCTTTCTGTAAATCTACATCTCAATCGAATATCAAATCTCAATTCAATTCAAAAAGGAATCAATTCTCAAAATTAATATCAGATATCATCTATATAAAGCACATAGCAGGTATATCAATCATATATCAGTGCTAAATCCTATATCAGTGCTCAATTCAATCAGGAATATCAGGTATTAGTTATTAAGCAGTGAATCAGATGTATCAATCATATATCAACCCAATCATATATTAGTTATCAGGGCTCGATCATAAATCTAGAGGATATCAGTTATCTCAAACAATTCAATCATGAATACCAATATATAAGAGCTCAAAATAAGAGATAAGTTTTGGTGAACATTTCATCGAGCAAATGTCGTGCAAAATGAATAACATATCCAATTCCAAAAAAAAATTATAACAAATCAATTCAATTAAATTCAATCAAATATCAGGTATGTTATGTCTAATATCTCAGCACCACAAAGAGTTAAATACCTTGATGTGTCCTGGGAATAATCCAATTCTGAAAATTACTCTTGCAGAACAAAATCTTCTTGCTGATGACCAGCCGCATCTCCAAATAAATACAAGATGGGGAGAAATATACAAATACCATTGTAGACAATCACGGATGTCGGATGGGGGATGAATGTCAATGAACCTGGAATCGAGGGAAGAGTACGGAGGGATGTGGGATTTGAGATGTGGGATGTGGGAGATGTAAGAGTATGAAGGGAAGACCAACCTTTTGGCTTCCCCATAAGGATCGTGTATCTGCATCTAAATTAAGTCAGAGAGAGGAGGAAACATGCAACAAATAATAGGGCCACGTGGATAGGAGAGGAGGAAACATGCAATAAATATTAGGTGCCACGTGGATAGGCTAATTGCAAAGCATAATAAATGCCTTGTTTTGCATTTTAATGTATTAAGAGATTATCACATAATATATCTCTAATTGATATGTACTCAAAATCTGGGCATATGATTACAACATTACAAATAATATAATATAATAATATACTATAAAATGCTATACAAGGGAGTTAAGACTCCTTCTCAATTAAAGTGTCCACGTGTTAGTATTAGAATCCTAACACATTCTACACCTTTATTTTCACCGTTTGCGTTTTTGTCACTTCATCTTCTGATATTTATGATTACCTTTTGATATACTCATAATAATTGAAAGGACTCCTTCTCCACAACTATATATATATATATATATATATATATAGAGAGAGAGAGAGAGAACTCTATCCTTTGTTGGTATCGTTAGGTTGTTTTCTTACTATGTGAATTCCTTTTTGTCGTTGTATGTATATTCTCGACTCTTTTTTTTTGTTTCAGGCATGGCTATTATATAGCCTTTATATCATCTATCTTTTTTGTTTTTTACAGGAATAAAAACGGAACAAGACAGATACCCACTGAAATTTGCGGTGACTCAGTTTATACCCATTTATACTTAATTGATTGTAATAGTGGATTGATTTGTACACACGTGGGTCAGTTGAGATCAATCGGCATGAGGTAAATCGATTTTTGTTTACCACTCATGGTGGATCAGATTTTCGTGCTTTACGATACTATTGAACATTACCTTCCATTTTTTTTCCAGAACAATGGCTGAATCTGAAGATTTCCTTGCGAAACCTTCATAAATTCGCGACCCGGCGATTTGCCTGCGAAACCGTCATACATTCGCGAATCCAATTTTATGAGCGCGCTCCAAGATTTCCGATGCACCTTCCTGTGTTTGGTTTGAAGTTTCAAAAGATGGTTTTAGTTTTTGTTTGGATTTCAGAAGATAGTTTTGGTTTGGTGTTTCAGAATATGGCGGGTTTGATACGGTGGGTTTGTAGGTGGATCTTCAGGAAGGTCAAGGAAATCGTGGTTATGCTTTATGTTCTGCTTTTTTATTTTTGTTCAAGTTTTTGCACGTTAACTCTACTCTCCCAGTTTGGTTTGGCTTGGTTTGGTTATGTGTGTTGGGTGGTTCAGTTGGACCTATGTGATTTCATTTTTATCAAACGTTCAAAATAATTTTGTATACAAAGGATGTAACCTAAATTTTAATGCTTTGACTTATGATCGTTGTTTTGATAAAGTATAGTTGTTGTTTCATTTCTTCCCTCATTGGATAACATATGTATATATTATTTTAAATTACTTTAATTTAAAATTAATTAATTAAATTTACAATTTTAAAAAGTAAATAGAACACAAAATTAATAACACAATTTCTTAAATTTACAATAAGATAAACATATACATGATAACTCGAATAAAAATACTATTATTACGAAAAGACGCGATAACACGACTTATAATTTTGACACGAACACGACACTGACTTTTATTTTGAAATTACAATATTTTATACCTTACAAGTTGTTATTTCTTATTATATATTAATACAAATTACAAGAATTTAGATGAGGCAAAGTAAACAATTTAACTCGCAAAATGATTATCACAATCACTTGGCCTGCGCATCACGCGGGTTTACACCTAGTTAAGACGATGATGGTAGACACATATGTACAACCCTAACACCAAGCATTTACGATATGGATTTTACATTAATTCCAATAAATAATTCAAATCCAAAATTAAATTTAATAAATAAAAATTGAGAGGAGGATGGGAAAAAAACTTAGAGGCGAGGATGATTGCAACATTAGGTGTAATAATAATTTCAAAAATATCATACCCATATGAACAACCCTAACAACAAACATTTACGATATGAATTTCACATTAATTCCAATAAACCATTCAAACCCAAAATCAAATTTAATAGATTAAAAAAATCATACATCTGTGTACACCATTTTCTGCATATCCCTTATTCTTAATATCCTCCTAGTCATTCTTTCAATCTGTTATTAATTCATAATTGAGGGTGTATTACCATCACAGTAAATACTGGAGCAAAGGAAATAATACACTGACCACTGAAACACCTTAGACAAAATAAAAAATAAAATAATTTATAAAGGCCCCGTTTGATTGTCCCAAAATTATAAATTGACCCATTTACAAATTGATTCATTGATTGCGTTTGGTTTCGTTAATGAAATGATTCATTAATTGCCCCATTTTAGCACATCTGTATAATCTGAAATTGAATCACTTCACAAAAAATGTTAAATATATTCGTTTGAAATAAGAGTCGTATAAAGTGCATGCTCCCCTCTCTCTTTCCCTCCCTTGTCCCCTCCCCCCACCCTCTCTCTCTTAATTTGTTTTTATTTATTTTTTTCTCATATAACCTTAACATCAACTTCAGATTACCAAACATTGCATAAAATTCAATTTAAACACGTTCACTAATTCACAATGAACCAATTTACATAATCAAACAATTTGCGCACCAAACAGGACCAAATTGTCTTAAACCATTCTGGCTACTTTGTTTCCCATTTCTTTAAAGAGGGCATTAAGTTAAACAAAATATGTTATAAGAGCACTAAGTTAAGCTTCTATTAACAAACCTAATTTTTACACCTCTCAGTCAAACTTCGTGCAAAGCAATGCCTACAAAATTAAATAAAGACAAATATCTGAGACTTTGTTAAACTTATAACAAGTAATTAATTCAGAAATAAAATATAAAATATTGAACAAAAGAGTCTTATTCCAGGGTACCAAATAAAACCTAGGAGCATACCAAAAGTGTACATAACAAAAAATAAAAATACCAACATGTTAAATAATGAAAAGTGGATTATAAATTTCAAAGAGACTAAAAATGTAGATATCCAGAACAAAAAATACACAGCCAATTTTTAACTAAGATCATAGTTATGCAATGTCACACCACCCTTTTTTTGCTCTATAAACTCTAGTATGAAATAAAATGTCCAAATGTCCTCTCCTCTACTACTATTAAACTATTACTTGTTTTTTAAACTGTAAATAAAATCAACATATTTACATCCATCATAAATCATGGAAGACATATAATTTACTCTTACACGCATACTTCGTTGAGAGACTAGTAAATATTTAATAGAACCTATGAACCTAGTAAGAATATCCTACAAATATAACAAATGGCCTAAATAATTAGAACCATTTAATTTTAATATGCACAAAACATGTAATGACCTGAGGAAAATGTGGTTATAATTGTGGTTGGTGTAAAAATATACGTGAGAAGTGATCAAAATTATTATTGCATCACCACTTGTTATAAAATGAACGGGAAAAAAAATTCAACAGTTGAAATATAGTAATAAATGGAAAGAGAACAAACAAACCTAATTTTGGCTATGTTGTTTCAATAAATAAAAAAACTTATTTAAAATCATCACAAAACACAAAAATGTGAGTCTCACACCCAAAATCTTACAGTATTTCATCTGTATAATTGAATTGGTATAAAACCCTAATGAAAATCAAGGGTAACTCAAATAATCTCATCCTAATAATTAATTAACCCTAATAACTAATGACTTTGCAATTAAGTGGGTTTACATCAAGGATCTACCTTAAGTCCTTATATATTTGTTATAATTTCGGATGAGACTACTAAGGACGTACAAGAAGATATCTCATGGTGTATGTTATTTGCGAATGATATAGTTTTAATAGACACCTAAAAGGAAAGCTTAGAGATGAGAGTTGATACTTAGAGAAAAGCCTTAAAGTCTAAGGGTCTAAAATCAGTAGAAATAAAACGGAAGTTATGAAATATAAATTTAATAATAAGGCGTTGAGTATCATAATGTTAAATATTAAAGAAAAATGATAAACCATACTAATAAATATCATTATCTAGGTTCAATGTTACAAAGTAATGGGGATATTGATGAGGATGTTACGAGTATAATACCAATTGGTTGGATGAAATTGAGGCAAGCGAATAAAGTGTTATGCGATAAAAAAAATACTGATAAATTAGAGGAAATTTTTATAGAACAGTTGTCAGGCCAGCGACCTTGTATGGAGCGGAGTGTTAGGTGTTAAAGAATAAACATGAACAAAGTATCCATGTTAGTGAGATGAGAATGCTCCGATGGATGAGAGGAATTACTAGAAAGAACAAATTAAAAATCAATATGTGAGAGAAAATTTAGGAGTAGCTCACATTAACGATAAATTAAGATAAATTAGACTCAGGTGGTACGTACATGAGACGAAGATTGTTGGAAATATAGGGTAAATAAAAATGAGGTCGCTCTAAGCTATCGGTGAAATAAATTATTAGGAGAGACCTTAAAGAATTAAACTTGAATAATAATAATGCACGTAATATATTAGAATGAAAAAGGAGAATCCATGTGGCCGATCCCGTATGATGGGATTAAGGCAAGGATGATGATGATGATGATGATGATGATGATGATGATAAAGAAGAACCTGCTTTAAAAAACCCTAAAACTTGGAAATGGACTTACAATTGGGGTAGAATGTTATGGAATTATGGTCCGAGTGAAGGGGGGTTTCGTAGAGGGTGTAAACGGGAGAAGGTCGACTGTGGCGAAGAGAGAGGGAGAAGGAGGAGATGTAATCGATCGACCATAGGAAAGTTTTCTCCTCCACTATAGGAAATAATAAGATATAGCTCAATCTAAGACTGCCACCAAAGAATGTTGGACTTACGGTAAAGACGGACACTTTGCTAAAGACTGCCCTAATAAGAAAGATAAAGAAAGTATTAAGATTATTAATACAATATTAGACTATGCAGATCAAGAAGAGTTAGATATCCTATATGCTATAGAAATATTAGACATAGAAGATGATGACAATACTAGCATCTATAGTGCATATACAGATAGTGACTCAGAAGACTATAATAGTGATACTGATGAGTATGAAGACTCTCAGGATACTTTAAATTTGTATATGATGCAAACTAATCAAGACGATTTAGATAATGAATATATAGACTTTGAAGAAGCTTGGTATAAATGCATATTAAGCCCATTTTTAAAGAAAAGATTGACAGTTAGTAATCCTGAATTACTAATCTATATACCTAGATGCTATTTTGATGAAAGACATTATTGTACATTTGAATGAAATGTAGCAAGACAGACTTTAGATGCGTAGAATGCTTTGAGATTATTCAAACAAAATTATTTATGGTTTGTGTTATTTGTCAATTACACTACCATGAAGACTGTTGGAGAACTAGATTTAGAGCAATTTATACTAGACAGTATGACGCTCAAATAGACTTAAATATTAAAACATATTATCAAGACATTGATATAAATATATCCAAAAGATTGTAAGAAACTGAAGACGTCAAAGGAAAAGGAATTTCCTATGATTTAGAAGAAGAATATTCTGATAGTAGTTCAGAAGACCAAATACCCTTAGATTTTATAGATAAACCTCATGAAGGAATATATATTCTAGAAAAGAACAATTTAGGAATTTCTACTTAACCACATGCTTGTTTTGTAGAATTATTTGTTAAACATAAAGACTATCCTAAAAGACTTTCAGCTTTTATAGATACAGGGTGCTCCCAGAGTATTTGCAAAGCCAATGCCTTCCCTGAAGACTATTTTTTCGAAAGTACCCAAGAAATCTATGGTAAAGTGGCTAATGGAGATCCATTTACCATATATTTCCAAACTATTCCTATTTATTTTAAATTAGGAAATCAGACCAACAAAACCGTTAATCATCGGTTTTGGATAATGGATCATCGTCCTAGTTTCAGGAAACATTATTTTAGGACAAGACTTTTTTAGTAAATATCATCCTTATACTCAGTATAACGATAAGATATTAATTAGTGACCAAGAGGAATTTAATATTAAAGCTCCTCTAATAGATCGTAAGAATGCCTTTGACCTTATGCAGGTCAAACCCAATTATAGACCCATAAAACGTCAGAGTTCTTCAGCTGAGCATGGTGGACCTAGACCTACAACCCAACAAGAAGCCTTAGAAATTACTACCCTTACAAAAAGAGTATAAGTGTCCAGACCAAAAGTGTTATAAGCAAATTGCGCTTATACAACAAGACATTTTAGATCAAGCCCAGCAGACCTTATTACAAGTTCAAGCTATATACAAACAGAGGAAAATGGATATAGAAGTAGAAAAGGAAAAGATTAGGCAACTAGCTGAGCCTACTTTAGGAGAAAGTCCCATCGCTAAGTGGGATAAATACCAAAGCTATTGTGAAATCATCCCTATTAACCCAAACGCCGCTATTAATGGTGGAACCTATAAGAAAGGATACTCACAAGAATATAGGGAAGAATTCAAGAAAGACATAGATGAAATGCTTAAGTTAGGCATTATTAGAGAAAGTAAAAGTAGACATAATAGCTTAGCCTTCTATGTTCAAAATGAATCTGAACGTAAAAGAGGGAAAAGACGCATGGTTATAGATTATAGAAAATTAAATAAGAATTATGAATTTGATTCTTATAAGATACCAGACAAGAATAATTTAATCAATTTAATTGAAGATAAAATTATATTCAGTAAGTTTGATTGCAAATCAGGCTCTTGGCAAATTAAGATGCATCCAGACAGTATTACTTGGACAGCCTTTAGTGTGCCCCAAAAAAAATACGAATGGCTAGTAATGCCATTTGGATACTTGAATGCTCCTCAAGTTTTCCAAAGAATAATGGATAATATATTTAGACCTTATTCAGAATTTTGTCTTGTTTACATAGATGATATTCTTGTAGCCAGTAAGACTGAGATAGAACATGTAGACCATCTTAAAAAGATTATTTTAGAATTAGACAAACATGGTATTGTTATTTCCGAAAGGAAAATGCAATTATTTCAGACAGAAATAGACTTGAGTGCATATTAATAAAGGAAAATTATCCTTAGCAGAACACATAACTAAAAAGATTCTTGAGTTTCCAGATCAACTCAAAGATAGAAAATAATTACAATCATTTTTAGGACTGCTTAATTGTGCTGCAGACTTTATTAAAGATCTTGCTTCAAAAAGACAAAGCTTAACATCCAAATTAAAAGGAACAGACAAAACCAATCCATTTTATTGGACTAAAGATGATTTTGAAGTCATAAGACAAATTAAAGATGCAGTCAAGAATATTCCTTTACTTGAACTGCCTAATGCAGAAGACCAGTTTATAGTAGAAACAGATGCCTCTGATAAACAATGGGGAGCAGTATACTTTGCCATTGATCATCAGATAAAAAAGAAGAAACTTTGTAGACATAGTTCTTGAACATTTACAGACCCAGAAACAAGATACACTATAAGTTTTAGCTATAGTAAGGGCAATAGAAAAATATATGTTGTTTCTTAGACCTAAACATTTTATTGTTTATACTGATTCTTCTTATGCAGTAAAATTCAGAGATTTAGACTTATCCAAATCAAGGACTAATAGACTAATTAGATGGCAACAATTGCTTAATGGTTATGACTTCTCTGTTATACATATTAAGGGAAGTAAAAATACCATTCCAGACATTATATCAAGAGAGCCAATGTTTGCTAACACTAATATGATTTCATATTTTATGTTGCAAACAGAAGACCTAGAAGACACGAGTTCTTCTGGAACGAATAGACTAAACAGGGAAGACGTTGCAGACTATCTTAGACGCATAAGACCAAATGTCGGTGTAACGCAAAGACCAACTCATATTCAAGACTCTCAAGAAAGACCAATCCTAAAATTTTTTGATGATATCTTAGTTCCTCCTGGAAAATCTAGACAAGAGATTATTGCTCAAAATAGACTCATTGGAAAAATGTACTTTCCCCAATATAGACCCGATCAAAGATACCCAGACTTGATCAAATTTAGAAAAGAATTTTTAGAAGACGAAAATACCCTTATAGATTCCATATGGTGGAATGTGAAGAATAGACTATGGATCGAGTTCAAACAAAATTTGGTAGCCATTACCAGATTCACGAGGACTCAAAGACTTGCAGTTACCCAACTCAGTGGTACTGCTATACCTAGACCACAAACTCAAACCTATGCTCAAACTCTTGGAGAATCCTCCAAAGCTAGACCCACTGATAATTTTTATTATCAGAAAAAGACTTTTAAAACTAAGATTATTATACCGCTTGGTTATAATAATCTTCCATTAACATAAGACTATAAGAAAGAATCTAATAGCATTATTGAACATTTCAATATGTTATTATATGAGGCTAATGGAGATGCCTTAATAATGAAAGGTTTCTTCAAAGACGTTCCAACGATTTATCTTGTTGGGAAAGCAGAAATTGCCCAGATAACCTTAGCAGACTATGGGTTCATTGGACTCATCCAAATTGAGACTATAGAAGACTCTGTTGCTCTTGGAAAAATAGTCCATGAGTATGTTAAAAAGGTAGAAGATTTCCTTCTTTATTTGCTAGAATCTATCAGACTGCTCCAAGTTCCTGCAGAGGAATGAGAGTGGAAGGATTTAGACTTGTTAGATTTTCTAATTATACATTTAAAGATGTTGAAATCCTATCTGAAGACGAGACTAAAGATTTAATTATTGATAAGTCCAAGCTCCAGATCGCTCAATCCATGGAGACAATTGAAATTATGGAGTTATTGACAGGAGAAGACAAGTGGTACACTGCCTACCATAAAGAAGACCTGATAATCCAAGCTGATGAGCCATTCAACGGAAGGCTCAAGAAAGAATCCAAGGAAATGGTAGAGATATCTTTGCCAGCTAGCCTTAGAACTGTAGGCCTCATTGATGAATTTTTCAACAATGCCCCACCAAACCAAGACAAGGAAGAAGAAGAAGACACAGATAGAACAAAAATGGGTCCCTCGTTAGTAGAGGAATTATTAAAGATAGAAGATGCTATGCACTAGACCCCTGTATTATTGGAAGAAGATAAGAAGACTCCATTTAGACTGATGATGCCCTTGCAGAATAAAACAGCTCAGACCTGCCCCATACGGGCCTAGACATCCCCCTTTCATAAAGATAAAGAAAGATGGTGGAAGATGCTAGAGAGCAAGATGATTGCAAAACGCCAAGACTGCTTTTGAAAAAGCAGAAAAGTAAAGACTCCAAAGATTCTAAGACTGAAGACCTTTAATAACTATGCTTTCAATCGGATCGCTTTTGATAGCCGATTACCAGTCATTGTAAGGGCCCCTGTGCTATAAAAGGGAGCGTCCATTTGTGTTTAAGATAGGAAGAGTTAAAGAGGGATCAACAGTTAGACTTTTAGAGAGAGTATGCTTGTAGAGAGTAATATGTATATGAGTGAGTAAACCTCTCATAGTTAGGGGAAAGGGGAGAGTTATATTTACTTATGCAATGCAACAAAAGTATTTTCTTTTCTAGAAATCTCTTATGCCAAGTTGTTATTATTTTCCAAATTATCTCCAACTTTCTGTTCATAGAGGACTATTACGCGGGACCTCTGGTGTAGCACACAAGGTGTTATACTAGTGAACCGCCGTCAGGCGTCGATTAGCCGTGAGCCGTTAGGGTCAACCGCCAAAGTAGTGGATTGAGGTGCGACACATAAAGAGAGAGTTGTAGGAGGCTGAGACCGGGGAAGAATAGTAGCAAGGGTGAAGAGAAGAAGGGAGGAAGGTAAAGATATTACAGACCAGAAGGAAGGTATAACTCGAACCAAACCCTTAACTATTTTACATATTATTATTTTAAGAAGAAACTTATATGAGCTTACAAATCACTAAAGACTTTTTAGAATTTGTTAATCAAACAAATTTAGACATAACTAGAGAAATTCAAGACTGGACTCTTACAGATCCTAAAGATAAAGAACTTATAGAATCTACTTTATTATATGCAGGTGGTACTTTTAAATACATAGACCAGATCATTGAGTGGTTAGGAAGAGAAGTACCTAGAATAGAAATAATTAGAACAGGAATCCGTGATCTCTTTAGACAAAAATTAAGAACTGAAGATTTTACAGAAGAACTATTAAGACCCGAAAAATATCAAGAATACACTAGGATAGTTGAAGACAGTATAGACGTATTAAAATTTATTAGACGTAAAAGGTTAGCTGAAACAAAGACTACTTTAATTAGAGCCGGAGCAATCCGCCCTCTCCTTAAAAACGTAGAGACAGCTGCCCTTAGAACATACCGTAGATTTTTGTCATCTTATGGTGATAGTAATTTAAACGAATTTATAGATAACGATATAATTGATATTATTAATTAAATATATAAAGAAACTTGACAGATAAACCGACGATACCGTCTAAGGTATTTAAGACTAGAATATTTTCCATCAAAACCTCTTTCAATTTCTAGACTCCCTGAAGAAACTATTTATATAGATAATCCTCGCTATTCAGAACTCCAGTACGATAGTGACGGAAGAAGCTTAAGAAGTAGCAGTAGCTCTGAAACTTCTACACTTAGACTTCCAGATTAATTAGGCTTTAAAATAAGCTTAAAAGACCTTAGAAATCATTGGGGTAGAAATTAATATTCCCAAAAACCTTAGAATGAGAAGGTGGTCCCTAGGCGGTCCAGAAAAGACAAACGCGGTCCTTAAACGTATTTGGACGTTAGCCAATCCGCATACTAATCCGCATAGAACGATCCGCATGAGAGCCGGACTCTCTCTCTCTCTCTCTCTCTCTCTCTCTCTCTATATATATATATATATATATATATATATATATATATATATTCACATCAAGTACATCCATACTTATATATCACACACTATATAAGTATAATAACCATCCCTCAGATAACTCAATGGATGCAGTCTCTACAATGCTATCATCCTCCATGGAGAACACACATCGACCTGGGAAACCGGGACGGGATCTAACACCGACCCAAATTCAAAACACAACGTATGGGAAGCGATCATAGTTTCTCACCAGAAATGGGAACGGAACATACCCACCTCGTCTCACCCCTGATAAAAATCACACAATATAAAAATGGACGCTATGACCTGGGAACTATACGCTCCCTATTCCTCACACATTGTGCAACTTCTCATGAACACTAGAGGGGTATGCTTCACATAAATATATCATTCACACACATATATATTCATAATCATATCATATATATAATGTCTCTATACCCGTATATATATCATCAAATCCAACTATTTATGCATATCTCTCATGGCATTAGCCTGTAATCCAAATATACCAATTTCGTATTAATCAATAAGTATACATACAACTTATTTTAATCCTATAAGTATTCACTCACTTATGATATATTTATCATAATTATAATTTTCTGAATATATATATATATATATATATATATATATATATATATATATATATATATATATATATATATACAGTCTTGCTCTTGTGCGGACTAGTCCGCATTTTAAGAATGCGGACCGGACATGTGTCACCTGGCGGTGAGCCTCAAAAAGAGAGAGAGTGTGCCTATAATTAAGGCGATAATTTATAGGGGCACCATTAGGTGACACGTGTCCGGTCCGCATTTTATATATATATATATATATATATATATATATATATATATATATATATATATAATCAGCATATATATTCTATACGCATAAATATATATGTACGACCCGACGAATAATTCCTCGAATGTCGTTCATCCCAAATATTACTAAAATTCATGCCCCGAATTTTATTCCCACTGACCCAAGGTTCACACATCACTCATCTAATCATTTAGAAGTCCTAATATTCTTTTTAGGATCCCCTAATATTTATCCCCATAAAATAAATCTCCTTAAATCCTTAAACCAATAAGAAAAAATTTCAAAACTGTCAGGTCCGAATCGATTTGCAGGGGACCGAATCGATTCGCTCCTCTGCGAATAGATTCGAAATGGTTCAGAAACCGAATTTTGCGAAATCTACTTCTTCTTCTTCTCCAATTCCTCAACCAACATACATACAACCCCATATCCATGGTTTCTAACCACCCCTGACCATATATACAACATATATGCACTTAATTACATCCAATACATCAACTAATTCATGGGATTTATCAAACTTTTAATAACTAAACCATTTTAATTAATTGAATCACAATTTCCATTTCTTCCAATTTCTCACCATAATTTACACCATTAACATGGATTTAAGCCTAGATTTCATATACTTTTATTATCACGTCAATTTATATGAAATCATTTCCCAAACCCCCCATTTTTATGCAAGAATACCAAACCCAACATCTTATAGTTTTCACATCAACTATAATATGAAAAATAAACACACTTAAATCATTAAAGCAAGTTAAACACTTGCCTCGTTAGATAAATCTGACGATCTCATGCCAGAATCCACCGGAGCTTGGCCGAAAATCTCCCATTTCTTCTCCCTTTTCTTCCTGTATCTTCTTCTCTTTTTTTTCTTTCTTTCTTTCATGGCCTTATAAGATAGAAATAAGGGATATCCCCTTATTAACCCAAAATTGACTCGTATACACAATCGCGAGTCCCTACTAGTCCAAAAAGTCCTCGAAACCCAAACGTTACATCTGGGTACTCTATTCTGACTATCTCGACCCTTCTAAGACCAACAATGCACTCGAAATTCCCATCCGAGTCACTTATTAAAAAATTAAGTCTTAAACCCAACACATCTCCACGCGTGTTTTCCAAATAGAATAACATCACCCGTCGCTTTTGTTCATCCGCGACGTGAAATACAAATAGTCCATCTCATTTACTTATTCCCCTACGTAAATATAACACATGTAAACATTAATCTGTCACTTGTAAATTAATATTTACTATTCACTTTAAATTCTTAAATTATTAAACTACACCCACTCATGTAATTTAATTATCCATAAAAGTGCGGGGTATTTCATTCTCCCCCCCTCACAGCGGAATTTCATCCTCGAAATTCGAACAAAACCGGTACCAAGACTCAGGATCATTAACAACAACACATCATCTAGTACCCAAAATCAATCTCAAAGTAACTTAAAGGTTACTCCACTATACATCCACTAGTGGCACCCACCCGTCTAAAGGCATACTCACTATAGCCCCAGTTTCACAGTAAGCTTGTTTAATTCTATTCATACTGATACACTCCATTAGTCATAAGCTCCTACCTCAATAATGACACATCACACCTTGTGCTTCTACCAACGACATCCGAGTAAGACGAGCCTATACATCACTGGCTCAATCGCCTTAATTCTATTGGAAGGCTGCACATCACTAAGTGCCAGCTTCCCATGTCCAACCCAACATAAAATTGCCATCCTGAGGGAAACCACGAGAACACTGGACCACTCCTGTCAGTCCTTCAAATCTCGTTTCATAGCGACGTAACTCTTACGAAGCCTAAAAATCTCCCCCCAATAGTTTGTGTTCAATATCCCTCTCAATGATGGACTCTAAATCACGTATGGTCAAAAGGTCTATTTATTCGCTCACCTCTAAACAATCAGAGGGAGAATGACCAGACTGTCCCATACAAAACCCCAAAAGGGCAACTTGTCCACAACAAACAGGAACGAGTGGCTCCACACAAATATACCAATCGGTAATTTCTCCTCCCAATTACCATACCATACTTTACTTCAATTACAAGCCATGTCAGCTGCTGAAGTAGACTAACCGCAGTGACTCTAGAATCGCATTCATACCACTTTACTAGTCGTCAACCACTTCCCATCTACTCATCGGGCCATAGGTGACACGACCTGCCAAAAACAAAACATTTCCCCACTGCTTCCTGAAAACCTTTATCGGAGGTGGGGTTCAAGGATTTCATCTTGATTTACCACAGTATCGGGCGACACCTCGCATTGGTGCAATCTCTCTTTTCAAGGAAAGGTTTGGGCACACCAACCTATTTCCATATATGAGTGGTGCACTCGGAGACAATCTCACCATGTCCCGCTCAGCACCGACTTCCACTAATAATGTCTCACATTAAGTGGTACTTCATACTCCCCTTCTTTCCCCTGGGTGTACCAAAATTTTTTGCCCGTGCACTTTTGCCACAACGTGCACTTCTAGGCTTTTTTTACCTTATAAACATCAACATTCTATTTATGAACAATCCACTCTTAACATTCAACTGAGTACTATTCCGCTCTACTTTCCCACAATGGTTGAACTTACCTCTCCTCAAGAGATATCCTTTTAAATGGCTTCCCACAGTCTTTCAACCCATCTCGGGTGTGCTACTCTCATTGCACACATATACTTGGATCATCATCATTGTCACACAACGTTCAATCCATCATACCATTCAAGATATATTTATAACTGCCCCACAGGCATATATTCCACACATTTATTCCCACATCCCTCCATCTTGGATGATTCAAAATCAGCTAACCAGGGCGCCCATACACCCTGCAATCCGTGCATTTCAGCACAACATTGGAAACGTCACACACTTTCCTCAAAACTGGCCTCGAATTCTCGACGTGGCTATATGCAAGGGTATTCACAATCACCCCATAACTAAAAATTTAATCCTTCATATCATCGTCCCACCCTTCAACTCGTGGTGAGAAGAAAAATTTCTACTGCTCTCTTATGGCACTACCGACTCCACTGGCCTTATACCATATAATGGCTCTCTCAGCTTAGAGTGTTCTCTCTACATTTTCATTGATTTCATTCAATAATGATGCCCTAGCATCCATCAACGTCTCTCTACTCACGACGTTCACCAAGGTTCATGCGTATCTCATTATGCACTACCAGTCAAACGAAAAACTTTCCCCAAATGCACCGTCACTCGGCATTGGCGAAAATCAAATTCCATAAACCTCAACACACATATTCGGGACTCTCAAAAATCCTGTTCCCAAACATATAAATACAAATCTCAACTCCCACGTCTCTAATTGAGTGATATAATAATACGCTCATCCTATCACCAAGTCCTGAGCGCTGAACATAATAACGAGCTCAATCTCTCCGCTCGACAATAATCCCAATATACCTCAAATCACATCAATAAAGTCCTTACACACCGGGATCAAACATATCGAGACAACTATACTCTCCGAAGTCTCTATCATAAAATATGCGAGCTCAACCCTCTTTCAGGTGAGACATCGCCAAAACGATCAAGCCTCCCCTAGAACAGCAAACACGATAGTCTTGCAATAACAGCCCACTATCGTTCTAACCAGTCCATACTCAGAATGATATCATACTCGTATAACACATCACTAAAATGAGTAATTCCTATAAAATATATACCACCATGCCTGCACCCGCTTCCCCATGGATGAGACCAAAAATAACCCCGCTATACAACAAAAAATATATAAACATTATAATGTTATCGATATATACATTAAACTCGTCTCACACGCGAATCTAATGTTAATCAAAATACTGTGACTCATTCGTGTCACACAAAGAATACCTCATTCACTAGAGGATAAAGCTCACATCTTCAACTTTGCCAATCGCCCTGGCTGCTTAAATGGTTCCCGAACATGACACGCATGTCCTAATCGAACCAAAAACTATCTTAATCATTTGCTCCAACTAGGCACCTGTAATACCCCGTATTTTCATGCTATATTAATTTGGGGATTTATTAAATTTAATGTGAGTTAATTATTTAATAAAAAAATCCGGAAATTAATTATGTTATAATTATTAACGTGACGAGAGTTAGTAATTATATGAAATTTGTTGAATATTACTAATGAGCAAAGTAATATATAATATTGATCATGTTGAATGTCACGAGTGAATAAAATGACAATTTTGGAAATTTAAGTCGGGACGTGCTCGTGTCGCGTCGGGACTAAATTTTGATAAATAAAAGTGAATATTTTATAAGTTGTTCATAGGTCATTTTGAGTGCGCCAACGCGTCCGAAAGGGTCGAGATAGTCAAAAAAGTGTACCCGGGGGTTTAATTTGGGTCTCGGGGCGTTTTTAGGCCTAAATAGTAACCCGGGATGGCATTTTGGTCATTTTACATTTTTGGGTAATTAAACTCATGAAAATTAGAGGAGTTATATCAGATACCTAGGTTACCTTCTAGGGTTAGAAAGCTCAAAACTCTAGAACGGCCATTGGAGAAGAAAGGAGACTCCTATTTTCCTTTTTAAATGAGTTAAATTCAATTTATCGTGAAATAATTCTTGGGCATTCTTAATAAAATGTTTTGGGAGATATGGAAGACCAGTAGGGCATATGAATAATTTTGGGACTCTTAATATGAGACGAGAATTGTACTTGTGGGATAATTACTTAAGGGTTGATGAATTTATGAATTAACGGGATAGTTGCGTAAGAGAATTACGTTGGAACACAAAATGGGCACTTGCTGAATTTTATACTTGGGAGCATAGAGTCCATTGAGTGTTACGTATTAAGTGGGAGAAATCCTTCGAAATAAGGTTAGAGACGAACCCTTATACACGATACTAATAAATGTGAAAATAAGGATGATGTCGTAACTATGGAATTGAGATATATCTAATATTGATATGATGATATTAGTATAGTTATATTATTGTGTTCACATATACTATCTATGTGTGAAAAACGTACCCGCGCTACTTGCTATCCCTGAGGTTACCGCGCTGGGACGATCTTATCCTGTGTTTCCTTATGGGGGATATTGATTCGTACCCTAGGAGATAGATGTCCTTGGTACAGGCAATCGGAATGATAGTTCAAACGGTCCTAAGAGGCGTGGGGTATGTACTGACCTCTTAGAGACTTGGAATCTATGATTCGCCTCAATGTTGCTTTGTATATGTTGATACCAAGGTTCTAAAAAACGCGGGGCGTGATCGAGGCGTGGAGGCCAAGCCTTAAGCCTTAGAAGCCTAGGCGGGCCTTGGCGTAAAAAGGCGTGAAAAGGCGTTTAGGTCTTTTTAATATATTTTAATATTTTTTAACCATAACAAGGCTATTAAAATACTAAAATTGTACATATCATAAAAATATGTCTGAATATTTGCAAATAAAAATACTATTTGATTATTTTGGATGAGATGATGGTCCGGTATGCAAAAAAATCTTTAAAAGGCGATATCGTTTCACTAAAGCATTGTTGTTTTTAGAGAAAAAGTACGCCTTAAGGGTTTTACCTAGCATAAGGCGTCAAAATCTTAAGGCGGGGCGTTTCTCCCAAGCCTCAAGCCTAGGCGGGTTTTTTAGAACAGTGGTTGATACAGTTCGAGAGTGATTCCGAACTTGTATTTCCCTTAGTGTGAGCGATACGGGGATCGGATAGCAGAGTATGCCCGCACCATAGTTTTATTTGGGGTGCTGATTTAATATATATATTGTACGAGTAGTTAATATATATATGAAATTCTGAAATTTGGAACTGCCTACTGTGATTTGATAAGTAGGATACGATTGATGGATCAAATTGTAAATACTTGTTTTGAGAAAGTATACTATGATACTGGAAAAACTTTAGTGATTAATAAAGATAATGAGAACCTTGATTACAAATTGAAATCTTACTTTATAAACAATTATATTGTTCGGCCTTGAAATCTTACGAGTAACCTATGATAAGTTAAATCGTTGAGAGATATTTGTTCGATATATAATAAATAATCCGTTGGGAAGGGTAGTACGATAGGCGTGCACATTAGAAGAGAGGTGAGAATTTTCTCAAGAGAGTGTCGCTCAAATATGTTGTTGCATTGGCCTGTATCAATTTAAATACTTGTTAAACGAATTTTAAATCATACACACTATCGGGATCTGACCCGTTACTATTTCTCTTTTCTCTTTTGTATATATATGTATATATTACAGGTGCCCAGCCACAGGGGCGTCTTGCTTAGGATCTCTTGAAATTAACGTGCTGCAGCTTATGTGGGAATTGCAGGCCACTTGCGTAGACGGCTTCATTTATTGATTCCACTTCTATCATTCTCATTTATTGGGCATGTGTCGCCCCTACCTTTATTGATTTGTTTTTATTTGGGACATTTGTAATTCAGTTATTTATAATTTTGTTACTATGGGATTTATTCAGTATGGATGCGTTACTTTAAATTTTACTTGTTGGGATTCGATTGACGAATGTTTAAATTAATTGGATTATGTTCCAGGATGATTGTATTGTGACTCTTACTTATCGATATGTTGTTAATAAATAATAAATAATTTTTCTTTAAATAAAATTTGGAAAGAATGTTTAAATATGGTTTTGACACTTAGCTTAATTAATTAGGGTGTTAAATTGGAATTTTTTTATTTTCGACAGTGATGCTGAGAATGAACCAACTGTTCACCTTGATTTAATTTAATAAATGAGTGATCGCCCGGTATTTAATTAGGCGGGGTGTCACAGCACCATACTCTTGTCCTTTTACTCGCTTTGGGAAAAATCAATGCATGTGGTCCTACTCCCCACATAAAAATACCGCTCCATATAATCCACTTATCTCCGACCACGCTGGTAGTATCAAGGTTGTCTTTATCTCGAACCAGGTATCCTCGATCCTGACGGCCACCCTCATTATTCCCTTAGCTCCACTGGCCCTAAGGAACGCACTACTGGCCTTACCATTCCCAACTGAATCCATCATCACTCGGTAGGAATTCAACTATCTGAATCCTTTAAATGGGTCCCCTTAGGGGTATCCCCACGGAGGTGTTTCGATAACACCATTACATTTAGCCTTACTTCCTGACTAAATTCTCCAATTCTTTTAGTTCCCTCCACAAAGAAGCATTAATATCTTCACTAACAAAAGCACGACATTAACGACATCTGCTTTTACCTTCCAAGCAGAATTTTCCTTAAGTGTTGGTAACTCATCTCGCGAGTCCATTAACCACTTAAGGACTCTTTTTCCATTGTACCTACCTCATCGGGTAAAAAGTTCACTAGGCAAACAAATTCTTTTTCACAAATGGGACTCTGTTCGGTCCTCCGGTGATAGGTTCAGAATTTCATTCACATATCTTTTTGAATAAAAGATGAAGGAATTAGTGATCAAACCATACCTAAGATCCTTCCATTGACATAATCTATCACTTTTGGGTATACTACACTCTAATATATGCCAAAGCCTCTGGATATCCTACTTCCATTGGCTAACACACACAATCTCCGCACTTACCAAAATTTCCAACGGGTGGTCCTCTATAAAGACCCCTTAGACTCTCTCCCATTCCAACCATGTTGGGTGAGTATAATTTAGCACCACTTTCTACTATAGCGATGTTTGGAAAGCATATGCTGCACCCTAGCAGTCCTTATAATCCCATCTTCCCGAACAATAATAAGGGTGAACTCGACTACGGTCATCATCCCCAAAATATTCTACAACTCTAGCTGAGCCCCGCCTCCTGCTATTCTCCCAACGGCCCTCACTAGTCGTCCTCTGCGTAAACGGCATACAAAGCACACCCAAGCGCATATAAGATTCCCTAAAATTATACATTATAGCAGGAGAACGAAATCTCACCATAGGAATCAACAATCCTAAACACAGGGCTCTATATCAAATTGAAAGCAATGCTAAAAACGTAGCACGTCCGTACAGATTCCTAAGGACACTAGAATCTGGTGCCCTGATACCACATGTGACACCCCGCCTAATAAAATACCGGGTGATCAGTCCTATATCAAATTAAATAGGAATATCAAGTGGTTTCATTCTCAGCATCACTACCGAAAACCATTTAATTACTAATAACCTATTAGTCCTAGTGTCAAATTTTAAACTTTCAAATCCTTTTAACTTAAGCACACAATTAAAATCCATGCATACAATATATACACAACAAATGAATTGAATAAATAAATAACCGATAACTCTCGGTAGAACATTTATTACAACCAAATCGAATGGGCATAAAATAAAAATGCTACAAATAAAATAAAAAAACAACAGTTGGGCAATATGCCCGAATATTACTCACAATACCTCATATCTTGATCATAAGGATAAAAGCGTCTAAATAATTTCCTGCCAACATCCACGGCTGTGGCAGCAACGTCTAACTCGAACGAATAATTATCCAAGCGTCCCTGTGTCTGGACACCTAAAAAGTATACAAAGAAGAAGAAAATGAAAAGAAAATAGATACGGGTCAGAGCCTGGGTTTTGAAAAACATTTTAGCAAGTGCTTAACATAAAATATGTTATCCTCCATATTTAAATTGGTGTCGCACTTACATGAGATACCCCTCACCTCTCAATCTAACAGTGCACACCTAATGCATATATTTTAAACACCCTAGTTATGCTACCCAGCCTAACTAGCAACTCACCAAACTTCTCAATACCCATACGCTATCTCGTACCCCGCGTAATATAAAATAGGGAAATTTATAATTAGATCCCTTGGTAATAATTTTTAAACATTTAAGGACAATTTACTAACGTGGACTTCTACAAGAAGAAAAGTAGTGGACCTAAGTATTTAAAATTTGTCAAAATTCCTTTAGTGTTTAAAATTTGTTAGTGAGGGACCTAAGAGTACTTTCCCCTATAAAATATTCTAAGTTACCGCCCGAGCTTATACATTATAATCTATCATCTATAATTCATCCTTACATTATGAATAACTTTCACTAGTTATTACACTACATTTTAATGTTAATTATCTCGTATATAATATTCTCATATTTATATACGTGTAGCACATATCTTACTCCGGATTTTATACTCTCGAACGATTCGAAAATTATTTCACATCCATTCTTTGTTTTGTTATTGTGTGTGTGTATACACACACACACACACACACACACACACACAAACAATATACTATACACATCAAGTACATCCATACATATATATCACACACTATAGAAGTATAATAACCATCCCTCAGAGCTATAACTCAATGGATGCAGTCTCTACAATGCTACTATCCTCCAGGGAGAACACACATCTACCTGAGAAATTGGGACGGGATTTGACACCGACCCAAATCCAAAACACAACGTATGAGAAGCGGTCATAGTTCCTCACAAAAAATGAGAACGAAACATACCCGCCTCGTCTCACCCATGATAAAAATCACACAATATAAAAATAGACGCTATGACGTGAGGACTATATGCTCCTTGCTCCTCAAGTTAGGGGCCTCACCCACATCGCGCAACTTTCCATGATAGCTAGATGGGTATGCTTCACATAAATATGTCATTCACACACACACACACACACACAGATATATATATATATATATATATACCCGTATATATATCATCAAATCCGACTATTTATGCCTATCTCTCATGGTATTAGCCTGTAATCCAAATATACCAATTCGTAATAATCAATAAGTATACACACAACTTATTTTAATCCCATAAGTATTCACTCACATATGATATATTTATCACATTAATAATTTCCCGAATGTTAGCCTATCACGTCTAGCTAGTATTCTTAAATCATCCTATTCGCACCTTAGGATTTACACACACACACACACACACACATATATATATATATACGAACCCGCTGAATAATTTCTCGAATGTCGTTCATACCAAACATTCCTAAAATTCATGCCCAGGATTTTATTCCTACTCACCTAAGGTTCACTCATCACTCATCTAATCATTAGAAGGCCTAATACTCTTTTTAGGATCCCCTAATATTTATCGCCACAAAATAAATCTTCTTAAATCCTTAAACCAGAAAGAAAATTTTCCAAAACTGTCAGGTCCGAATCGATTCGCACGGGATCGAATCGATTCGCCTTGACCGAATCGATTCGCACCTGTGCGAATCGATCTGAAATGGTTCAGAAACCTACTTTTGCGAAATCTGCTTCTTCTTCTCCAATTCCTCAACCAACATACATACAACCCCATATCCATGGTTTCTAACCACCCCCAACCATATATACAACATATATGCACTTAATTACACCCAATACATCAACTAATTCATGGGATTTATCAAACTTTTAAGAATTAAACCCTTTTTCTTAATTGAATCACAATTTCCATTTCTTCCAATTTCTCACCATTAACATGGATTTAAGCCTATATTTCATATAGTCTTATTATCACATCAATTTCTATGAAATCATTTCCAAAAACCCCATTTTTATGAAAGAATCCAAAACCCAGAATCTTATAGTTTTCACACTAACTATAATATGAAAATTAAACACACTTAAATCATTACAGTAAGTTAAACACTTGCCTCGTTGGATAAATTCGACGATCTCGTACCGGAATCCGCCGGTGCTTGGCCAAAATCTCTTATTTCTTATCCCTTTTCTTCATTTCTCTTATTCTCTTTTTTCTTTCTTTCTTTGTCTCTTGCCCTTTTAAGAGGAGAAATAAGGGTTATCCCCTTATTAACCCAAAATTGACTCATATACATAATCGCGAGTCCCTACTACCCCAAAAAGTCCCCGAAACCCAAACACTACATCCGGGTACTCTATTTTGACTATCTCGACCCTTTCGAGACCAATCGTGCACTCGAAAATCCCATACGAGTCACTTATAAAAAAATCATATCTTAAACCCAACACATATCCACACGTGTTTTCCGAATAAAATAACATCACTTATCACTTTTGTTCACCTGCGCCATGAAATACAAATAGTCCATCTCATTTATTTATTCCCGCAAGTAAATATAACACATGTAAATATTAATCTGTCACTTGTAAATTAACATTTACTATTCATTTTAAATTCTCAAATTATTAAATTACACCCACTCGTGTAATTTAATTATCCATAAAAGTACGGGGTATTACACCCTTATGGTTACATTTTCATCTTCGCCTTGACCGAATCGATTCGCACCTGTGCGAATCGATCTGAAATGGTTCAAAAACCTACTTTTACGAAATCTGCTTCTTCTTCTCCAATTCCTCAACCAACATACATACAACCCCATATCCATGGTTTCTAACCACCCCCAACCATATATACAACATATATGCACTTAATTACACCCAATACATCAACTAATTCATGGGATTTATCAAACTTTTAAGAATTAAACCCTTTTTCTTAATTGAATCACAATTTCCATTTCTTCCAATTTCTCACCATTAACATGGATTTAAGCCTATATTTCATATAGTCTTATTATCACATCAATTTCTATGAAATCATTTCCAAAAACCCCATTTTTATGAAAAATCCAAAACTCAGAATCTTATAGTTTTCACACTAACTATAATATGAAAATTAAACACACTTAAATCATTACAGTAAGTTAAACATTTGCCTCGTTGGATAAATTCGACGATCTCGTACCGGAATCCGCCGGTGCTTGGCCGAAATCTCTTATTTCTTATCCCTTTTCTTCATTTCTCTTATTCTCTTTTTTCTTTCTTTCTTTGTCTCTTGCCCTTTTAAGAGGAGAAATAAGGGTTATTCCCTTATTAACCCAAAATTGACTCATATACATAATCGCGAGTCCCTACTACTCCAAAAAGTCCCCGAAACCCAAACACTACATCCGGGTACTCTATTTTGACTATCTCGACCCTTTCGAGACCAATCGTGCACTCAAAAATCCCATACGAGTCACTTATAAAAAAATCATATCTTAAACCCAACACATATCCACACGTGAATAACATCACTTATCACTTTTGTTCACCTGCAACATGAAATACAAATAGTCCATCTCATTTATTTATTCCCGTAAGTAAATATAACATATGTAAATATTAATCTGTCACTTGTAAATTAACATTTACTATTCATTTTAAATTCTCAAATTATTAAATTACACCCACTCGTGTAATTTAATTATCCATAAAAGTACGGGGTATTACACCCTTATGGTTACATTTTCATAATGTTTCATTATACTAATCTAAGGAGTGCAAACCCAAATATATTTAAATATTTAACAAAAAGACTTATGTCCTCAAAATTCATAAAAATAAAATATACTTGTCTCAAAATAATTGCGGATACTGTTGTCTCATCGTATCCTCATGATCCCAAGAGAACTCGGCCTCACTATGGTGAATCCACTAAACACAGACTAAGGGTATCTCCTTAGACCTCCAAACCTAGAATTTACGGCATAAAAACGCAATAGCTCCTCAATATATAAAGTGTCGGCCTAAGTTAATGTACTAATAGGCGGCCTCACGTTGCAGGTATCGACGCAGCATAGATACATGAAAGACATTATGTATCGGATCTAAATGGTCTCCCTGTGATAAATGATACGAAAGCATTCATGCCCGATCCAAGATCATAAATGGGCTAATATACCTGGGGTCAACTTCTCTTTCTTTCCAAGACCCATCACCCCTTTCATAGGTAACACTTTGAGAAGTATTTGGTCACTTGTTGAAACTGCACGTCCTTCATCTCCAAACATGCATAACTCTTTCGCCTACTCTATGCAATTTGATCTGCTCCCGAATCATCATAATCTTCTCAATATGTTTGTCCATTTATCTAAGGATGATAGGATGTACTCATATGTAATTATGTCCCCATTACTTCCTAAAATTTGCCCAAAAATCGAGATACGAAGGTCAAATTTCTATCTAAAATGATTGATAAAGATACCCATGCAACCGAATGATCTTCGCTACATACAACCATACATATTGCTCTACCAAAAAATCTGTGTGAATAAGCAAGATATGTGCCACTTTTATCAAGCGTTCTACTCATCGAAAGAAACCATTAAGCGCCCTTTGTTCCCCAAACCACCATCATAACCCACAGTGTAAAAAGGTAGCCAAAAGCTCAACCACCTTCTCCTTGCATGCCACGTGTAACACCCGCCCTTGTGATTTTGACTGTACCAGTGTAATTTAATGACTTTATATGATTTAATTGAGGTTTAGACTTTGTAAGATGAATTGTGGGTCAAATTTGAATAATATAGTGGCCTTGGTGTTGTTGGTTAGATTTTTAATGACTTTAAATTAAGTTTAGGAAAATTAGGGTCGTTCGAATGGAATCCGAAATCATTCAAACGAGATTCAAATCTCATTCGAACGGTCTTTAAATGACCTTCTAACTACCTACCTATGGTTGGAAACTTACTTTCATTATAATCTCGTTCAAAGTATATTCGAAGGAGATGTGGTTCTTGTTGGAACAAGATACTGTTTCGTTCGAACGATATAATAGTTCTCGTTCGAATGCGATCCATTCTCATTCGAACAAGATTGTGAAAATCAAGTTTTGAAAATTTGGAAAGTGTTGTCAAATTCCTAACCATTAGATTAAGACACGTGTCAAGCTCCCAGAATAGCAGATCAACTCGGGGCATGTGTTCTTAGGCATTTTATAAATTTAACCCCGAAGGGGTTTGGGGTATTTAAGTGATTTTTGGGTCAATTTAACCTATTTTAAATTAGATTCTCTCTCTCTCTCTCCCTCCCGCTTGAGAGATTTTCCACCACAAACCACCACCCCTCAACCCTAAACCGCCATACTTTAACCCCTTTTCACCATAATCAATTAATACAATAGTGTGTTTATGAAAGGCTTTCAATGAAAAATAAGAATTTTCTAACACGATGCGTGCATGTATTGAAAGGTGATTTGCAAGAAAAATACTAAGGTGAATATGGTGCGAGTAAATGGGTAATTTAGGTTAAAAAGTGCTTTTCCCAAACAAAGGGTATTTTGTTTAAAATATTAAATCAGGTGCGTTAAATCGAGAAATAAATGTTGAGTTAAGTAAAAAGGGGTTCTTTTATAAGATTAAGGTGAATTAATCGAATAGAGTACCATTATTGGAATAAAACAGTTTCATGCATTAACGTATATATATATATATGAAGTAATTGGATATGCATGTAGGTTTACGTGTTAGAGTCTTTTTTATGCCGTTCGATTCTGTATTGCATTGTTTTATTTTTCCACTGGGCATTCAGCTCATCCCCTCCTCTTTATTCGGGCAGGTTGTGTGCGGTTTTATATTTTGAGAGTATTACACAAGTAAGTATTCGTTTTATTTTATATTAGTAGTTTTATATGCTTGGATTCCGGGGATGCGTCTTATGGGTCCCACGCGTAACTCGATATGAATTGGAATCGCATGTTAAACAAGTGAAATGTTAATTAAATAAAATCGGACTAGCAACATTATTTAGATTGTCTCATTGTAATTCACACCTAACATCCGGGAAGGATCGGGTTGACCCACGAATAACCCATCAATTCAGGTCGGGGCGTTATGCCACGTCATTTGCATATGCTCGAATGACCCTCATAATAATATTAGGAGTCACAATAAGCATCCACATAAAAGCATCGACCAACTTACCAACCACCTAAACTGAACCCACATTTGTCAACTAGAGAGTAGAAAAACTTCCACTTTGTCGTCAACTTAAAGCATCAACTACCACATTGCCCATCTCCGGGTGATTCTGAATCATAAATTGGTAATCTTTAATAAACTTAAGCCACCGTCACTTCCACATGTTCATGTCCTTTTGCATGAACATATATTTTAGACTCTTGTGGTTACTAAAGAGCCTTAATTTCTCACCCAATAGATAGTGTCTCCAAACATGTAGTGCGAACACAACCATCGCTAACTTCAAATCGTGGATCAAATAGTTAACCTTGTGAGGCTTTAACTTGGATGATGCATAAGAAATCGAGCGATGTTTTTCATCAACACCCAACTTAGTCCCGATAAGAAAGCTTTAGTATAGACTAAATACTCAACCCCACTCTCCTAGGCAGATAAAAAAAACTAGAGCTGAAGTCAAATTCTCCTTGAGTGTGTCAAAGGCCAGCTGACAAATCTTATTCCATGCAAAGTGAATCCTCTTTCGAGTCAACGACCCCACTATCTTTAAGAAACCCCAAACAAACCCCATATAGTAATTGGTCAATCCCAAAAAACTACAAACCTCTGTAGGTGTCGTGGGTTATCCCTAATCCAACTGTGACACCCCTCCTAATAAAATACCGGGTGATCAGTCCTATATCAAATTAAATAGGAATCTCATCTGGTTCATTCTTTGCATCACCATCGAAAACTCTTTAAAACTTACTAACCACCTAGTATTCAAAAGTCATGGTGCCAAATTTTATCTTTTTATTTAACATCCCAACAACAACATGCAAAAGAATATATAACTAACCATCATACAACCAATAAATCAGATAATATTAAAATGGAATAAAGGCAATCCTTGACGAGACAACCACCGGTTACAAATCAAATACCAAAAATAAACCACAAAAGGAATAACTGAATACATCATTTAACTGAAATAAAATGGAACAACTAGGGCGACATGCCCAAATGGAATACTGACGGCATCATACTCTAGGAATGAAATGACTGAAGCGGATAAGTCAAAGTCCTGCAACATCCACATATGTCGCAACTGCGTAACCCTGGAATAGAATCATTCTGGCATCCCTGTGGCTGGACACCTAAAATGTTTTGAAATTATTTTATAGCAAGGGTTAGAACTAAAATATTTTGAAAATATTTAGCAAGTGAATTTAAATGCAGTAAATTAAAATGCATGAGTGCTCTTCATATTTAAGTTAGTGTCGCTCACTCTCTTGAGGACACCTCACCCCTTGACTAATGTGTACCCCTAACGTACCTATACAAGACCCATCTAGTTATCTACCCCGTAACTAGTCTTGTTTTATATATATATATATATATATATATATAGAGAGAGAGAGAGAGAGAGAGAGAGAGGATCACAAGTGGACCAAAAGAATGGACTTTTTAATGGACTTAACAAAAAACACTAATAACATATTAATTTTAAATCCTTATAGTTTAATTGGTCCGCGCCAGCGGCACCCGAGACCCAAGACCGCACCTTCACCCCCTACACCCTACCCCCCCAACTTACTACTCCATTTTCGATGAAAACGAAAGAACCCGACCTGATGCCATAGCCGGTCAACCAGTCAACCACCACCATCTCAACAGCAACTGCCACCAAACTCCGCTCCAAATCTCACCCTTCCTCATACCCGATCTCCATTACCCACATCCAATACCCGGCCACCTACAGCCCCAAAATCCAATTCTCCATAAACTAAGACTGCCCAAAGTCCGACCAACTTGTTGTAATACCCCGTATTTTTATGGCTTTTAAATTGAAGATTTATTAAATGTAATTGAGATAATTAATTTAATATTAATCCGAAAATTTATTTTAAATATTTACTAGCTTGATGAGAGTTAGTAATTATTAGGAATTTGTTGGATATTACTTAATGAGTAAAGTAGTATTTAGAATTGAATTTATTAAAATTGTCACGAGTGAATTATATGACAATTATGGAAATTAAGTCGGGACGCATCTGTGTCATGTCGGGACAATATTATTATTATAAAAAAATGAATAAATTATAAGTCTCCCGGATCCGTATGGTCATTTTGAGTGCGACAAAGTGTCCGGAAGGGTCAAGATAGTTAGAAAAGTGTACCGGGGGGTTTAGTTTGGATCTTGGGACGTGTTTAGGCCTAACCGGCACCCTCGGAAGGGCGATTTAGTCATTTCCAAATTAGGCCTTGGTTAAATGATGAAAATTGGGAATTAATATCAGATATTAGGAGAGTCATCTAGGGTTAACATTTTCAAAAGTCTAGAACGACAGTGAGAGGAAGAAAGGAGAAAAGTCTTCCAAGAATCCAAGGCCAAGAACCAACCCAATTGCAACACCACCACGACCAAAACATAGATCGGAGCGAGGGGATCAAGCCTATACCTGTCAAACTCGTGGAATCAGACCTACTATCTCAAGGCAAGTATCTATCTTGCTATTTTTCTAGTTGATATTTCACCCATATTAGAATAGGATTGATAAACATACATTTTATTGAAGACTTTCATGAATTGGGAGATTTGAATCACATGTTTTAGGACTAATACATGTAATCTGGAAGCCTTGTCATATGTATAGGATTACCCATGAAATTATAATGGTTTAGAAGAAAGAAATCTGAAAAAAGAGTTAGAATGTTGGAAATTGTGATGAAACTAGGGTTCTTGACAAATATGGTGAATTGGCCCTTTAATCCTATGTCTTTGATAAAATTCGTACATGCTTTATGTAGAAAATCATGTAGATAGGTATATATAATCATTAGTTTAATTGTTTGGGAGTTTGGGCCTCGTTTATGGAGTTTTGGTTGAGTTTTTATATGGAAACCCATAGTTAACAATGGCAGAATCTGGGCTATACCTGATCGATCGATCGACCCAAGAATGTCGATCGATCGACCCCCTTTCATCAATCGATCGACCCCTTCTGGAAACTGCATGTTTTTCCTCTTTTTGTTTAATTCTGATTAAATACGTAGGAACCCTTCAATATCATTTAAAGAGTATAATGGGTCATAAAGAGGACCAGTAGGGTTTAAGTAGATTCCATTGAATGAAATTTTATATGGGATGTAACCGTGGGTTAACGGGGGTTTGACACATATGGGAAATCGTGCGTACGCTAACTACGGAATTGAGAGATTCGTGAATGACTTAGACTAGTATGGTAGAGAGGGTGTAACTACTGAATTGATCTTTAGGAGGAGAGAATACTTCGAGGGACGAGAAGTAATTACGAAATGATTATAATTGAGAATTAAATGAGATGAGTTCTTTATGCGTAAGGATTGGGTAAAATTCTATTACATACAGATATAATATTATTATGGGTCGTGGGCGAACCTAATTAGAAAATGAGAATATTTATATATATGATCGAGTGCTTGTGTATATATCTATATTATATTTGTGTATAATCATACCCGCGCTCTTGCTGTCACGGAGGTTATCGCACCGGGACAGTCTTATCTCGATGGGACCTTTATGGGGGATATTGACTTGTACCCTAGAACATAGGATTTCTTGGTACAGGCTATCTGAGAATGATAGTCAGACGGTCCAAAGAGACGTAAGGGGTATGTGCTGACCTCTTAGTGACTTGGAACTATGCTTCACCTCCATTTTGTGTGTATTGTGTTAATACAGTTCGAGAGTGATTCCGAACTAGTATTTCCCTTAGTACGAGAGATACGGGGACTTGATAGCAGAGTATGCCAGCACCATAGATTTTATGTGGGGTGCCGATAGTATATATATTATATGAGTGATTAATATATATATATTTATATATATACGTATATATGAAATTCTTCTACTGTGCGTATAAGTAGACAAATAATATATAAATGCTCCATAATTATAGTAAGTGTTCGGAAACGTTAACAGTATTGAGAAACACATAATAGACGTAAGTAATCGTTAAAAGAATAATCTCTAAACTAAAATCATATTCTTGTGGCTCCTCGAAATAAAATTTATGGGAGATGAATTAGATAGACTTATGAGGCATTTTAGTAGTACGGTAGGTATGCACACTAGATGAGAGGTGAGAATTCTCAAGAGAGTGTCGCCTACTAACATGGCTGTTATATTAGACAATAAGCATTTTAAATACTTGTTAAACTATTTTTAAAACTACTTTACACTCGGGCTCTGACACGTTTCCTGTCATTTTCTCTCTCTTATATATATATATATATATATGTATGTATTACAGGTGCCCAGACACAGGGGCGTCAGGCGTAAGTTATTTGGATTGGACGCGCTGCAGCTTATGTGGGAGTTGCAGGCCCTTGATCTAGACGACCTCTTCCTTGATTCAACTCTTGATTTAGTACTTCATATCTAGGCCATATGTCACCCGATTTCCTATCTCAGTTTAGACTTATTAGAGATTTTGTATTTATTTATGTTTTCAATGTTCAATAGTCATTTGGAGTTATTTTTTGTCATGATGATGTCACTTATGGTTATTGACTTGGTTTGGTTAATCTAGTTGGTTTATTTCTTTTGGTTGATTGGTATCCTTAGCATTTATGTTATTCTTAAACTGATTTTTATTTTAAAAAGGTTTTCACGCTGGGATTTAATAAATGGAATAATACTTTAAATTGATTTGACGCTTAGCTTAATTAATTAGGGTGTTTAAAAAGGAAATTGTTTTCGACGGTGATGCTAAGAATGAACCACACTGTTCACCTTGATTTTTAATTTAATAAAGGACTGATCATCCGATATTTAATTAGGCGGGGTGTTACACTTGCCACCTCGCCAACGAAGCCACGACTTGTTACCCAAGGGTCGGTCACAAGTTTGGCCAGCTCCAACAAACCGACTGCCATAGCCGATCCAAAATAACTCGACGACCACCTATCAAACCGACAACCTCTAATCTGCTACTCCTTAACCCAGCAACCACGATGGTTTAACCTCTAGAATTACCCAACCGGTTTGAAGCATGGGTTATAAGGATGGGCTTTTCCAACAGATGGGTAAATGGGTCAGGGGGTAGGGGGTGAAAGTGGGGTCTCGGGTACCGCTAGCGCGGACCAATTAAACTATAGGAATTAAAATTAATGGGTTATTAGTGTTTTTTGTTGAGTCCGTTAAAAAGTCCATTCTTTTGGTCCACTTGTGAGCCCCCCCTCTCTCTCTCTCTCTCTCTCTCTCTCTCTCTCTCTCTCTCTCTATATATATATATATATATATATATATATATATATATATTAATGACTCAATGGACTCAGTAACCAGGCACAATATTGATAATATGATAGAACCATAAAAATAGATGCAATAAATATGTCAGCACTACCACGACAAAAACAGACGCAAGAGATGACGTATGCATTACTATACAAACAGTAAATGACCTTTACTATGCAAACAGTAGACGACCCTTACTGTTCACGCAAACAGTAGACGACCCTTACTGTTCACCCACTGTGCGCCCTTTACTATTTACCACTGTTCATATCAGTCACTGTACACTCACGCGGCTTCTACTGTACAAAGATTCTATCCGAGGCTCTTCGATCTCCTATATAAGAAAGCTTCCTCTTCTTCTCTCGACACAGCCTACACAGCCATCAAGAGCAATACTCGAGCAATCAAGAAACCATAAATCCCTAGTTATCAATATCTATAATAGCTTTCAAGTTCTAGTATTCCAGCAACAATAAGTTTGTAATCTCTAAGTTTCATTGTAAGCTTTCTTTATATTCTGTATATTATGGCTTGCAACTTCAATAATCTGTAAATAACGCTTGTAATCATATGCTTTATTGTTAGTAATAATATTTCAAGTTTTATTTAGAGCTTTCGGGCAACCCACTCTAAGTACTTAGATAATATTCTTATTATGTTTAGATATATTATTGAAGGATCCTTGAGGATTTAATTTTTGGTTAATCTTGATATTAATAAATCATCATTGAACTCTGGAATGATCTTCTGTTTATAACTTTTCCGGTGTCCTGTGATTTGCCATTGTCGCCGTTATAGCCTTGATTAGGCGTTTGTTTGGCTTGACTGGGCTGCTACAGTTATCTGTAGTACTGTGGACTTGACGATTTGTTATAAATTAGTGTCCATCCCTTGAGTTTGACGTTGAAATATCGTTATCACTGTTAACCAAAAAATAATGGTATCAGAGCTGCTTTAATATTATATCTTTAGATAATAAGATATATTATTTAACGAAAATAGTGGAATTACAACTTATAAGTTTATCTCGTTTAAATAATTTTATGCTTATTGAAGGAAAATATCTTAGTGATAAAACCTGGTTTCAAATTAGACTACGTACTGAATATTCAAACCTAGACTATTCAACAAAAAATTATTTAAAATATAAAAATAAAAAACTTCATAAAGAACTTGCAAAATATTATAAAGATAATATAGAAGATATAAAAGAAAGGATCCATCAATATAAATTAGAAATAGAAATTCTAGGAGAAAAAGGACGTTTAGGATAATTTATGATAACTGAAAAAGAATTTTTAAGAAGAAAATTATTAGCTGAATATAAAATATTAGACGACGCTATAATTAAAAAAGAAGAAAATATAAAAAAGAAAAACCATATACAAGCTACTATTAATAGTTGGATAATTAGAATAGCTAACGAAAAAATTCACCAGTATAAGTTAGAATTAGAAATACTAAGTGAAAAGGGTAGATTTTAAGTGTTATGCTTACTAAAAAACAACTACTAAGAAACGAAATCGAATTTAGAAGAAGCATAATAAGAACTCAATATAACTTTCTAAGAATTATTATAAAATTTGAAGAGTATCATTTAGTCAACAGTACTATTTACGTAATCCAACAACAAGAAAAAATAGTTTTATCTTTAGAAATCAAATTAGGAATATTAAGCGAAAAAGGAAGATTTTAATGCAAACTGAGAGAGCAAGACTAAAAAATTCTATAGAACTAACAAGAAAAGTTATTATATTAGGTAAAAAACTTTTAGATTTCTTAAAAAAGAGTAAGTATAAAAGAATAAGGCAGAATTTAAGTCTACAAGAAAGTACACAAGTAATTATCAGTGAACAAAAAGCAAGATTAATATCATTAGAAACCCAAATAGGAGTATTAGCAGAAAAAGGCAGACTAGGATAAATATATGAACAATAGTAACTTACTAGAAAGAATTAGAAAAATTGAAGAAAATCAAGACTACATAAAAGGATTTTTAGACGTCATAAATACCAATATTACTATCATAAAAACTGAATTAGAAAAATTCATAAAATACGTACAAAGGAAAGAAGAAAAACAAAACATACAAGATACACCTGAAATAAACGAATTAATTGAAAAATTTAAAGCACTAAAAACCGACCCAAAAACTGCTAAAACAAAACTAAATCTATTTTACTCTAAAGATGACATCTACAACAAAAAACAAATCAATATTCCGAATAGAAAGTCTATTTGACGACAATGAAGATACTAAAACATATATTGAAAAGGGCATTCAAAAAGCTAAAGGAAAACAGCTATATCAACAAAATATGTTAGAATTCACTAATAAAATATACAATCACACTAGTCAAAGAAAAATAGCAGCAGTTAATACTGAGAAAATATTAGATTTAATAACACCAGAATCTGCAACAGAATTAAATAAACTAAAATTAGAATTCATGCATCTAGGAATAATTATAATAGGAATCGTAGGATTAACCAGATTAGAAGCAGGAACTAAAATATTAGTATACATATATGATGATAGATGGAATAATCATAAACAGGCACAAATAGCCAGCGCTGAAGTAGATTTATCAAAAAACGCCGCCGTAATAGGATGTATACCTAATTTCTCTATAGATACTAATGAATTTAGCAAACATATAAAAATAGCAATAAGTACACGAGGATATAATATGACAGGACAATATAATAATTTATTAGTATATACGCTTTTTATGGGAAAATTATTTAATCGATATAAAATAAATTTTAAAGCCGAATTTGACTGTATCGTAAAATCTTTTAATAGTAAATATGTAGAAATGATAGAAGCACAAAAAATAGATAGTAGTATTTATGAAGAATTAGAATGGAAACTACCTAATTTAATGATAACAAACTTAAAAAATCCAAAAAAAAAAAAAATATATGAAAATCAAGTAGGACAAAGTAGCATTAAATTTAGTAAATATAAATCAATCGAGACAGAAAGTGAAGAATTATTAGAATACCAGGTTTTATCACTAAGATATTTTCCTTCAATAAGCATAAAATTATTTAAACGAGATAAACTTATAAGTTGTAATTCCACTCTTTTCGTTAAATAATATATCTTATTATCTAAAGATATAATATTAAAGCAGCTTTGATACCATTATTTTTTGGTTAACAGTGATAACGATATTTCAACGTCAAACTCAAGGGATGGACACTAATTTATAACAAATCCTCAAGTCCACAGTACTACAGATAACTGTAGCAGCCCAGTCAAGCCAAACAAACGCCTAATCAAGGCTATAACGGCGACAATGGCAAATCACAGGACACCGAAAAAGTTATAAACAAAAGATCATTCCAGAGTTCAATGATGATTTATTAATATCAAGATTAACCAAAAATTAAATCCTCAAGGATCCTTCAATAATATATCTAAACATAATAAGAATATTATCTAAGCCGAATTTGACTGTATCGTAAAATCTTTTAATAGTAAATATGTAGAAATGATAGAAGCACAAAGTAGATTACCATCAACAGATTTAGAAATATTAGGAGTCATAAATACTATAGATAGATTTCAATTATTTTTAGGAAAAACCTTTTTTAATAAGAACTGATTGTGATAATATAGTGTAACATTTTAACAAAACTAACCAAAGTAAATCAGCGACAAAAAGATGGTTAAACTTTATTGACAATATTACAGGAAAAGGATTTACACCACAATTTGAACATATTAAAGGTAAAGATAATCAATTAGCCGATATTTTATCTAGATTAATTACTAACTCTTCTTAATGTTCTGCAGATGTCTTATCAAGGATCTTCCTCAGGAACACAAGAGCATACTAATCAATTGTTTACTGTTCTTAATGCAAAACAAAAACTATTTGTAAATGATTTCTATGTTCTTGTTTATTATTACTAAAGACAAGTATATCATCAATATAGACTATACAGAAATCAGAATGTCTTTTAAAGATAGTGTCCATTTTATTTTGAAATATCTGTGGTGCATTTTTTAAGCCAAACGGCATGACTAACCATTCAAAATGTCCTTCTGGACAAGTAAATGCTGTCCATTCTATTGATTCTTTTTGCATCTTTATTTGCCAAAAGCCAGATTTACAATCAAATTTAGAAAAATATTTTTTATTCTGAATTTTATTAATTAATTCGTCTTTAAAAAAGTGTTATGCTAACTAAAAAATATAATAATCTATTAGTATATACGCTTTTTATGGGAAAATTATTTAATCGATATAAAATAAATTTTAAAGCCGAATTTGACTGTATCGTAAAATCTTTTAATAGTAAATATGTAGAAATGATAGAAGCACAAAAAATAGATAGTAGTATTTATGAAGAATTAGAATGGAAACTACCTTTTTAGGATTACTAAATTACTGTAGGTCCTAAATTTACTATCTTTATTAGCTAAGAGTATTTTTGTCCATTCTTTCCTAATTTACTATATAATGGTCCTACTAGTTTGGATAAATTTGAAACGAAATCGAATTTAGAAGAAGCATAATAAGAACTGGTTATTAGGTATTTTGTAACTATCGTCATAGGTATTATCATTTAATCTTTTATAATTAATAACCATTCTTGCTTTGTCTCTTTTTATTTCGCTATGATTTCTTACCATAAATGCAGGGCTTCTGTGTCTACTTATACTCTTTTTTATTACTCCTAGATTTAATAATTCTCTTATTTGAATTTTAAATTCTTCTTGGTCTATTAATTCACAAGCGATGTCTTTGGTTTTTATAGTTATATCTGGAATCTTTAGCATCTTCTTTTGCTACTAAATCTATGTGAATTAGACTTTTAGTTGCTCCTGTATCTAACATAGCTGTAGTTTCTATAGTTCTATTTGCAAATTTTATTTTCGTAGGGAAGGTAATTAAAGCAGATTTGTTAGTATTGTTTATTTGTTCTTTAGGTTTATTAATTATTTCTTCAGTATAACATTTTGTACATAGATTTTGTTTACAATTTTCACATATATATAATTTTTTATATTTTGTTTAGCTTGAGTGGGCTGCTACAGTTATCTGTAGTACTGTGGACTTGAGGATTTGTTATAAATTAGTGTCCATCCCTTGAGTTTGACGTTGAAATATCGTTATCACTGTTAACCAAAAAATAATGGTATCAGAGCTGCTTTAATATTATATCTTTAGATAATAAGATATATTATTTAACGAAAAGAGTGGAATTACAACTTATAAGTTTATCTCGTTTAAATAATTTTATGCTTATTGAAGGAAAATATCTTAGTGATAAAACCTGGTTTCAAATTAGACTACGTACTGAATATTCAAACCTAGACTATTCAACAAAAAATTATTTAAAATATAAAAATAAAAAACTTCATAAAGAACTTGCAAAATATTATAAAGATAATATAGAAGATATAAAAGAAAGGATCCATCAATATAAATTAGAAATAGAAATTCTAGGAGAAAAAGGACGTTTAGGATAATTTATGATAACTGAAAAAGAATTTTTAAGAAGAAAATTATTAGCTGAATATAAAATATTAGACGACGCTATAATTAAAAAAGAAGAAAATATAAAAAAGAAAAACCATATACAAGCTACTATTAATAGTTGGATAATTAGAATAGCTAACGAAAAAATTCACCAGTATAAGTTAGAATTAGAAATACTAAGTGAAAAGGGTAGATTTTAAGTGTTATGCTAACTAAAAAACAACTACTAAGAAACGAAATCGAATTTAGAAGAAGCATAATAAGAACTCAATATAACTTTCTAAGAATTATTATAAAATTTGAAGAGTATCATTTAGTCAACAGTACTATTTACGTAATCGAACAACAAGAAAAAATAGTTTTATCTTTAGAAATCAAATTAGGAATATTAAACGAAAAAGGAAGATTTTAATGCAAACTGAGAGAGCAAGACTAAAAAATTCTATAGAACTAACAAGAAAAGTTATTATATTAGGTAAAAAACTTTTAGATTTCTTAAAAAAGAGTAAGTATAAAAGAATAAGGCAGAATTTAAGTCTACAAGAAAGTACACAAGTAATTATCAGTGAACAAAAAGCAAGATTAATATCATTAGAAACCCAAATAGGAGTGTTAGCAGAAAAAGGCAGACTAGGATAAATATATGAACAATAGTAACTTACTAGAAAGAATTATAAAAATTGAAGAAAATCAAGACTACATAAAAGGATTTTTAGACGTCATAAATACCAATATTACTATCATAAAAACTGAATTAGAAAAATTCATAAAATACGTACAAAGGAAAGAAGAAAAACAAAACATACAAGATACACCTGAAATAAACGAATTAATCGAAAAATTTAAAGCACTAAAAACCGACCCAAAAACTGCTAAAACAAAACTAAATCTATTTTACTCTAAAGATGACATCTACAACAAAAAACAAATCAATATTCCGAATAGAAAGTCTATTTGACGACAATGAAGATACTAAAACATATATTGAAAAGGGCATTCAAAAAGCTAAAGGAAAACAGCTATATCAACAAAATATGTTAGAATTCACTAATAAAATATACAATCACACTAGTCAAAGAAAAATAGCAGCAGTTAATACTGAGAAAATATTAGATTTAATAACACCAGAATCTGCAACAGAATTAAATAAACTAAAATTAGAATTCATGCATCTAGGAATAATTATAATAGGAATCGTAGGATTAACCAGATTAGAAGCAGGAACTAAAATATTAGTATACATATATGATGATAGATGGAATAATCATAAACAGGCACAAATAGCCAGCGCTGAAGTAGATTTATCAAAAAACGCCGCCGTAATAGGATGTATACCTAACTTCTCTATAGATACTAATGAATTTAGCAAACATATAAAAATAGCAATAAGTACACGAGGATATAATATGACAGGACAATATAATAATCTATTAGTATATACGCTTTTTATGGGAAAATTATTTAATCGATATAAAATAAATTTTAAAGCCGAATTTGACTGTATCGTAAAATCTTTTAATAGTAAATATGTAGAAATGATAGAAGCACAAAAAATAGATAGTAGTATTTATGAAGAATTAGAATGGAAACTACCTAATTTAATGATAACAAACTTAAAAAATCCAGAAAAAATAAAATATATGAAAATCAAGTAGGACAAAGTAGCATTAAATTTAGTAAATATAAATCAATCGAGACAGAAAGTGAAGAATTATTAGAAGAAATTAATGTATTAATTATAGAAGAACAAATAGAAACGTTATTCACAGTATTAGAAGACAAGATATATGACATAATTATAAACGACTGTGATAATTTAACAACTGAACAATTAATAAACAAATATGGCAATGAAGAAAATAAAGAATTAATAATTTCAATATATTGCGCTGAAGGAACTAATGAAGATAATAAACAAAAAATAATTAACATAGGATTAGATAAATTTTTAAACGAACAAGAAATTATAAAAACCTTAGAAGAAATAAACCCCGCCGAAGAAGTAACTGGAGAATCATCTACCACAAAAACACCTACTACTGACTATTCAACACATCAACACCTAGGAGCAACAAGAGAAAAATATAATGAAAATACTAAACCAACACCAGGTAATAAAAGTAGAAGCAGATATGTATTCGATACAAGTATGAATATAAATCAATACGGTAGTATACTAAATTTAGATAATGTAAATCCATTAGATTGGGAGACTGCAATAGAAATATGGGAAAAAGGATGCTTTAGAGCTACTACACTTATATAATTTACTAACCTAAGTGAATGTGAATCATATTTTGAAAACACTTTACAAGGAAGCGTATCTAATTGGTATTTAACATATAAATTAGGAAATGAATATCTAAAATTTAAAGAATCTTTTACTATAGAAAAATTTACTAATTTAATCAAAGCTTCTTTCTTAGGAGGTAATAGGCTTATAACAATCACAGAGAAACAAACAGAAGCACTTAGAAACTTAGAACAATTACAAATTTGTAGATTAGAATATATAGGAGATTACACAAGAAAATACGTAGAATATTGGACACAAACGGGAAAAACAACTGACATTAACCTATTAGATAGATATATACAAAAAATACCAGGAAAAATAGGTGAAAAAATATGGAAAAATTGGCAAAAAACTGATGACTGGAGAACGGACGCATCTATAGGAGCTAGAGTTAATATAGTATATAATACACTTAAATCTGAATGTAGAAAATTAAAAGAAAGTAAAGAAATTAGAAAACAATACTATCATACATGTCAACAATTAGATTTACCACCTCAGTATGGTTGTGACAATAAAAGAATCATAACCAGTAAAAACAATAAATATAAAACTAAAAAGAAATACAAAAAATACAAAAGTTATAAAATCCGTCCTAGTAAGACATTTAAGAAACCTTACAAATATAAAAACTTTAAAAGAAAAAGACCATGGTATAAAAAACGAAAAAATGAATAAAGATAATAATAACGAAACAAAAGATAATAAGAATATCAAGAAAGTAACAAACTGCAAATGTTTTATATGCGGTGACCCAAATCATATTAGACCAAATTGTCCATATCGAAATAAAAATAATAATATATCTAAAATACAAGAAAAAATAAATATCTTAGACGACATTGAAGATGATTTAGGAGACACAATAGAATTAGAAAGTATATACGATGAATATGAAGAAATAGATAATATTAGTATATATAGTATAGAATCTACAGAATCAATAGACTCTAATGACGATGATATAGAAATCTTAGAACATGCCTAGATAATTTAAATATTTGCTATAATATTGAAGAATGTGAATATAAATTTACCCAATTTACTTTATTACAGTTAGATTGTGCTAAATGTAAAAAAGAATATAAAAAATTATATATATGTGAAAATTGTAAACAAAATCTATGTACAAAATGTTATACTGAAGAAATAATTAATAAACCTAAAGAACAAATAAACAATACTAACAAATCTGCTTTAATTACCTTCCCTACGAAAATAAAATTTGCAAATAGAACTATAGAAACTACAGCTATGTTAGATACAGGAGCAACTAAAAGTCTAATTCACATAGATTTAGTAGCAAAAGAAGATGCTAAAGATTTAAATTACCCTGTTTATATACATCAATTCAATAAAGACGCTATACCTATAACACAGTGTATACAAAATATACCTATATATATAAATGAAGAACAATTTATTTTGCCCCAAACATACATAACTAATGTAAAAAGTCATCACCCTTTTATCTTAGGATTAAATTTTATTCAATCTTTAACAGGAGGATTTATGTATACGCCTTCTGGTATACAATTATTTAAAAAAGGAACACATATTATACCTAATAATCAATCTAACATATTAAAACATGAAAATAAATTAATACTTAATAATAATATAATTTTAGAACCAATTGAAGACATAAAATTAAATAATAATGAACTAGATATTGAAGAAGATTATTTAAAAGATTACTTACAATATCTCGAAAAAAGTGAAAGTCTTAAAATTGAATGTAATAATTTAAATAAAATCATGTTTAAAAATACTAAATTAGAACTAGAAGACTTAATTAGATTAGCTGAAAAAACTGAAATAATAGGAGAAGACCCTCAAAACATTGGAATAAAAATAAAATAGAAGCAAAATTAATTATAATAAATCCAGATATAACTATAAAAACCAAAGACATCGCTTGTGAATTAATAGACCAAGAAGAATTTAAAATTCAAATAAGAGAATTATTAAATCTAGGAGTAATAAAAAAGAGTATAAGTAGACACAGAAGCCCTGCATTTATGGTAAGAAATCATAGCGAAATAAAAAGAGACAAAGCAAGAATGGTTATTAATTATAAAAGATTAAATGATAATACCTATGACGATAGTTACAAAATACCTAATAAAGACGAATTAATTAATAAAATTCAGAATAAAAAATATTTTTCTAAATTTGATTGTAAATCTGGCTTTTGGCAAATAAAGATGCAAAAAGAATCAATAGAATGGACAGCATTTACTTGTCCAGAAGGACATTTTGAATGGTTAGTCATGCCGTTTGGCTTAAAAAATGCACCACAGATATTTCAAAATAAAATGGACACTATCTTTAAAAGACATTCTGATTTCTGTATAGTCTATATTGA